>JARHVA010000015.1:3732500-4332500 GCA_037957365.1 Torreya grandis | reverse complement strand
TTTTTGAATAGTTATAGGATTGCTAATCTCCTAAAACTATTTAACACTAGCATTGAACTATTTCCACATCGCATCCATTTCCTATTGAGGTATATGTTTAGGAATGTTTTCTTCTTCTACAGGTATAATAGACCACTCATTAGGGCTATCATATATTGACAAAGTTAGGATACTCACATCACCATCCCAATGTACAATGTATTTACCTAATGCAAATGGATCTAGAATATCATCATGATATACCTCAAGGATTACATCAAGATCCTCATGAAGTATGTAGGTTTTAAGACTAGTCTCTATAAATACACCTTGCTCAGCTCCCCACTCATCAAGATACAAATTAGATATGCCATCTAGGAGAGTTAGATTTTCTCGATCATTAGGGTGATCATCTTCTTCAATCACATTACAATTCATGTTAGAGGTGAGAGGCATATAAGGTTCAACATGAAAAATAGAAAAAGGCTCTAACTTTATTGTTAATTTTTCACCATATCTAGTCCTAAAACCCATGTAGGACCAATCTAAAGTAAGATAATCTCCAATCTTAGTTGTGAACTCTCTAGACCAAAAAAGTGTAAAATTAGAAGGAACATCTACCATTACAACATCCTGAGAAATGGTAAAGGTAGGAAAAGCATGGAGAATGATTTACAAACCTTTGATTATACCAATGGTCTTAGTAGCTAACCCATCTAATTGGAGCACTCCTTTGGCATGGGGTTCATACTTCAAGTTCAGCTTATCAACTACCATCTTGGGAATAACACAAGTTCTAATCCACTATCAATGAGATAATTATGCACCAAATAATATCCAATAATGGTGGATAATTAGAATGGAGGAGGTTTGTCTACCTTTCCAACCTTACTTGATTGACCTTCACTTGGATTCATAATGTTTTTTAAGGCTTCCTCTCTTTGGCTAGGTTGTTTGGATGTCAAACTAAGCTTGGACAAATCCTCTTGAAGTAGGTCTACTTGTCCAGGTATAGCCAAGGTATCCCACATGGATACATTCACTTGAAACCTCTTTATTTTCTCCATAATGTTAGTGAAAAGACCACTAAATCTAGCTTGCCCACTAGAAGTGATCATATTGCTTACACCTTGAGAGTTTTGGGGTATGAAAAAATTCCTAACATTATTATCTCTTTGACTTAATTTTTCACTTGGGATTACATTAGACATACCTAGTCTTGTACTTGTTTGAACATTCATTGGAAAACTATTGGTAGTCCCTTGAACTTATTTAATAGCCTTCCTTATGTTTTTAGATATAGAACTTATATCAATACTTGATTGCCCTTGATGATTGACTGCACATAAGTCATCTTCATGCTAATTTCCTAATATAACCCCCATTTCAATATCATTCCTATTAGTCACTTCTCCATTTGATACTCAATTTTGAGTCATAGCTAGCATAGTTCCCAATTTTTCCATGAAGGCTTGGTTGAAGGCTTCATTGACATAGGGAGATGGATCATAAGGTTGATCCAATTAAGGTTGAGTGATGTGCTCTTGATCAATATTATTTTGATTAGGCACTAGTGTCCTTGAGGTAGGAGTATTGGGATTGTAACCACCATATGGATTTGATTGGAATAGCTATCCTTGACTTTGAGTATGACCTTGGAAATGAAGTCTATTACCTTGGTGATTAGGGTAGGATTGATTAGGATAATAATGTCATTAAAAGGGATTTATTTGATTTTTTTGAATAAGCCTCTTTTGATTTAGGTTCTCTTATTGTAAAGCTCTCATTCTTTTTGCCTCATTAGGTTTGGTTGGTTGACTAGGAGTAATAAATTTGGTTTTAGGTTTAGGAATGGAAGCAACAAAATGTGTATGAGTTTTAAATTTAGGAAAAAAATGCATATGGGGTCTTAGGTAAATCTTCCCAACCTAAATTATACAATTCTCTACCCCAATGGCCACCTCATAGGCATTAGGTAGAGTGTCACCTCCCATAGATTGTATCATCATGGAAATATCACTATCAAATGCTTTAAAGAATAAAGGAAAGCATGGTGAGCTATTGGCCTTACCAATATTGGGATTCTATCCTAAGTCTTTTGGTTTTTTATGTTGAAGTCTTGAATGACTTCTTGAGGTTCCCTTTTAATGGTGGTTAGCTACTCTATTAGTGATAAGTTGTCACTCTTATATTCAAACATTCTTCTTAATGCATTTCCTAGCTCATCCCAAGTTGTGATTGATCTAGATGTCAATGTTCCATACTAGTCAAGATCCTTTCCCTTGAATGAGATAGCCAATATCCTGATTGTAATGTTCTCCTATATAATGTGATGGATATTTCAGAAGTTATAAATATTTGTTATATGCTCAATGGGTGTGATGAAAGACTCACCAATGTATGATGGAACACTTTTGAGGGCATATATGGGGATGTCATCATAATGAGAAATATTTATAGGTCTATGGCCATTGAAGTCAATAAAAGGATTGTTCCTTACCATGGTGGATTTATAACTTTTCAAGAATGGATGAATCAATAAACTTTTTATGGACTTGTGAGAAAGATAAGACATCTTTGGATAGGGATGAGTGTGCACAAATCTACTTGAGTTGTAGGAATAAGGAGAAAGATATTGAAATTTAAAAGGTATGTATTTAGTGAGAGACCTTGTGTTTACCTTAGGAATGAAAAGTGTTCACTAGTATACAACAAATATTAAAACTTTGGAGTCACTAAATGCTGCAAGAAGTGGAATATTATAGCTCCTTGTTGTCAAAGCCAACATTCACTTTGAACAAACTTCATGGAATTCATGTCCCATCAGGCATGCCAAAACTATTGTCACCTAAAATTTCACCCTATATAATTCAATTATAATTTCTCAAATTTAAGACATAGAACTATCATCCTTCATATACAAGCTATTACAAGAGATAAATCTCTAGGATTGAAAGGGTTAACTACCTTGATTTGTCTTTTAAGCTCAAACTACACTAAGTTAGGGTGAAAAGGGAATAAAGGTACATAAAATAAATTATTATAATGAGGTGATACACAACTATAACTCTAAAAAACACACTTTCATCTACATAAAGGAAGAAGACAACTCAAACTGAACTCAAACCTATATCCTTTTAGCATAAGTATTTCTCATAGAGTCAAATTGTTATGCCTATCTTCAGGTGGGTGAAAATAAGGTCAAATATATGACATTTTTATTTCCTCTCATATTTCAAGACAAACTTGAAAAATAATACACTTTATGAAACTTTTTAGAAGAGATCTCATTCACACAAACATGTAATACTAGACATGGAAACCAAGGAGAGCATTTTATTTAATTGTCAACACATAAACCACTTAACACATTCAAGTAAGAGGTTGTAGAGGATTAAATAAACTTATAAACTTTATTCAAAGGCAAATGAAGTGTTAAAACCATCAGGGCTTAGCCATACCAGTTATGGATCCAAAATAAAGCCAAAAAGGCTTGAATTTATAGAACTTAAAAGAGGAGAGAGAAGAATTGAAGATCAAAAGACACAAGACTGGGTGTCAATATCTAAAAACCAATTAAAAATTTATGAAATGAAGTGGAAAATAAGTAATGAAGATAATATGAACATGTGTGATTCCAAAACAAAACATCTTCCTCAAGTTGGCATAGACCCTTCATTGCCTTACTTGAAACAACATTCATGATGGTGAGGAGTGCACTTGAGTGCTTAAAAATATATTAGGAATCCTTGAAACATATGATATGATGTGATAAGGTAGATAATAGGTTATTTAATGTCATAAAATCATCCCTAATTGATAGATTGATCTTTATCATCTGTCAATCACTACTTACAGACATTTGTCACTAGTCCTCTAAGCAATCCTCACACTTGTCATCCAAATGGATTATAGTTACTAAAAATAATGCATTTAATATGTTTTAAGAAACTAAAATGAGTCTCCTTTTTCCTCTATTATATCAAATATACCTCCATAAAACTTATGAAACACTTCACACCTTCATCATTTGATAGCCATCTTGCTCTTTCACTGTCTATTTTGACTACTTGTTATGAATGAGATAAAAAAGATGTTTTCATCTTTGATTGGAGTGAGAAATGGATATTAGAGGTTGGAAAAATTCTCCATATACCTCCTACAATGATTCTCACCCAAGGATTTTGCTTTTCTCCTATAAAAACATCAAATCCTATAATAAAACTAAAATTGAGCCTATACATACAAGAGACAATATAAAATAATTGATTGGTGAGGAGCTTAGAAGAGTCCCAAACTAGATCAAATCACTTTTTTGACTAGATGACCCATTTTGGATGCATATACCACCACTTCTCCATTAGGTTTGAAATAACACTTTGAGAGGGTTTAAAGTATCTTAGACTGTTAAGGATTGTTCATAAAATATTAATGTTGAAACTCTAAAAAAATCTCACTGAGAGCAAGATGGGTACCATTTTAAACAATTCATAACTCCTTAGGTTATCATGTACATCTTGTGTGCCTATGTAAGCAAGTGAAAATGACTTCTCAAGCCCTCTCATGCTTCCTAAATAGGTCTAAGGTGAAAATAGGCCAAATTGACCATCTGTGTGATGCACTCTATAGAAAAATGGATCTCACTAGTCTTCCACCTTCCCCTAAAGGTCTTCAAGGTGTTTATAAAACTCTCATGGTTATATACATCAAGTTAGGTACCTATAGGTCATAGGTTGAGTTTTAGGCCTAATAGGCGTAGTTTGTGTTAGATGTATGTTTGACCCCTTTGAGGTTTTCCTATATCCATGGATACTTATCCATGTTTTTTAATATTATAACCAACCATAAACATATTATTTAAATGCATTCTTTGATCCCACTTAATCTTTTTACCTTCAATGTGTTAGGTTTGCAAGCTTTATAGTCTGTGGAGTGTCATCTATTTGAGACATAACAAAGAGAATATCCCCTATTCCTTAGATTAAAGTAAGATGTAAGAGATATTTTTTAAGCCATGGTAGTGATATATACAAAAAATCATATCTTGATCATGCTTAAAAGACCTTCAAACCTTAAAGCTTTCAAAAATTGGCTCACTAGTTGTGTAAGTTATGTACAATATTCTTGGTAGACTGAAGGTTAAAGTTTAAACCATTCCTTAATCTATTATTATATATTTTAAGATCACATGGAATGTGATATACTATTATGAGGGTGTTTTCATAAATTTTCATCTACTTCACACAATTTTGTTCATCTTCACTTAACACTTTTCATTGCATGAACTTGTTGGCAAGCATAATTGACTATGTCACTTGTAGGTGATAGTTTGGATGAATCCAAAGGGATCTTATAGATGGAAATCTAGGATTGAGTTTTGTGTTTCACATCCTTGGCTCTTTTTAATCATGCATCATTCTCCTTTCTTCAATGTCACTATGCTATAGACCTACAGTAAAAATGTATATGCTACCTGAGGTGTGAGACCTTCTTATAGGTAATAAAAATTATTTGGGAACTGTGTATAAATATTATTAACCTTTTTGAGGTCAATAGGATTATCTCTCTCTTGGATGATATTTTCTCATACTTTAAGCCTATGTTCCAATCAATGTACTATGATGCACTTGCTAAATTACAGACTCTTAGACTCAAAGCAATATTATTTTAACTGAGTGGTTTCAGTGGAAAATTGATAGAATTGAAAGCTAATTTACATTATTTTATTTTGACTAAAATCACCTCTTTTCATGTTCAAATGTTACTACCATGTCAATGTTTCAAGGATGGAGGCACAAAACTGACTCAAACCTCATAACTTCTCATTACAAGATTACAATATACATGGAAAAATCCCTTTTTAGAGATATTAATGTAATAAATATCATTTCAAGCCTATGAAAATGGATTTAGATATGCCTATATGCATTGGATTCATCATTAATATAATGACTTCTCTTATGTCTTCATACCTAGGTGAAGGTTTCAATTGGACTCACATACCTCTAGAGCGTTTACCTTCAAACCTCCTACATAGTCCTGTAGGTTGCCATTATATTGAGATATGACTGCCTATATGGAACCATCTTCATCTTCAAATTTTGAAAAACCTAAGACCTCTATAGGTATGTTTAACTTTCCTAGACTATCTTCATGCTCAAAGAGGAGGTCATATAAATATATTACCTCTAACCTGAAACCATTATGGAAGACAAAGCACTGTATTTGGAAATAACACCTAAAAACCGTTGACACTTATGCATTTATATTAAAATGAAGTGCTCTTGCATATATAATCACATTCACACATGATAACATAGATGTGAATAACATGGAAATGAATATAAAACTCTATAAATATGCCTTCAATGCTTGGTATCATCAAACAATTATAAATAGATAATAAAACTAGAGGCCATGGGGATGAGCAGGAAATTTTGGGTCATAAACCTTCTTAGTGATGATTCGTGGAGTATAGTACATCAAACTAGGAACTATCAATATGTAAAGGAAGCTGATGAATTCTACTAACTCCTACCAAACCATTCATCTAAACTCATCCTATACTGTCCTTATTGAAAGTAAACCAGTTGACCTATTTTGACTTGCCTAGGAAGCGATGGAGAATATGAAACAATATATATCATTTTTGATATTTTTATGACCTATAAAACATGTAAATGGACTATTATAGCTTTTAGAGATCCTCTTGAAGCTCTTGTGTACTAATTAGATTGTACTTGATCATACAACTACCTTTAAACTATCTTAAACTACTACTATCTC
Source organism: Torreya grandis (assembly GCA_037957365.1). NCBI lineage: Eukaryota > Viridiplantae > Streptophyta > Pinopsida > Cupressales > Taxaceae > Torreya > Torreya grandis. The sequence continues at coordinate 4,325,735 of JARHVA010000015.1, read as the reverse complement.
CTCATCTAGATGTTGAACCTACATTTGTCAGTTAACACATTGACTCCTGACACATCAACTAACATCTTGGACATTGGATGATAGTTTTAACTACTTTTCTTTATGTGAAAATTGTACAAGTCATTAAAAAATCCAAAAAGATGGCATAAGGAAATATTAATATAAATGACCAAAATGACTGAGGTGTAAAAAATGTTAAATGACCTTATACATGACCATATGAATATTTAAGACATAGAAAGACCCTATAGAAGTTTGAATATAGAGGGGTTGACCTATTTTGACCTAGGGTCAAAATTGGTCAATAATACTTAGGTGATGTTTACAGGCCAAATGATAGTTAACAAAAATATAATAACTTCATTATTACTTATCAATCAATAGAAAATTTGAAAAAAAGATTACACACTAACATTTATACCATATCACCAATTTTATCCATATAATTCTTACTGTAGGTTACCATAATTAAATAATAATCTTATTATGTGTTAGAGACTACATAAATGACATTTTCAAGTTGAATGACAGTTACCAAAACTATCATAAATTTACCACAAATTATTAAATTAATATGAAATTTGAAACATAGCATGATAACTACATTTTATATCATCCTAAAAAATTTAGTAACCCAATTCTTACCATAAATTTACTACAAGATGAAGAACCATATTTAGACTAAGCATATGACATAGTCTAATAGAAATGAATAGTACATTTTCATTGTAACTCAAAATTCCTTAAAATTTTGTAAGTTTCACATGTCAGGTAATATAAAAACACCAAGTTTCATCATCTAATTATTACCATACAAGGATAAAAATCCTTCCAAGTGTTTTTACAAAATCAAGTGGTACACCTTTGCAGTGATTCGAAATGATCTAAAATTTTATGCATAGGTAATGAGTATCAGGTTATATGATCTCACAAATTTTCATTATCTAATTCTTACTGAAAGTAAATAAATTTCTTCCCAAGTGTCATAGGCATAGCCTAAAATAAATAGTTGGTACATTTCTTTGGTAACTCTAAATGGTCTAAAAATTGGTATATATCTTGTAGGTGTGAAGTGGTATGACCTCACCAAACTTCATCATCTAATTATTACTGTCTATGACTTAACAATCCATACAGATTAAAAAATATATGAAATATATCCACATTTTTCTCATGACAAATGAATAATTTTAAAACATCAATCTAAGAGGTTAACAAGCTCACAAAAATAAAAACACAACCCAAAAATATAAAAAAACACACCATAATCTCTTTTTAGTTTATGAAAGATTGTACAAACCCTTGGATGCTCGTACATCAAACACCTAAGGTTTATAAAATGTGAGCTCCTACTCACATATATGGAATAAGTGTAATAATAACTATTTTGACCATGAATTATAATGGTCATGGCACTCCCTTCCAACACACCAAATAATTCAGTTCATTATTGCACTTTTTCTTCCATCTCCAATTTCCTCTTACTGGTTTCAAATATGTCATCTACTCTTTATTTCCATATTTTTATTATCTATCCTCACTCATTATATTATGGGGTTAGACCCACCATAGTCTCCTTCCTTTTTGGGATTAGACCCACCATAGTCCTTCCTCCTCTGCCAAAGGCTCGCCTTTTCTTCTTTTCATATTCTTATAGGCTAAAACCCACCTTCATCTGATCACATCCACCAGATTTCTATTTATTAAATATTATTATTCCTTATGGTATTAAATCCACTACTAATTGACCACATCCTCCTTAAATAATTAATTTATAAATGTTTTTGGATCACCCTTATCTATTTGCAACTTTTATCTCATGGCTACCATTTCCTCTCTCATCACCAATATAATTTGAGCAGATTAAACATATATTTGTACATCCAAATGATAACCCATATCCTCTAGGACCACCTAAAAGATAATATTTACCTTATGATCTCTTGTCATCCTTACAACTATGTCAACAAACTTATCCACCTCTATTGCAACACAATATTTTTCTTTGCATTCTTTGGATGTCATACAAATTAACATCTCATCCTCACTTTCATTCTTGAATGCATTAGTTTTTAGTTCTATCTTCAACTCTTCACCTTGGAAGGCCTCTTTAAATTCCTCCTCTCTCTCCATTTCTACATCTACACATTGGATATAATCATAAATTAGTTTATAAACATAAGACCTAATAGTCCCCATCAGTGCTTCGTCTATATTCACAACATTGTCTTGATTGTCATCAAGCCTAGGTTTCTAAACCCTCTATCACTCTGACATTGTTTTTGTCATAACTCCTCTTCATTATACAAAATATTTTTACCACACTAAGTTGATATATATCTCCTCCTTTCATCTCCTCCATGTCATGCGCAAAGGATATTACACTCTTCTTTTCCATTTGAGAATAATGAAAACCTTGACTCATAAGAGTCTCTCCTTCAACATCTATATGGGTTGCTCCCCTATATGCAACACCAATTTCACCCTTTAGTCCTCTTGGTATAAAATTGTCAACCATATCTATCTTTATCTCATTTGTTGTACCTGCACATTGTAAAAAGATATTAAGGCAATCGTGAGTTCCCACAATCACTTCTTCCATTTCTTTTTCAAACTGCAATGACATGATGTCCAAGTATTCTCTACTTCTCATAATCTTACCATAGATTTATTCCTCATGATGGAATCCCAAAGTTCAATTTTAAACAACCTTTATTTATGTCCTATCCTCTTTATATTTTTTATTTTTGTCTCCTCTAAATGAATGGTATTCAACCATACTCTCCGCATGTGCACTTGATTTCACAAAATATACTTCCATTATTTCCTTCATGGAAACCTACAACCCTTCATGGCTACTCTATTCTTTCACCTATGTTATTTCATTTACAAAAACTTGTGGCTTTCCTTGGTTGTCCTTAACCATTCTACCCACCAAAGTAGACAAGGCAAACACATTGCCTTCATTCACCAAGGATTATTTTGATTCTTCCCACTTATGTGATACTTCTAAATCTTTCCTATCATCAAAAAATGGGTCTCCTTATTTTGATTCAAATATTATCACCTCCATATCCTATTGCATGAGAATTTATTCCTTTAATGGATTCTCACATCTCTTTTTCACCTTACTATTCTAAAAAGTAGGTTTGGGATTCACCCAACTTTCCTTATTAGTGTTTTTGAAAATAGATTTGGGCTTGTCACATGGAAACCTCACTCTCTTTTTATGTTCTAAGACAACCTTGTTCACCACATACACATACTTCTCTTTACTACTTGTCAAAGTAGTATTGGGCTGCTCACATGGAAAATTCCCTTTCTTATTGCCTTTCATGGAAATCTTCTTCTTTTATTCTCTCTCAAGCCTCAACACATGAAGCTTATTAAATATATATTTTTGTAATTTTGGGTGCACAAAATGACCCAAAAACTTGAAAACTATATGTTCCCATCCACTTATTTAATTCTTGCCTTTTCCTTGTCTCCTTTTTTGGATATCTCTACAATACACATCTATACTTTTGCACAATTTATTACTTGAAACCTTTAACCTCACAGGGTTTACAATATTATAATATTAAAATTAAACCTCCAAATGTACTAAATTTTTTATGAGATTATCAAGACTCTCTTTACGACATTAAAATCAAAAGCACAAGAAGATTTACCTTTTTCCTTCACCTCGACCTCTGCTATATTTTTTCCCTCCTCTTGCTTGGCCTCTTTCCAAAACATCCAATCTCTCTTATAGGGAAATAAAACCCACCATCATATATTACTCATAATATTCACTTTAAACTACAAAAACATAACTTTTTGAGTTTATCTCCTTCATATCTAGTATTGCTTAGAATTCTTTAAACATATCTGTCAAGTCATCCACCTCTCATGATCTTTTCTTTTGTGTCATATCTCACCACAATCAATAATATTCTCTTTAAAAACCTAAAAAAGAATAAAAATATATCTTTAAAAACTTCCTCTCAAATTTTAAGACTTCTCTCATGCCTACAAAATATATTATGCAAGATTATCTTTCACAACTTGTATCACACTCAATAGACTTCTCTTTCCTAGCCTACAACAAACTCATACACGAGTTTCACAAACAAAAACCTACAAGGAAAAAAACTTTATATGATACCAATAATTTCAAGCATAATAAATGGGAAACTAATTAAGGTATTCCTTTATCTCTATATTGCTATAGGCAGACATTCATCAGGGTCACATTTTCAACACTTAGACTTGATGCACTTAATAGATTTTCATTTCATTTATATTAAATAATCACAAAAAAATATATTCACACTTTCAAACACACACACTCTCACAAATGCCTATAAAATATTATTTCAATACATGAAAGAGTTATATACTCTCATATAGTTCTTACTAAACTGATACAACTCTCTATTTTGCTCTTGAGGAGTTTTGCTCCTACACAACTTATTTCTCTCTAAAAAAGCTTCCTTCTCTCATTCAATCTTGTATTCCTATTGACATTGTAATATACCTATAAATGGGTAGATTAGTATCATAAATAGTATAATAGTGGAATTTAATAGTAGTATGGATAGTCCCCCATTAATGGGTCAGCAGTTATTGGTAAAAAAGATAGAATAAGGAAGTAGAAATGGACTCCTCCTCCTCATTGGTTTAAGCTAAACTTCGATGGTGTTGTTTGGAGAAACCTAGGAACATTAAGGGTGGGTTACATCATTCAATATTAATGTGGATCCTTGATCCATGCCATGTCTAGGAAGATTCAAGATGGTTCTAATAATGAAGTAGAAGCTTAAGCACTGGTGAATGGAATTGAATTTGCCATCCAGTGTGTGATTCTGAATCTAATTATTGAAGGTAAATATCAAGTGGTCATTTTAGCCTTGGAAAAAAAGAGGATAAATCTTGGAATCTTGAGAATATTTTGAAGAATACCTATAGGAAAATGGGTGTTTTTTCTTTGGTTGAGTGGAAACATTGTTATTGAGAGGTAAATTCAACCATATATTTCTTGGCAAACTGCAACATTGATCAAGTGGAAGTGTGTCATGTGGATAATTTCTAAGATGCATGGGAAGATTTGAAATCTATCTCAATGATTGATTTTGATTAAAGTCTTGATCTAATATCTATTTTGTATTTCTTTGATTCACAAAGCAATTACAAAAACTCTAGCTATTTTAGTTGTGATCTAACTATAGTGGAGTGGGAGTTGTTTAAATATTTTAGGTTAATCAATCTAGAGCCACCCTTTCATCATTGCATGGTTTTCTTGGTGTTTATGAGGGGAATTAGATGGTAGATTAGCATTAATTATGGAGGTTATTATTGTAAGGAATGATGACATCTTGTGGCATAAGGGAGCCTAGAGGCTTTCCTCACGCCTCTTTATATCTCTTGCCTTCTTAGTCCCTTTTATCCTTAAAGATTCATGCTCACTGAATGTCAATTGTGATGTGTTGCGTTTGTGGTTGGTGGGGTGCAGTATGGAGAGTGTGAGCAAGATTGCTTTAGCAACTTCATGTGTACACAGAGCTGTTAGTATAGGATATTATTTTCCTTGTATTTATTATTATGGAATATTCCTACACATGTATTTAGCTTATTTAGGTGTAATATTGAGGTTATGTAGGTATCATAATGAGGTAATTAAGGTGCATATGTACATGTAAAAAATTTACTCAAATTGGTGGGTGAGGATACCCTTGACATTTACTCACCAATATTGACATATTACACATGGAGCACACAAACCATTTGGAAAATGTCTTGTGTTCACATTGCCAAATGTATTGGCTCTATGCCTCCATTCTAACCATAAATATTCCTCTCATATAAGCTATTTTAAAAGAGTTATGAATGTAATATTATTATAATTCTACTCTATTTTGATTACAATCTCAATAATAGAGTTTTGCTTCTATTTGCTTTGCATTTGCATTTCATGTGTTCAATTCTATCAGTTAGATCTTGGAAAATTCCATCACGGTATAAGAGATATTTTATAGTAATGAACACTTTTTTTTGTTAATTTATTAAAATATTGAGTAGTTTTTGAGTTTATATTCTGAGATTGTAAAGGAAAATTCTGTAGATCTGTGTGTATCATCTACAATCCTTTCTTCTCTAATTGGTGAACTTCATCAATATTTACAAGTATTTCAATTGTATTGGATATATAAGTAACATTTTTAGATCTAGAAGGAGAATTAAAGATGATTGTAATGAGTACTAAATCTGTTTTTGATAAGGAGGTAAGATCTTCAAGAATTGTTTTTTGCAAATCCAATTTTTTTTAAGAAAAATGACTGGTCTTTTTCCAATTGTGATAAAATGGTAAACAATCGCTCATAATTTTTTTTGGGTTCTGTGCACCTTTATTTTATATTTTTGGAACATTTTTAAATTTTTAAGTTTGTTAATAATTGTGAAAGTTATCATAGTTTTAATTTTGTTAAAAATTGCAAAAATTAAATTTTTTGATGATGGAGAAATTTTAAGGAGTTTTTTTTAATTGTTTTTAGATAATACAATATTATTGTTGAAAATTATATTGTAAAGAGTTATTTATAATTGTTTTGTAACATTCATTTTATTTTATGAAGATGAGGGTGAGGTCTAGTTTTGGTAGGTAGTCAAACCCTCTCACAAGAAAAACAAAATTTCTCATCTCCTTCTTTGCTTGATTTTGTTGTTCCCAAAATTTGTCACTCATTTTTGGGACAACATATGAACTATTTTGGTCCTACAGGCCAAAATTCTCTTTTCCCTTCTCAAAAAATTGTTCTGAGTATTCAAATTCTCCATTATTCAAGCTTTTTTAGTTAACAGACTTGCAGGCTTATTTCTACAGACTCTGCAGGCTGATTTCTATGAACTCTACAGGCTTGTTTCTACATACTCCGTAGGCTTGTTTCTACAGACTCCGCAGGCTGATTTCTATGGACTCCGCAGGCTGATTTCTATGGACTCCATAGGAAATAAACAAGTTCCCAACACTTAGGCAATTTCAAGGTTGGTTCAACGCCGAGGTTCAACCAAAAGGTCCATCGGCAAGCTTAAAGAGTTAAGCGCTTCGGCAAAAGTTCAAAGTTCAACTGCTTCAGCAAGTTCAATAGCTTCAAAGGACTTAAAGAAAAGAAGAAAGATTTAACCCATTGAACCATTGAACCTTGAACCAAAATGGTTCATAGGTTCAAGGTTTAACGGGTTTAATCAAAGTTCAAATAGTTGTTCCAATTAGTTGGTTCAAATGAATGGTTCAAAGCGGTTGGTTCAACCAGTCAATTGAATGAACAAAACATGGTATTAAACATTGAACCATTAAATTGTTGAACCATAGTTGGTTCAATTGATTAGTTCAATCAGAAGGTTCAAAGGAGTCCCCCAAAACCCAAAGGGCAAGTGCCCTTGTAGAGGGCAGTGAACAAAAGGGAACAAAAAGATACCTTTCAGAAAGATTTTCTGTGGTGAACTTTTACAAGTGAAATCCTTTAGACATTTTGTCTGAAGGGATGATCAAAGGCCCGATAGGATGTAACTAAGGCAAAGGAAAGAAATCTTTTAGACAAAATGTCTGAAGGAATTCCTTCAAACATTTTGTCTAAAGGATTTGAAGAAGAAGGCCACCCGAAGGACCCTGAAGGGAAGGTACCCTTGCGAGGGGCTCTCGATGACTAGAGATTGGATCTTTTACAAGGCTGGAAGGGACACCTTCCCTTCAGGGGGTCCCAAAGACATAAAGTTGAAGGAATTTCAAAGCTCAAGAGACTTATAGAAAATAAAAGCTTCTAAGAAAGAGGATAAACCGTTGAACCTTGAACCAAAATGGTTCAAAGATATAATGGGTTCAAGGGTTCAAGGAAAGTGAATGAACCAAAGAAACGAATGAACCAAAGAAGTGACAGAACTAAGGAGCAGAGAAGGCCACCTAAACTGTTGAACTAGTGAACCAATGACATCGCCATGGATGTCAAATTCAGGGTAATAAAATATCTATTGATTTTCAAATGTGGCATAGAACCTAAAAACAAACTCAGTGACCAGTTGAAGAGGGAGCCAAAAGAGCCAGTAGAAAGGGAAAAGATAGCTTGAGAGCTCAGATTGCAACATAAAAGAGGGAAAGCCTAGAAATATCTATGTAGGAGTTATTTCTAGTAGGTGGAATAGTCCACCAAGTAGGCATCTGAGCTTGTAAGCATTAAAAATGTGTGACCTATTTTTCTCCCTTGGAATAAAAGTGAGGGGACAACCGTGTACATATTGGAAGAAATATCAGATGACCTATGCTAAGGAGAAGATATTTGGGATGAATTGACATGCTACAGTTAAGGTAGATGCCCTATTTTAGAATGGTCTCTTTGACTAAACTAAAAATGCATTCAAGGCATTAAATGCAACATGGGCAGTTCCATGAAACAAAGCGCTAAGTCTTTCTTGGCTGCTATATATTGTAATCTCCTATTTTATGCAAATGAGATCATTTTGGTTATAGAAGCAAAACTCTACCAAAATTGAAAGGCGATTACTGAGACTTTGAGCTTAGATTGTTGATCATATTTCTTTATATGAATGAGAAAGCAGGTTATTTCCAGACTTTGTGCTATAATAGCTTGTGTCATTTAGGAGATTGTTCTTATTTCTATTTTCTGAATGTGTTCTTGTCCATTTTGATAAAATAAGTAGAACCAATAGAAGTAATCAAGAAGGTGTCATGAAGTCAAATGTGGAGAGACTTTGTGTTACCACCATTTTATTTAGTGTGTTTTCTATTTATTTCTATGTAAAGGATCTTGGGATAACTTTTTGCCCCCATTATCCTTCGTATTTCACTCTTGGGCAGTCGAGGTGGAGACTTTGTGCTACACCTTTTTCTGCTAGTTACTGCACCCCTATTACCAGTTACTCATTACTTATCAGAAAGAACTACTATTTGTTGTAAGACCACTTATGAAAGAAGAGAAGTGCCTTTAATGTTTTCACCTAGATTTCTCCTTTGTTTGTGAACATCATCTCTAAAAGAAGAGAGATGGATGGTGTTGTCCTACCCCTGAGTGTTATTTTCTACATATATATAATATATAGCTCCTCATAGTTATAGGGAACCTCCCCTTAATGAGAAGAGAGATTTTTCCCCTTTTGATGTGGTAAACTTGCACATTTGGCCAATCAATCTCCTTATGCTATGGTTGAAATCACCTATTTTGCTCATCAATTAGCTAGTGAGAAAATATTCACCCAATTTGAATCCTCAAGCTTCAAGCTGAAGTAGGGCCAGTTTTTTTCCATTTTTATTCTACAATATAGAAACTCCATGCTATACTAGAAGATAGAGAGCCCAAGGTGTTGTTGACCCTATTTTTGAGTTGGTGCAGCAAGGTAATTTTGATTTGTTTCCTCCACAACTTCAAGTTCAATGAACTAGGAGTCTTCCTCCTACCCATACCAGGTCACCAATACAAGGTAGAGCTTTCTTTTATGCTATTATCAAAGCTTTGCCTATACATACTCCACTCAAATTTGTTATCCCCACTTTCCATAATCAAATCATGGCAGTTCGGGGCCCCTGGGGTAACTCTTTTGGCCCACTCAATTTAACTCCACCTCTACATGAGCTACTACGCATTTTAAGGAAGAATTTCTCCAAATTATTTGGTGATGAGAGAGTTCATCTTGATGAACATATTGTAGATTTCATCATATCCTACGGTGTGATAGGCATGGAGTATGAGGATGTAGCAGTCAGACCGTTTGTGGAAACATTACAAGGTGCTACTGCAAACTAGTTCTATCATCTGTAGGCGCAGACTATGATTGACTGGAACACTCTCAAAGCTAAGTTTGAAGCAAGGTTCAAGCCTATAGAAGATGTACATGACCTATTGGCCCAGCTCACACAGATGAAGAAAGAACCTCATGAACCTATGAGGGACTTCATTTCCAAATTTGACAAGCTAATGAATAGGATTCCTACAATTGCTCAGCCAACACTTGAAAACCTTAAATGTTTCTTCATCAACTCATAGCTACCTAAAGTGAGTTTTTTGTTGAGACATACTGGCCACATAGACCTTGTTACTACTCAGGATTTGGCCACTGAGGTGGAAGATGACCTTATCTTGGCAGGAAAGATAAGGAGAGATCTTAACAGAGGTAAATCTTCTTCATCTTCTGAATATCTATCTACAGGCACCACTGATCCAATGGTGCAGAAGCTGGAAAATGAGTTGTTTGCTCTTAGAAATCAAATGGCACAAGGGATGTCATCTACCCCTTCGTATAGAGATATACCAAGGAGGACATTCCCCAATCAGTCATACCAAGGTAATGCTTCCAGGAATCAAGGGCAACCAAATCATCTTCCTCCCCCTTAGTGGAAATTGGCCATTGAAGTAGTTCTAACCAATTTAGTAGTTGGATATCTTGAAGTAGAATCAGATTTCTCCTTCCAACCTGAGTTGAACCCAAAATATGATGCTAATCTCTTCATAGAGGGAGAAGATGAATTAGTTGGCGACTCCAACATTGGTTTTCTAAATTACCAGGATGAACCTAGAAGTGAAGGTAAAGCAGTTAAGGGATCATACACTGTGTTCACCTAGTCCAAGAATCAGTCAGCCCAACAAGCTAATAAAGAAAGATTAGAAGAGTGAGCTCAGCCTACAATTTCAATTGCCAAATGAGAAACTTCTCTACCTTTCTAGCCAAAGGAGCTAGTGAGTAATAAAAAAGTAAGTACCTCAAGTATGCCTTTACCTTCCACTTCAATTTCACAAATCAATCCTCCCCCCCTAAAAACTAAAAGAATGAACTATCTTTACCTGTTCCTAATTCATTTTAGACATTTGACATAGTTGACCATGTCAAGAAAACTAAAATTCAAATGTCTAAATTTGAATTCCTGCAATCCAACCCTAAGCAGTTAGATAAGTTAGTGAAATGTGTGAAGAATAAAACTGTCCCTACAAGACTAGCTATTCTAAAGGTGACTTCCACATCCACCCAGAATAACCTTGTCATTTCTCCTCCTATTGCTCTCAAAAGGATTGAACCATTTTATGTCTCCCTACTGATAAATGGACACCAGCTAAACAATTGTATCATTGACTCAGGTGCATCTGACAATGTCATGCCTGCCAAAGTGGAAAAATCCCTTGGTCTCACATTGACCAAGACATTTAGGAGATGTTTCTCTATGGAGAAGAAATAAGTACCACTACTAGGATAAATCAAGGATGACCAATTTGTATTTATAGCATTCCCAGACAAAAGGATCAAGATGAAAGTCTTGGTGGCTGACGTCCCAGCCTCATACGACTTTTTTCTTAGGAGAAATTTTTGTAAAGATGTTGGTGGTGAATTAAGTATGGACCTATCTAAGGCAAGGATCCTAGTCAAAGGTGCTATGCAGAGATTGCTCCTTGAGAAGGAAGAAAAATATGTGGTCACTCAAACATCAGTGCCTGAAGCTCAAATTCTATTTGAGTCTTCAGGCATGGGTAATTACTTCCTGACTACTGAGGATGTTCCTATCTTAGCTGATGAAACTTCTAAAAATGACAATCTAAAAACTGGTTCAGATAAATCAATAGAAGACATAAGAGAGAATAGTGCAAGCCTAAAGGAATCCTCTCCTCCAAATGAAGAAAAATCTAAGGTAAGGTCAGCTTCTGATGATGTATGGATACTAGAATTTTATGATAGCTATTCCTCTACTGGTTTAGGAGCTGGAATTGTGTTGATATCTCCTCAAAGATATATTTTTCTTTCTTCATACAAGTTGTAGTTCAACAATACTAACAATACTATTGAATATGAATCACTGCTGCTTGGATTGAAAGCTGCTCAAGATAAGGGCGTCCAACTCCTTCATGCCAAAGGAGACACTGAGCTGGTGGTTTATCAGGTGAAAAACCTATACCAAACCAAAAATGAGAGATTGTGCCACTACCACAATCTAGTTTGGGATCAAATTAAAAGCTTTTATGCTTTCATTACCTCTATAGTGCCTAGAGAATTTAATGATAGAGTGGATGCATTGGCTATTTTAGCAACTCTTCTAGTTTCTCATCTAGATTTTAAGGGAAAAAAATACACTATTAAACTAGTCTTTCAACCAAGTGTGCCTGATAATGCCAATCATTGGCAAGTGTTCAATGGTAATAACCAAATTATTGCCTTTTTGGAATAAAAAGATAAATTTGAACAACTTCACTTTGAAGGCAGTGAGCCTTAAAAGCTTGAACCAGCCCCTAAATCAAGTTCAGATGTAGGTGAGGAATTCTTACAGCTAAAGGGGAATAAAATTCCCAAAAGATCAGTTTCCCTTAAAAAGTTATTTGACAAGCATGATAGGTTCATCAAATAGTAGCAAATGGATTCAATCTCATCTCAAGAGTTTGATCAAATAAATTTAGGTACCAAGGAAAATCCTAAGATGGTGAACATTGGGAAGTGCTATACTCAAGAAGAAAAGTTTGAGTTCATTGCTCTACTCTGCCAGTATATAAATGTTTTGGCGCACTCCTATGATGATCTAAAGTCATTCAAGCCTGAAGAAATTTTCCATGAAATTCTTATCAAGAGTGATTTGGTGCCTTACAAGCAGAAATCTTGGTAGTACAATCCAAATATATTAGGTACTATTCTATCTGAAATACAAAAAATACTAAATGCTAGGATAATTTTCTCAATCCATCATTCCACATGGATTGCAAACATAGTTCCTATGAAGAAGAATAATGTCAAAATTTGCCTCTGTGTGGACTTCAAGAATTTGAATCAGTCATCCTTAAAGGATAACTATCCTCTACCCATCATGGACCAAGGTTTTCAGATAGTGACCAGTTTAGAGATGTTATCAATGCTGGATGGCTTCTCAGAGTACAATCAAGTAGAAGTCGGTGAAGCAGACCAACACAAAATTGCCTTCACCACACCTTGGGGAACCTTTGCATATCGAAGAATGTTATTTGGCCTAATAAATGTTGGTGCCACTTTTTAGAGAGCAATGGACCTTGATTTCAAAGATGAAATGGGTAAGTTCATTGTGGTATACCTTGATGACTTGACCATCTTTTCCAAGCATCGCCCTGATCATGTGCACCATTTGCAACAAGTGTTGAAATGCTGCTACTAGAATGGCATTTCTATAAATCCCAAGAAATCTATTTTTGGAGTAACAAAAGGAAAACTTCTCAAACACATTGTATCTCGAAAAGGCATAAAGATTGACTCAGAAAGAGTTAAATCTATCCAAGAGCTTAATTTACCCGTAAGTAAGACTATAGTTCACTCTTTCTTCAGAAAAGTGATTTTTTTGCGAAGGTTCATCCCTGAGTTCATAGAGAAGACTCATCATATCATAAATATGATGAAGGGAAAGGCCACTTTTAGCTAAACTAAAGAAGGCAAACTAGCATTTCAAGATATCAAGACAGTTATTGCCCATGCCCCAATTCTGGTTTATCCAGATTATACCAAGGATTTCATAGTGTATAGTTATGCATTTGAGCACACACTTTCAATAATTTTGATTCAATATAATGAATAAGGTGTGGAATCTCTCATATCCTTCATGAGCTATCCTCTCAAAGCTCATGAACTGAAATATTCAAACATGGAGAAGCATGCTTATGCAGTGGTAAAGGCAGTAAAGCACTTCCATTTTTACATCTTAAATTCACATGTTACTGCCCTAGTTTCTGATACCAAAGTTAAATCCATATTAACTTAGTAGGAGTTTAGAACAAAAAGAGGCAATTGGCTTGCTAAAATCTAAGAGTTTGATATAGTCATCAAACCAACAAAGTTGGTGTGGGGAAAGGGTCTCTACCAATTGATTGCTAATAACAGAGTAGAAAAAATAAGATATGAAGAAGTAGAAATTGAAGACATGCTAGCAGTCCTCTTTGTCTCCACCACAAATGAGTGGTATTTAAGTATTGCTCATTTCTTTACTTATGGTGGGTGTCCTACCCACCTGTCTTGTAAAGAAAGGAGGACTGTTAAATTGAAAGCTGCCAATTTTGTTCTATGAGACAATAGCCTGTATAAGAGGAGCCTTGATGGAGTGTTCCTTCATTGCATGGATAAAGAACAGTAAAACCAAATTTTGGAGTCCTTCCATAATCTATCCTATGGAGGACATTTTTTTGCACCTATAACTGCTCATAAGATTTTATGAGCTAGGTATTACTGGCCTACTCTATTTCAAGATGCATACAAATGGGTACAAAGATGTGAACTATGCTAACAGTTTATTAGAAGACCCAAGTTAGCTACTCTACCTCTTAAGCCAGTGGTAATAGAAGAGCTATTTCAGTAATGGGGAATCGATTTCATTGGTGCTATAAACCCATCTTCAAGTTTTGGACATGATTATGTCTTTACAACCACAGATTACTTCACCAAATGGGTGGAAGCAATTCCAACCAAGTATGCTACTTCAGAAGTGGTATGCAATTTCCTAAAGGAAAACATCATTTCCAAGTTTGGGGTCCCAACCAAGATTGTGACAAATAATGCAGCCTATTTCTCTTCTCATGAGATCACTCAGTTCTTTTTTTACTATGGGATTACCCTCTCTCACTCCTTTGATTATTTTCCATAAGGGAATGGCCAAGTAGAATCAAGCAACAAGAACCTGGTAACCATCATCAAGAAGCTGGTGGATGACAATCAATGAACATGGCATAAAGCATTGGTTGATGCTTTCTGGGCAGACAGAATTACACCCAAGAGGGTGATAGGTATGTCACCTTTCTAAATTTTGTATGGTCTTAATGTAGAGATACCAATCACCCTGGAATTACCAACATTGAAATTGGCAAAGGCAATCAAAGATCAGACATATGAAAGCTCCATCGATAAGAGGATCATGTGCTTAACTGAGCTAGATGAGTAGTGAACTATGGTGGTGGACTGAATTGCTACACATTAAATTCTGGTGAAGAACCTCTTCGATCAAAAAGCAAAAAACTATGATTTCTAGATTGGAGATCAAGTCTTGTTATGGGACAAAAGGAGAGAACTAAAGGGAATGCATGGGAAGTTTGATTCCCTATGGAGAGGCCCATTTACTATCCATCATCTCAATAGTGAAAATAGTTTCCTATTAAAGTATCAAGATGGAACACCCTTTTCTCTACCTCACAATGGGCAACATCTGAAGCACTTTAATTCTTGAAGTATCAGATAAGATCATTTGTACATATGTATATTTGTATAGTCTTTAGTTCTATTTTGTGCTTTTCATTTTCATTTTTGGTGCCTTTCTTTTTTGGGTAGCATGACTCTATAGCCCAATGGCATACTTGAAGGCACTATATA
This sequence comes from Torreya grandis, assembly GCA_037957365.1. NCBI lineage: Eukaryota > Viridiplantae > Streptophyta > Pinopsida > Cupressales > Taxaceae > Torreya > Torreya grandis. The sequence goes on along the minus strand of JARHVA010000015.1, from coordinate 4,310,396 downwards.
TTTTGGCTTCTACTCCCCTCAGTTGTTTCAACTGAAGGAAGCTCCCCAACTGGAGTTAGCTATTGTTTTCAAAATCTATCACTCATTTTTGGGACAACATATGAATTATTTTGCACTTGCAGGCCAAAATTCTCTTTTCCCTTCTCAAAAAATTGTTCTAAGTATTCAAATTCTCCATTATTAAAGATTTTTCAGTTAACAGACTCTATAGGCTTGTTTCTATGGACTCTGTAGGCTGATTTCTACAGACTCTCTAGGCTTGTTTCTACGGACTCCATAGGCTTATTTCTACAAACTCCACAGGCTGATTTCTACAAACTCTGCAGGCTAATTTCTATGGACTCTATAGGCTAATTTCTATGAACTCTACAAGCTTGTAGCTATGGACTATGTAGGAAATAAACAAGTTCCCAACACTTAGGCAATTTCAAGTTTGGTTCAACGCTGAGGTTCAACCAAAAGGTCCATCGGCAAGCTTAAAGAGTTAAGCGCTTCGGCAAAAGTTCAAAGTTTAATTGCTTCAGCAAGTTCAACAACTTCAAATGACTTAAAGAAAAGAAGAAATATTTAACCCATTGAACCTTGAACCAAAATGGTTCATAGGTTCAAGGTTCAACAAGTTCAATCAAAGTTTGAAGAGTTGTTCCAATCAATTGGTTCAAATGAATGGTTCAAAGCAGTTGGTTCAACTGGTCAATTGAATGAATGAAACATAGTATTGAACCATTGAACCATTAAACAATGGTTGTTTCAATCAGTTAGTTCAATCGAAAGGTTCAAAGGAGTCCCCCAAAATCCAAAGGGCAAGTACCCTTGTGGAGGGCAGTGAACAAAAGGGAACAAAAAGATACCTTTCAAAAATATTTTTTGTGGTGAAATTTTACAAGTGAAATCTTTCAAACAAATTGTCTGATGGAATTCCTTCAAACATTTTGTCTGAAGGGATGATCAAAGGCCCAATGGGAAGTGACTAAGGCAAAGGAAAGAAATCCTTCAGGAAAAATATCTGAAGGAATTCCTTCAGACATTTTGTCTGAAGGATTTGAAGAAGAAGGCCGCTTGAAGGACCCCAAAGGGTAGGTACCATTATGGGGGGCTCTTAATGACCAGGGATTAGACCTTTTTCAAGGCCTAAAGGGACACCTTCCCTTTAGAGGGTCCCACAGACATATAGCTGAAGGAATTTCAAAGCTTGAGAGACTTAGAGAAAATAAAGGCTTCTAAGAAAGAGGATGAACTATTGAACCTTGAACCAAAATGGTTCAAAGGTTCAATGGGTTTAACAGTTCAAAGAAAGTGAATGAACCAAAGAAATGAATGAACCAAAGAAGTGACGAAACCAAGGAGCTAAGAAGGCCACTAGAACCGTTGAACCAGTGAACAAATGATGTCCCTGTAGATGTCAAATTTAGGGTAATAAAATATCCATTGATTTTCAAATGTGGCATAGAACCTAAAAACAAAATTAGTGACCAACTGAAGAGGGAGCTGAAAGAGCCATAAAAAAGGGAAAAGATAGTTTGAGAGCTCAAATTGCAATAAGAAAGAGGGAAAGACCAAAAGTATCTGTGTAGGAGTTATTTCCAGTAGGTGGAACAATCCACCAAGTAGGCAAATGAGCTTGCAAGCATTAAAAGGTGCAACCTATTTTTCTCCCTTAGAATAAAAGTGAGGGGATAGCCATGTACATATTGGAAGAAAGATCAGATGACCTATGTCAAGGAGAAGATATTTGGGATGTGTTGTCTCCTAAAAATAACAGTCATTTTTGGGACAACATTTGAATTATTTTGGTTCTACAAACTAAAATAGTATCTTCCATTTTCAAAATTTGTCTTAAGTATTCAGATTTCTCATTTTTAGAGCTTCTTAGAAAACCTACAGACTCTTGCAGGTGGTTTTCAGTCAAAGGAATTGATTTTCAACATTTGTTCATTTTCTGGGAAAAGTTCAAAGTTTAGTCGCTTCAATAGGTTCATCAGCTTCCAAACATTTGGTCAAATCAAAATAACTTGAACCGTTGAACCACTGAACCAATTGGGTTCAAAGGTTCAATGCGTTCAATGGTTCAATAGTCAGTTCAACCAAAGGAACAGTTCAATGTCTAGGTTCAACCAAGTAGTTCAATGCTTGATTTCACTCAGATGGTTCATTTCCTTTGTTTCAGCATCTTTTGGTTCAATCATTTGGTTTGTCAGTTGGTTTAAAGCTTTCTGGTTTAATGGTTCCATAGCAAATTCATCGCTTTTTGGTTCAAAGGCACTTGACACGCTTCATTGAACCTTTCAACCAAATGGTTCAACATCCAAGGTTCAATGAGTTTCATGATTTTTGTAGGAATTTTCATCAGTAAACAATTAGCAGCAGGTTCAAAGTTTAGTTCATCCTTTGGTTCAACTCCAAATAGTTCAAAGGCTTGGCGCACTCCATTGAACCTTTGAACCGGTTCAACAAAGGTTCATCGACTCGGTTCAAAGGGTTGGTTCAAAGCAAAAAGGACTTTTTTGAAGAATAAGTGTCCTTACAGAGGACACTTCATTGACCAAAATACCTTTTCAGCTTGATTGAAGACTTGTTCAAAGACTTGGACAAAAAGACTTGGCAGGGGAATTTCACCCAGACTTTTTGCCCGAGGAATTTCACCTGGACTTTTTGTCCACGAGAATTTTCCCTAGACTTTTTGTTCATGGGAATTTCCTTCCAGGGAAAATGTCTATGGGAATATTCAAAGGAAGAGCCTGGGACAAATATCCATGGGAATGTTCAAAATAAAGCCGAAGGATCATTAGAGACCAAGGGAAATTTGTGAAGGGATTTTAAGCCCGGGGGAAATTTGCGAAGGGCCGACAAATGAAGCTGAAGGACCATTTCTCAGGGCCCAAAAGGGTAAAGTGCAGTCTAGAAAAGTGCTAAGTGGAAGATAAAATAAGACCAAGGGATGATGTGCCTGAGCACATCAAATTCAACATAGTCAACTCGCCATTGGAAACACAGTGACGAGCATGAAAACGTCAATTTCAAAGACAATAAAATAGCCGTTGATCCTTTGATTCGCAGAATAGAATACATTCACAATTTTCAAGGCCAAGACTAGTAGAAAGTGAGGAAGAAATAGAACAACAAATTAAATACAGGGCCCGATTTAATTAGCCGAACAAGGAGGAATGATAAAGATAAGATCAGATTGCCAGGTGGAACATTGGAAGTTACAAACTTTCAATAAGTGCGACTTATTTCCTTGCATTGATAAAATCAAATGGGAAAAGTGCCCCTAAGTTCCAGCATGTCTCCTTAATAGATTTCAATGCAAATTGATGTATTGATTGTTCCCAAGTCCTTTTTGAAGTCCTATATAAGGGACTTTCTTCGATTGTAACAAGGATCTTCTTTTTGATAATCTAAATGAAACTCTACCAAAATTGAGAGGCATCATTGAGACTTTGTGCTCAATCTATTTATCATATTTTTTTAATGAAAACAAGGGACTTTTTCAGACTTTGTGCTGTGACATCTTGTTTGTTTCATTTATTTAATAAGCAAAATTAGTAAATTTGTCAAGAAGGTGTCCTGAAGAATCAACTGTGAAGAGACTTTGCACTCCCATAGCTGTCTTCAGTGTGTTTGTATTTTCATTACTATGTAAAGAACTTTGGAAAGACTTTGAGCTTTCATTGTTCTTTGTGTATCACTCTTGAGTATTTCATACGCAGACTTTGTGTTGTGTCTTGATTTGCTGGTTATCGTACTTCAGTCATTTCCACTTTTATTTCTAGGAGTATTCTTGTGGCTAGTTCAATAGTTCTTCTAAAAGAAGAGGAGTGTTGTCTGTCATTCTCTTGAGTTCTTCCTTTATTTTGTATACATCATCTCTGAAGAAAGAGAGATGGATGTCTGGTCCTACACTTGAGTACTATTTTCTGTTCATATATATATATATATATATATATATATATATATATATATATATATATATATATATATATATATATATATATATATATACACAGCATATCCATAGGGAACCTCCCCTTGATGAGAGGAGAGAGAAGTCTCTTTCTAATGTGATAAACTTACACATTAGGAAGACTAATCTTCTTACTTTAGCTGATAAGACCTATTTTGTCTACCAGTATGCTGATAGACAAAATAATCAACCAACAGTTTTTGGCAACTCCATTGGGGAATTACCCATTATCCATTTATAGTATATCCATTCCATTCACCTCCACCCCATAGGAAAAGAATGCACAATTTAAAGCCTCAAGCTTTAACTAAAGCAAAGTCAATTCTTTTCAAAATTTTGTTTTACAAATCTGGCAGATTCAAGATATACACGAAGTCAAAAAGCTAAAGGTGTTGTTGGTCCTATGTTTGAGAAAGTATAGCAAAGTGATTTTGATCTATTTTCTTCACCATCTCGTCCACAACAAACAAGGAGCTTCTCTCCTACTAAAGCCAGATCTCCATTACCAGGTGAAATATCAACTTCTACTGTTGATAAAGCTTCACCTATAATTACCCCATTGAGATTTGTTATCCCTCCTTTTCAGCATCCTATAATGGCAGTTCAAGGTCCTTGGGGTAATGCTTTTGGCCCTCTCAATATTACTCCTCTACATGAACTTCCATGCAGTTCTAGGAAGAATTTCCCAAAATTTCATGGTGATGGGAAAGTTCATCCTGATGAACATATTGCATCATTCAGTATAGCTTGTGGAGTAATTGGGGTAGAGTTTGAAGATGTAGCAATCAGGCTTTTGTTGAAACACTACAAGGTCCTGCTACAGATTGGTTTTACCATTTATAGGCTTGATTTGTGACTGATTGGAATACTTTGAAAGATAAGTTTGAAGCCAGATTTAAACCTGTAAAAGATGCACATACACTTCTGGCTCAACTTACACAAATGAAAAAAGAGCCACATGAGCCTATGAGAGACTTCATAGCTAAATTTGACAAGTTGAGAAACAAAATTCCTATGATTGCCAGACCTACAGCTGAGAATCTCAAATGCTTTTTCATTAATTCTCAACTACATGAAGACAGTTTCTTCTTGAGACGTGCTGGCCAAATAGATCTCGAGGCAGCTCAACTTTTGGCCACTGAAGTAGAAGATGATCTCATATTAATAGGAAGAATAAGAAGAGATCCTAATAGAAATAGAGCTTCAACATCATCAAAATTTGCATCTACAAGCACCACAGATCCAATGGTGTAGAAATTAGCTAATGAGCTCCTTGCCCTCAAAAAGCAAATGGCTCAAGGAATGTCTTCTACTCGTACATACAGAAGAACATTCCCAAATCAATCATATCAGGGCAATGTTGCTAGAAACCAAGGATAACAAAATTATCTTCCTCCTCCATAAAGAAAACTTGCCTTGGAAGCTCCTCCAACTAATTCAGCAATGGGATATCTTGAGACAGAATCAGATTTTTCTTATCAGCCTAAATTATATCAAGAAAATGATGATGATATCATTGAAGACAGTCAAGAAGAATCAGCTAGTGACTCCCACATTAGTTTCTTGAATTATCAAGATGAATCCAGAAGCAAAGGAGAAGCTTCAGATGGATCATATGCAGTGTTTACTAGATCTAAGAATCAATCAGTCTAGTAGGCTGATAAAGGAAAGATAGAAGAGCAATCACAGCTAGCAGTCACAATTGCCAAGCATGGGATAGTTTTGTCCTTTCAACCAAAAGATCCAATAATCACTCAAAAGGTAAATACATCTATTTTGCCTTCCCCTTCTACTTTTAATTTGCAAACTAGTATACCATCCGTCCCTTTTAAAACTCAGAAAGCTGAAGTTCCTTTCTCTGTACCTAGTTTGATTCAGACATTTGACATAATTGATCATGTCAAAAAGACAAAAATATAAATGTCTAAATTTGAGTACTTGCAGTCCAATATGGATCAACTGAATAAGTTAGTCTAATATATTAAAAATTAGACTGTCCCTGCAGTGCAAAAGGCTAAAAAAGTGACTTTAGATTCTCCAATAAACACGCCTAGTTCAAACAATCTAATTATTACTCCTCCAGCTGCTTCTAGAAAAATAGAACCCATCTATGTTTCCCTGTTAATCAATGGCCACAAGTTGAGTAATTGTATAATAGATTTAGGCACATCTAACAATGTCATGCCTACCAAAGTCATTGAATCTCTTGGTCTCACATTAACCAAGACATTTGGCAGATGTTTCTCCATGGAGAAAAAACAAGTGCCATTGCTGGGACAGATCAAAGATGCTCAATTTGCATTTGCAGCCTTTCCAGACAAGAGGATTGAAATGATTGTATTAGTGGCCAAAGTCTTAGCATTTTATAGTATTTTACTTGGATGAAATTTTTGTAAGGACGTAGGAGGAGAGTTGAACATGGATCTATCTGAGGCAAGGATCTCTGTACAAGGTGTGATGAAGAGATTACTTCCTGAAAAGGAAGCAAAATATATAGTCACTAAGACGTCAACTCCTGAAGCTCAAATCCTTTTTGAATCCACAGGTATGGGTGATTACTTTTTATATACAGATCATGAAGAAAGACCCTCCATCTCTGATGAGGGAAAGTCTAAAATAAAGCTAGTATCTGATGAGATTTGGACTCTAGAATTTGATGGTAGTTGTTCGTCTTCTGGTTCTGGAGCCGGAATTATTTTGATATCTCCTTAAGGAGATATATTCCCTTCATCATATAAGTTACAGTTCAACAACACAAATAATATAGCTGAATATGAATCATTGTTGTTGGGCATGAAGGTTGCTCAAGAAAGAGGCATCAAGTGTCTTCATGCTAAAGGGGACGCCGAATTAGTGGTCTACCAAGTAAGAAATTCATATTAGACTAAGAATGAAAGGCTGTGCCATTATCGTAATCTTGTTTGGGATCAAATCAAAAGTTTTGATGATTTCAACATTTTTTCCATTCCAAGAAAATTCAATGATAGAGTTGATGCACTTGCTATTTTAGGAAATCTTTTAGTTCCACATTCTGATTTTAAAGAAGCCAAATATACCATTGAGATGATATATAGGCTGAGTGTTCTTGATAATGCTGATCATTGGCAAATTTTCAATGATGATAATCATATCATTGCCTTTTTGGAAAGAAAAGACAATTTTGAACAGCTATATTTTGAAGGCAGCAAATCTCAAAAGTCTGAATTAATTTCTAAATCTAGTTCAGATGTAAATGATGAGTTTATACAACTGAAAGGAAATAAAATTCCTAAAGGTTTGGTTTCTCTCAAAAAGCTATTTGACAAGCATGATAGATTCATCAAGCAATAGCAGATAGATTCGAGTTTCTCTCAGGGACTTGACCAAGTGAATCTAAACAATGAAGAAAATCCAAAAATGGTCAACATTGGTAAGTGCTGTACACCTGAGAAAAAATTCAAATTTACTTCTTTGCTTCATCAATACATTGATGTCTTGGCATATTCATACGAAGATCTGAAGTCTCTCAGTCCTGATGAAATCCGTCATCATATTCATCTCAAAGCTGATTCAACACCTTACAAGTAGAAATCCAGACAATACAATCCAAAGATTTCAGGTATAATTATGTCTAAGATTCAGAAAATGTTAAATGCTAGAATTATTTTTCCAACCCATCATTCTACATGGATTGCAAATATAATTCTTGTAAGGAAGAAAAATAGTGAAATCTGCATTTGTGTAGATTTCCAGAATCTGAACCAGTCATCTCTGAAAGACAATTATCCTTTGCCAATCATGGACCAAGTGATTCAAATAGTAACAAGATTAGAAAATCAATGTTGGATGGATTCTCAGGCTATAACCAAGTTGAAGTTGCAGAACCTGATCAATACAAGACTGCATTCACCATGCCTTGGGGTACTTTTGCATACAAAAGAATGCCTTTTGGATTAATAAATGATGGCGCTACATTTCAGAGAGCTATGGATATGGCTTTTAAAGATGAAATTGGCAAATTCATAGTTATATATCTTGATGATTTAACTATCTTCTCAAAGCGTAGATCTGATCATGTGCACCATTTGCAGTAAGTGCTGGAACGCTGCCAGGAAAATAGTATTTTTTTGAATCCTAAAAAGTCTATTTTTGGAGTGACAGAAGGAAAAATCCTTGGACACATTGTGTCTAAAGAAGGAATAAAGATTAACTCAGACAGAGTCAAGTCTATTCAAGAGCTAAATTTGCCTACAAGTAAGAAAGTTGTCCACTCTTTCTTCAAAAAAGTGAATTTCTTACGGAGATTCATACCTGAATTTGCTGAGAAGACAAGACACATTGTAAATATGATGAAAGGAAAGACTACCTTCAGCTGGACCAAAGAAGGTAAAGCAGCATTTCAAGATATCAAAGTTGCTATTGCTCACGCCCCCACCTTGGTCTACCCAGATTACCACAGAGATTTCACTATATACAGCTATGCCTCTAAGCATACTCTTTCAGCTATTCTTGTCCAACAAGACAAAAAAGGTATGGAATCTCCCATCTCTTTCATGAGTTTCCCTCTAAAAAATTATGAATTGAAGTATTCAAATATAGAGAAGCATGCCTATTCCTTGGTAAAAGAAGTCAAACACTTTCGCTTCTATATTCTGAATTCACATACTACTACCTTAGTTCCTGACAGTACAGTCAAGTCTATTTTAACTCAACAGGAGTTTGGCACAAAGAGAGGTAATTGGATTGCAAAGATCCAAGAATTTGATCTAGATATCAAGCCAACAAAGCTGGTTAGAGGTAAAGGTCTTTGTCAATTAATAGTTGATAATAAGCCAAAAGATACACAACTTGAAGAAGCTGAAGTAGACAATATGCCAACAGTCCTTTTTGTTTCTACTACCAATGAATGGTATTCAGATATTGCCTATTTTTTGACTTATGGAGAATGTCCTGCTCATTTGTCTTACAAAGAGAGGAGAACCATCAGATTGAAAGCTACAAATTTTGTCATTTGGGACAACGGCCTGTACAAAAAAAATATAGATGGAGTTTTTCTTCACTATGTAGACAAAGAACAACAAACCAAGCTCTTGAAATCTTTCCATAATTTAGCTTGTAGAGGACATTTTTTTGCTCCTGTGACTGCTCACAAAATTCTGAGAGCCAGGTATTATTGGCCGACTCTTTTCCAAGATGCACATAAATGGGTAAGGAAATGTGAACTTTGCCAGCAATTTGTAGGAAAACCCAAGTTGGCTGCTCTGCCTCTTAAGCCAATGATCATAGATGAACCTTTCCAGCAATGGGGACTCAATTTTATTGGGACAATAAATCCATCATCAAGTTTTGGACATGATTATGTCCTTACAACGACTGATTATTTCACTAAGTGGGTAGAAGCAATCCCGACAAAGCATGCTACCTCAGAAGTTGTATGTAATTTCTTGAAAGAGAACATCATTTCCAGATTTAGAGTCCCACTTAAAATTGTTACTAATAATGCAGCTTGTTTCACCTCTCAAAAAATCACGCAATTCTATTTTCATTATGGAATTACGCTTTCTTATTCTTCTGATTATTTTCTGCAAGGGAATGGGTAAGCTGAGTCCAAGAATAAAAATTTGGTAACTATTATCAAGAAACTTGCAGATGATAATCAAAGGACATGGCACAAAGCATTGGTAGACACTCTATGGGCTGACAAGATCATGCCAAAAAGGGCAATTGGTATGTCTCCTTTTCAACTTCTCTACGGTATTGATGCTAAGATACCAATTACTTTAGAGTTACCAGCCTTGAAATTGGTGAAAGCTATTGAAGATCAAACATATGAGAGTTCTCTTGATAAAAGAATCATGTACCTGACTCAGCTAGAAGAACAAAGAACCATGGTGGTGGATAAAATTGTTGTTCATCAAAATCTGATAAAGAAACTTTTTGATCAGAAAGCCAAAAATTGTGATTTTCAGATTGGGGATAAAGTCTTGTTGTGGGACAAAAGAAGAGAGCTAAAAGGGATGCATGGAAAGTTTGACTCCCTTTGGAGAGGTCCATTCACAATTCATCAGCACATGGGTGAAAATAGATTTTTGTTGAAATACCAAGATGGCACGCTCTTTTCTCTGCCCCATAATGGACAGCATTTGAAACACTTCAATTCTTGAAGTGTCGAATCATGGCCTCTATATATATGTCTATTTGTACAGTTTTAAATTCTATTTTGTTTTGTTTGTTTCTATTTTTGATGCCTTTCATTTTTGGAAAGCATGACTCCAAATCCCAATGGTACACTTGAAGACACTGGAGATTTTGAATTCTACTCCTTTCAATTCACTTTGCAATTGACAGAAGTTCCTCAACTGGAGCCAACTGTTGTCTCCTATAAATAACAGTCATTTTTGGGACAACATTTGAATTATTTTGGTTCTACAAACCAAAATAGTATCTTCTAGTTTCAAAATTTGTCTTAAGTATTTAGATTTCTCATTTTTAGAGCTTCTCAGAAAACCTACAGACTCTTGCAGGTGGTTTTCAGTCAAAGGAATTGATTTTCAATATTTGTTCATTTTTTGAGAAAAGTTCAAAGTTCAGTCACTTCAACAAGTTCATCAACTTCCAAACATTTGGTCAAATCAAAATAACTTGAACCATTGAACCATTGAACCAATTGGGTTCAAAGGTTCAATGGGTTTAATGGTTCAACAGTCGGTTCAACCAAAGGAACAGTTCAACGCCCAAGTTCAACCAAGCAGTTCAATGCTTTATTTCACTCAAATGGTTCATTTCCTTTGTTTCAACATCTTTTGGTTTAATCATTTGGTTTGTCAGTTGGTTCAAAGCTTTCTGGTTCAATGGTTCAACAACAAGTTCATCACTTTTTGGTTCAAAGGTGCTTGACGCGCTTCATTGAACCTTTGAACCAAATGGTTCAACATCCAAGGTTCAATGAGTTTCATGATTTCTATAGGAATTTTCATTAGTAAACAATCAAAAGTAGGTTCAACGTTTAGTTCATCCTTTAATTCAACTTCAAACAGTTCAAAGGCTTGGTGTGCTTCATTGAACCTTTGAACTGGTTCAACAAAGCTTCATCGACTAGGTTCAAAGGGTTGGTTTAGGGCAAAAAGGACTTTTTTGAAGGAAAAGTGTCCTTGCAAAGGACACTTCATTGACCAAAATACCTTTTCGGCTTGATCAAAGACTTGTTCAAAGACTTGGACAAAAAGACTTGGTGGGGGAATTTCACCCTGACTTTTTGCCCAGGGAATTTCACCTGGACTTTTTGTCCACGGGAATTTTCCCCAGACTTTTTGTTCGCAAGAATTTTCCTCAGGGAAAATGTCTGTGAGAATATTCAAAGAAAGAGATCGGGGCAAATATCCGTGGGAATGTTCAAAATGAAGCCGAAGGATCATTAGAGCCCGGGGGAAATTTGCGAAGGGATTTTAAGCTTGAGGGAAATTTGTGAAGGGCCAACAAACGAAGCTAAAGGACCATTTCTCAGGGCCCGAAAGGGTAAAGTGTAGTCTGGAAAAGCACCAAGTGGAAGATAAAAGAAGACCAAGGGATGACGTGCTTGAGCACGTCAAATTCAACATAGTCAACTAGCCATTGGAAACACAGTGACTGGCATGAAAATGTCAATTTTAGAGACAACAAAATAGCCGTTGATCCTTTGATTCATTAAACAGAATACATTCACAATTTTCAAGGCCAAGACCAGCAGAAAGTGAGGAAGAAATAGAATAGTAAATTAAATCCAGGGCCCAATTCAATTAGCCAAACAAGGAGGAACGATAAAGATAAGATCAGATTGCCAGGTGGAACATTGGAAGTTACAAACTTTCAATAAGTGCGACTTATTTCCTTGCATTGATAAAATCAAATGGGAAAAGTGTCCCTAAGTTCCAGCATGTCTCCTTAATAGATTTCAATTCAAATTGATGTATTGATTGTTCCCAAGTCCTTTTTGAAGTCCTATATAAGGGACTTTCTTCGATTGTAACAAGGATCTTCTTTTTGATAATCTGAATGAAACTCTACCAAAAATGAGAGGCATCATTGAGACTTTGTGCTCAGTCTATTTATCATATTTTGTTAATGAAAACAAGGGACTTTTTTAGACTTTGTGCTGTGACATCTTGTTTGTTTCATTGATTTAATAAGCAGAATTAGTAAATTTGTCAAGAAGGTGTCCTGAAGAATCAACTGTGAAGAGACTTTGTGCTCCCATAGCTACCTTTAGTGTGTTTGTACTTTCATTATTGTGTAAAGAACTTTGGAAAGACTTTGATCTTTCATTGTTCTTCATGTATCACTCTTGAGTATTTCATATGCAGACTTTGTGTTGTGTCTTGATTTGTTGGTTACTGTACTTCAATCATTTGTGCTTTTATTTCTAGGAGTATTTTTGTGGCTAGTTGAATAGTTCTTCTAAAAGAAGAGTGTTCTATGTCATTCTCTTGATTTCTTCCTTTGTTTTGTATACATCATCTCTAAAGAAAGTGAGATGGATGTTTGGTCCTACCCTTGAGTACTATTTTCTATTCATATATATATATATATATATATATATATATATATATATATATATATATATATATATATACACCGCATATCCATAGGGAACCTCCCCTTGATGAGAGGAGAGAGAAGTCTCCTTCTGATGTGATAAACTTACACATTAGGAAGACTAATCTTCTTAATTTGGTTGATAAGACCTATTTTGTTTACCAGTACGTTGATAGACAAAATAATCAACCAACAGGATGAATTGACATGCCACAGTTAAGGTAGACACCCTGTTCCAGCATGGCCTCTTTGACTGAACTAAAAATGCATTCAAGGCATTGAATGCAACATGGGCCATTCCATGAAACAAAGTGCCAAGTCTTTCTTGGCTGTTATATATTGTAATCTCCTATTTTATGCAAAGGAGATATTTTTGGTTATAGAAGCAAAACTCTACCAAAATTGAAAGGTGATTACTGAGACTTTAAGCTCAGATTGTTGATCATATTTCTTTATATGAATGAGAAAGCAGGTTATTTCTAGACTTTGTGCTATAATAGCTTGTGTCATTTAGGAGATTGTTCTTATGTCTGTTTCCTAAATGTGTTCTTGTCCATTTTGATGAAATAAGCAAAACTAGTGGAAATAATCAGGAAGGTGTCCTGAAGTCAACTGTGGAGAGACTTTGTGCTGCAATCATTGTCTTTAGTGTGTTTTATATTTGTTTTTGTGTAAAGGATCTTGGGATGACTTTGTGCCCCCATTATCCTTTGTATTTCACTCTTGGGTAGTTGAGGTGGAGACTTTGTGCTACACCTTTTTTTGCTGGTTACTATGCCCCCTGTTACCAGTTACTCGTTACTTATTGAAAATAACTCCTACTGTTTACTGTAAGACCACTTTTGAAAGAAGAGAAGTGCCTTCAGTGTTTTCACCTAGATTTCTCTTTTTTTTGTGAACATCATCTCTGAAAGAAGAGAGATGGATGGTGTTGTCCTACCCCTGAGTGTTATTTTATGCATATATATAGTATATAGGTCCTCATAGTTATAAGGAACCTCCCCTTGATGAGAAAAGAGATTTGTCCCCTTTTGATGTGGTAAACTTGCACATTTGGCTGACCAATCTCCTTATGTTGTGGTTGAAATCACCTATTTTTCTCATCAATTAGCTGGTGACAAAATATTCACCCAACAGATTTCACACTTTTGTTCTCCTCATGGATGCATTTTCAACTAAGCTCAACATTTGTTTTTTTATCTTACACTGTCACTTATGTAATCATTGCACATATTGCTCATTTGTGAATGCATCTCGACTAAGTTTGACATCCATTTTTTATGAATGTGCATTATTATTTGTGCCTTTAAAGCAAAGATTACATTCATTTCTACACCAGCCACTTTTTTGTTGTGTGTATTACATGATAATAGATACTAAATTATACTGTGCATTTAAAAACCTCAAATGGTCATCTTTTTGTTATGTGTATTACGTGATGGTGAATACTACACCAAATTATTCACTTTGACAATATTGGCTATATCTTTATGGTTTATAATATGGATCTGTACCTATAATTCATTATATCTAAGTGTAGATCTACTATGTATTATCTTATTTTCACTATACACATCATCTATCTTTGTTACATGAATTAAAGTTTCAAGAATCAACTATATTCTCTTGTTTATGACTGTCTTTGGCCTTACATGATATCTTAAGATTTGATAGGATTTATTGAGAAATTTGGTACCCATTGTATATGCACTAAAGTGTTGATTGTATGCTCACTAAAACATAAAGTGCCAATTGTATGTGCACTAAAGTGCTGATTGTATACACACTCAAACATAAAGTGCCAAACCTCTATGAATGGGGTGGGGGGGGGGGCGTTTATTTATGATATTTTTTAGGGGGTTGTTGTGTGCCTTGCCTTTTATATTGCTTATTTAGTTTCTACTTGCACTGCATCATGGATCACAATTTGGTTCCACTTCTCAATCCATTCAATTATAATGACTAAAAATCTAAAGTGCAATTTTTTCTAAGAAGCAAATGTTTACATAGGATAACCATGAATATGGAAATTAAATAAGAACTTGGTGTAGATAAAATTAAGTGGTATAATAGGTGTGATAAAGCATATGGTCTTTTGTGTTTGTTTGTTTCTCCTAACTTACTCTTTCACATTGAATCTATTAAATCACCACATGAGATTTGGAACACCTTGGAACAAATCTTTGGGAAGTAGGATGTAATGAGGGGTCATGAGCTAGAGAATGAGGTCATTAGTTTAAGTCTAGACAATTTTGACACTATAGAATAATTTTTCCCCAAACTTAAATCACTTAGGTTATAATTGAAATTGTGTGGTATAGAGAAAAAGGATGAAAAATTGATCCTCTCTATTCTTTCCAAGTTAGGTCCTAACTACTCAATTTTTGTCTCTACCTTTTATGCTATAAAATGTGCCCTAGAAACTGCATGAAGTATGCCATCCTTAGATGATTTATCTAAGGAATTAACTAGGGTGCAAGACAAGCTCATCCAAATGGGTACATTAGATTCCTCCAAATCACATGCTTTATTAAGCCATGACAAACTGAATATTTTAATTAATAAGGAGAAGAAACAAAACAAGAAAGACCAAGGGCAATGAAAGGGTCAAAAATAAAATACTAAGCCAAAAGTATCATATGAGTCTTCCTCTTAAGGCAAGAAACCTAAGAAAGAGAGGATCACATATGCCTATTGTAAGAGAATTGGGCATTATGAAACAAAATGTATGAAGAAACAAATTGATCATCTAACAAATATGCTTGAGAAAAATAACATCAAAGTCCTTGATTTAGTAAAATTAAGCTCATCAGCACATGAGTCTTCTAAGGCAAAATAAATTAGTAGGGGAAAAGGTAAGGGAAAGTCCCTTATTGTAGTTTCATCTTAGCCATCCACATGGGTGATTGATTATGGTGCCTCACATCATATGGCTTCTTCATGAGACTTATTCTCATCTTTAGATCCATGTTCTATGCCATCTATTCTGATAGGTGATGACACTTCTATTGAAGTTTTTGGAAAAGGATTTGTTGAAATTAATTATAGAACATTCAAAAATGTATTATGTGTTCTATCATTTTCAACTAATCTCCTATCTATTTATCAAATCACCCACATTAGATCAAGTAATAAAGTTGAGTTTACTGTAGATTCTATTGTCATTAAGGAATTGCATAGTAATAATACAGTGGCCATTGGGAAAGAAAATCACCAATCAAGGTTGTACACCTTATCAAATTTTGTTCTTGATTACCCTTCTACTACATTACTTACTCATTTTGATGGGGTAAGTAAACTATGGCATAAGTGATTTGGCCATCTAAACTATCGCTACTTGGAACAACTCAATTGATAATATATGGTAATAGGGTTGCCTCATGTTCATTTTTTTGATGGTATTTATGAAGGTTGCATGCTTGGTAAACATCCTGAAGAGAAATATGACAAAGTCAAATCATGGAGAACCACTCAAATTTTGGAGCTAATTCATAGTGATATTTCTAGACCATTTTCAAAGCCTTCATTCAATAGGGTTAGTTACATGATTACCTTCATAGATGACTTCTATAGGTATACTTGGGTGTATTTTATTCAACAAAATTTTGAGTTATTTAACCATTTTAAGGATTTCAAGTCTCTTATTGAGACACAGTAAGGGAAAACTATAGGATTTTGTGTAATGATAATGGTGGTATGTTAGTCATCACTTTGAGTAGCTCTATACTTTAGAAGGGATTGATCTAAAATGAATAGTTCTATATAGTCCTCAATATAATGGTGTTGTAGAATTTAAGAATAGATCTTTGAAGGAAATGGAAAACTATATGATACACTCCAAATCACTTACACCACAATATTAGACAAAAGCCATTAATTATGCTTGTTATATACAAAATCATGTTCTTCATAAAGCATTGAAAGGGATCACTCCTTTTGAAGTTTAGATAAATAAAAAACCTAAATTTAAACACTTTAGGGTATTTGGATCTCCATCTATGCCCTACATTTATAAGAATAAATGTAAGGCCATGAAACATCAGAGTTGGAATTGCATATTTGTTGGGTATGTAAAAGGTGTTAAGGGATATAGGATTCTTCATCCTACCACACATGAGTTGTTCATTAATAAGAGTGTAGAATTTCAAGAGGGTCCATCAAAATCCACACTTGACACTTCTCCCTCCTCTTTGTATTTTTTGGGATATGAGGATAGTTTAGATGATTTAGATCATCTAGATCATTTACCTATTAATGAAGATTCTTCTTCCATCTCAGATGATGAGGATAGTGATAAAGATTCACCTCATTCTATTCACAATCACATTTTTGAAGTTGAAAAATCTCCTCTTGATTATCCAACTTTAGGTCCTCTTTGGGATAGACAAAATCTATAGAGTGCAGGTGATTGGGCTAACAATCCATCAGATGTCAGATGGACTCATTCATAATTTTAAGTTGTTCCACATGTTTTAATTGCTTGTGCTTCTTATCCATAGTCATTTTATGAGGCATTTGACATTCCTGAGTGGGATATAGCTATGAATGAAGAGTATAGTTCATTAATTATGAAACACACTTGGGATCTAGTACCCCTTCCTAAGGGAAGGAAACTTGTTTGATGTAGGTGGATCTATTAAACAAAAATTTACAGTAGATGGGTTAGTGGATAAGTTTAAAGCACAATTGGTAGCAAAAATATTTTCACAAGTTCTTAACATAGACTATAATGAATTATATTCAACTCACTCTTTCCATTACCACAACTTATCATTAGGATGTTCATCAGATGGATGTGAAGAGTGTATTTCTTCATGGTGACCTTGAAGAGGAGATATATATGGAGTAGCCAAAAGGTTTTATGGAATATTCTTCCTTAGTGTGTAAACTTTAGAAATATATCTATGGCCTCAAATAGGCCCTTGGGCTTGGTATGCCAAGATGGATTCATTTATTCTCATAGTTGGGTTCACTAGATGAAATTCTAATCTGAATGTCTATATCTTATGGCAAGATAATTTCCTCTTGATTTTGGTTTTATATGTGGATGACCTATTGATCACAGGGAGTTATTAATCCTCCATTGTAGCAGTGAAAGATGCTCTACATGATAGATTCTCCATGACGAACTTGGGTTTATTACATTACTTCCTTGGTATTGATATTTCATAGTTTGACTCAAGGATTACCATTGCATAATCCAAGTCTACTCTTGATTTGATTTCACAGTTTCACATGGATGCTTGTAATCTAGCTTTGATTCCCTTTATTTTTGGAGTCAAAATTGAGGCTGAGTGTTCTTCTCTATTGGTTGATGTTACCTTGTATTAACAATTTATTGGTAGTATCATCTATCTAACTCATACTAGACCTGATATTTCATATGTAGTGGGCATGGTCTCTAAGTTTATGTAGACATTGTATGAGATACACTTAAAAGTAACTAAATGGATTCTCTACTACATTCAGGGTACTCATAGTTTTGGGATTCACTATAGAGTAGGCATTGATATTGAAACTTTAGAAATCTATCTATGGCCTCAAACAAGCCCCTCAGGCTTGGTATGCCAAGATGGATTCATTTATTCTCATAGTTGGGTTCACTAGATGAAATATTGATATGAATGATTATATCTTGTGTCAAGATAATTTACTCTTATTTTTGGTTCTATATGTGGATGACCTATTGATCACAGGGAGTTATTCATCCTCCATTGTAGTAGTGAAAAATGTTTTACATGATAGATTCTCCATGACTAACTTGGGTTTATTACATTACTTCCTTGGTATTAAGATTTCATAGTCTAACTCAAGGATTACCATTGCATAATCCAAGTATACTCTTGATTTGCTTTCACAGTTTCACATGGATGCTTGTAATCCAACTCTAACTCCCTTTATTTTTGGAGTCAAATTTGAGGTTGAGTGTTTTTATCTATTGGTTGATGCTACCTTGTATTAATAATTTGTTGGCAGTCTCATCTATCTAACTCATACTAGACCTGATATTTCATATGTAGTGGGCATGGTCTCTAAGTTTATGTAGATACTATATGAGATACACTTGAAAGCAACCAAATGGATTCTCCACTACATTTAGGGTACTCATAGTTTTGGGATTCATTATGGCGTAGGCATTGATATTGAAACTTTAGAAATCTATGTATGGCCTCAAACAGGTCCCTCAAGCTTGGTATGCCAAGATGGATTCATTTATTCTCATAGTTGGGTTCACTAGATGAAATTTTGATCTGAATGTCTATATCTTGTGGTAAGATAATTTACTCTTGATTTTAGTTCTATATGTGGATGACCTATTGATCATAGGGAGTTATTCATCATCCATTATAGTAGTAAAAAATGCTCTACATGATAGATTCTCCATGACTTAATTGGGTTTATTACATTACTTCCTTGGTATTGAGATTTCATAGTTTGACTCAAGGATTACCATTGCATAATCCAAGTATACTCTTGATTTGCTTTCACAATTTCACATAGATGCTTGTAATCCAGCTCTGATTCCCTTTATTTTTGGAGTTAAACTTGAGGCTGAGTGTTCTTCTCTATTGGTTGATGCTACCTTATATTAATAATTTTTTAGTAGTCTCATCTATCTAACTCACACTAGACCTGATATTTCATATGTAGTGGGCATGGTCTCTAAGTTTTTGTAGACACTATATGAGATACACTTGAAATAAATCAAATGGATTCTCTACTACATTTAGGGTACTCATAATTTTGGGATTCACTATGGAGTAGGCATTGATATTGGCTTGATTGGATACATAGATTTAGACTGGGTTGGTGATATTTAACATCACAAGTCCACTTTAAGATATAGTTTCTCACTTGGTTTAGGACCAATTAGTTGGTCTAGCAAGAAGTAGAATGATATTTCTTTATCATCTACTAAGACTGAATATAGAGAGGCTATAAGTGATGATACTAAAGCTATTTGGCTTTAAGGGATTCTTATTGAGTTTGGTAAACAGTTAAAGTGACCCATAGTCATCTTCTGTGACAACCAAAGCACCATCCAAATCTACAAGAATCTAGTCCAACATCAACAGACCAAGCACATCAAGATTCTTATGCACTTCATTTGAGAGCTCATTCATGGATAGGTCATTGATCTCAAATTTTCCAGACTATGGAGTAGATAGCTGATATCTTCACCAAACCCTTCATTAAGAGTAAGTATATTCATTTGCATGCTCTTCTCGGGGTACAAGTTACATCAACATCATCTTTAAGGGGGCCTTCTAGTCCTCTTCTTCTTTTCTCTCTTTTTACGGGGAGTTTTTTTCTTATGAGTTTTCTCCTTTTTCCTTCACTTTGTGAGAGTTGCATTATACTTGGGTACATCATCAGGCTATGTTACCAAGATCCAATTTTGTTGACCCACCTAAGTTATGCTTAAGGGGGGTGTTAGTGTAGGATATTATTTTCCTTGTATTTATTATTATGGATTATTTCTACACATGTATTTAGCTTACATAGGTGTAGTATTGAGGTCACATAGGTATCATAATGAGGTAATTAAGGTGCACATGCACATGTGAAAATTGTAGTCAAATTGGTGGGTGAAGATACCCTTGACATTTACCCACCAATATTGACATATTATACATGGAGCACACAAACCATTTGGCAAATTTATTATGTTCACATTACCAAATGTATTGGCTCTATGCCTCCATTATACCTATAAATATGCCTCTCATCTAAGCTATTTTTATGAGTTATGAATGAAATATTATTATAATTTTGATCTATTTTGATTTTAACCTCAACAACAGAGTTTCATTTCTATTTTATTTGTATTTATAGTTCATGTGTTTGATTCTATCAGTTGGATCTTGGACAATTCCATCAAGAGTGAGTGAAGTCATAACAATGGCATTTGATGGCCAAATCTCTCATGCTTGCCTCAATAATGTCTTTTAGATGATGATGGAAGAAATACATGGTGTTATTTTTGACATCCTTGGCCAATATTTTCTTGTGAAGGAGGTTAAAAGTAGGGTTAATTTTAAAATGGCAATAATTTTTGCATTGAATCTCATGTTTTTGGTGTCTTAGTTTGAAGTATTGGTGAAGGTTGTGGTATTCTATGTCCATCTAGAGTTCCACATTGGTTTAGTTAAGAAGATTATACGTCATGACCTAATTCCTCTACTAAATCTATCATCTTCTAGGAGGGATGGCTTAAGAGTTATTCTAGCATCTACCTTCAAGACTCTCAAGATGAGATTTATGATCCTCCTAGGTTTTATGGAAGATTTGTAAAAGAAAGTGATTTTATTAGATATGAAGATTGGTAAATTCATTTCTTTTTCATTGATGTCATAGCTCAAAAGCCTAATTTTGGAGTTTGTCTAGTTACAGGCTTATTATCCCAAGCAACAAAGAGTAGAGGCAGTTAAAAAATGGTAAGATGGGTACTCAAAGATAAGGTGGCAGTGTCACTATCGTATAACAAATTAGATGTGGAAGAAATAGGTTTGGACACACTAGAGGGAATCAATCACTCAATGCCATATTCATTTGAGGGTAAAGTGTGGATGGAACATATTAAATAATATGTTATTATTATTGTAGAAGAACTAGTTGGCAGCAGATGGGAAATTATGCACCTGATTGGCACAGATGATGAGGTCTTGATGAGTCTAAATTTATAATGTTGGTCTATGTAAAATATTGGTCTTGTCTTGTATTTTGTTTATCGATGTTTTTAGTTTTTATTTTATGTTGCCTTTTATCGAGTGCCCATGTTCTTCTGGGGTTCTTCATTGGTTGTGGTAATTGGCAATTTTTTTGTTTTTCTTAGTTGGTTGGTTGGATTTTGAGCCATGTTATGTAAACAAAATTATTTGTGGGTTGGGGGACCTATACAAACCCTATAATGATCTAAAAAAATAGTAGTATGGATAATAACTAATAATAATTTCATAAAAGAATAATCTCACATGCATAGAATGGAAGAGTGGGATAGATTAAAATAATATTAATAGAGGGCACAAGTTATTATAATGCATCCAAGTAAATATTAAATCAATTAGAGTATTAATTTGATAAGGAGGTATCCCCTTCAAAGTGGTAAATGATTTAGAGTGATTCCTTCCATAAAAATAATACAATATTAATATATATTCAGTATTTGTAGTTATTTTATGTATTCTAGCATTGAGGTTCTTAACATCTAGTATCACAGCGCTTTCTAAGCCTATTTCCATGGATTTTTTAGGATATTGTACAATTTATAGTTTGTAATTCTATGCACCATATTATCTCACCTTACCTTAATGAGTTCCTAGTGATCATAAAGTGGATAAAATATGTGTTTGGAGAGAACATATTTCATTTATGAAGTTGGTATTGAGAGTGAAAGTTATTACAAACATAGAGGTATTGATGTGAGTATTTTTATTGAAGACATATTTTGGAGCTTCATAGAGAAAGTATAATATTATCTATTATATCTTAGGGGTTTTCATAAGTCATATCTACATCTTTCTCTCTTGTCCCAGTTACAATATGAAGCCAAAATAAAAGTGTAGATTTATATTTATTGCCCTCAAAATTATGACTATTCTTCTTTATGATGTTCTCAAATGGGAAATAATTGCATCAAATTTTTTATAGGTTTTGTGTGCCTCTATTTTAGCTTTTCAAAATAGTTTGTAGTTTTCAATTTCATTAAGTAAATCAAAATTTATCACAGTTTTACTAACTAGTACTATTGTTAAAAAAACTTGATTGTTATTCTACATTGTGCTCTCAAATGAGAAATAATTGCACCAATTTTTTTATGGGTTTTGTGCACCTTATTTCCATCTTTTTATAATAGTTTAAATTTTTTAATTTTATTAAGTGTTAAAAAAATTGTCATAGTTTTAGTAAATATTGTTATAAAAAAAATTAGTTATTGAGTTTATCTTTTAGTTTTCACGGAGCTTTCTATTTTATCTAGATCAATGCATCAATTAAGTAATTTTATGGATAAATTCAATAGTAATATGTATGTTGAATAAATAGAATTGAGCTTCACTCCCATATAACCACATAATATGGAGAGGAAATAAATGCATGGATGGATTTGGAGGATTCTTGTCTAGCTTGGTATGCTACTTTCCATCACTTGGATGTGGCTAATTCACATATGGATGCATAAAAGTTGATAATAAAATATCCTAAGCTAACACTAGAATCACCCATGCTGACATCCAAATCACTTGAATAGGCCACTTATGAGCCCACACTATCCACCAATGCTTCAAAAAATTCTATGCATTCTTTGTTGGGATTAACCATTCCAAAAATAATGTGTGTAAAGAAAAATGCTAAGGGGGATGGCATGTATCCTCCATTAGCTCACCAGGTGACTATTTTGAGCATCCTTGTTCTAGCTTTGATGTGATCATCATTAAGTTTCAAATTTCACTACTCAACTATAACCTCCAGACTAAAATGTTTCTAGTTATGATAATTCCCTTTATCCATCTCTATACACATCCACCTCATGTTTTAGTGCTTTTGTTCATATTGTTCTTGTACATGCTCCTATCAATACACATAATGAAGAAGTGGAAGCAAAATTGGATGCATGGGCGTGCTTCCATCTGGTCTTTAACATATTTTTGATATATAATTATTTTTATGTTTTTAAGATGAAACATGTCAAGGGGGATAAAATGTAACATACCTAGGGAGTGGTGTATTAGTAGCATAAATAGTATAATAGTGTAATGTAATAGTAGTATGAATAGTAATGAATAATAATTTCATAGAAGAATAATCCCACATGCATAGAATGGAAGAGTGGGATAGATTAGAATAGTATAAATAGAGTGAAATAAGCTATTGTAATGGATCCAAACAAATATCAATTCAATTAGAGTATTACTTTAATAAGGAGGTAGCCCCCTCGAAGTGGAAAGTAATTTAGAGTGATTCCTTCCATAAAAGGAATAAGATATTAATATATATTCAATATTTATAGTTATTTTATGTATTCTATCATAGATTTTATCAATAGACATCCATATCTCCATGGGGTGGCTCTTCAAATTTATTAGCATTCCACATAACGTACAATAGTTTAAAATCTTTCAATTTTTAAAATTAAACACCAAACTGTTAGTAATAGCTCTTGGGTATACTTAGGTGAAATTTTTTAGGCTGAACAACCGTTACCAAAACTATCATAGCTTCACCATTGTTTATCCAATTGATATAAAATTTGAAAAATAATTTATACACCACTATTCCTACCATATCACCAAATTCTTCCTTATAGATCTTACATCTGGTAAATAAAATTCTTGCCATGTTTCATAGACTATACAAATGACATTTTTAAGTTGAATGATAATTACTAAAACTATGATAAATTTACCAAAATCTATCGAGTCGATTTGAAATTTGAAGCAGAAGATGAAAACTATATTTTATATCATCCCACCAAATTTAGTAACCTAATTATTACCAAAAATTTATATCAAGGTAAATAACCATATACAAATTAGGTAGATGGCATAATTAAAAAGAAATGAACAGTACATTACTACTATAATTTAAAATTACCTAAAATTTGGGATGAAAGTTTCATGTTTTAGCTACTATAATGCTAAAAAATTTATCATCCAATTATTACTACATAAGGAGAAAAAATCTTCCAAGTGTTTTTACAAAATTAGGTGGTATACCTTCTCGGTGACCCAAAATGATCTAAAATTTTATGCAAAGGTTGTGATTTTTAGGTTCTATGATCTCTCCAAGTTTCATGATCTAATTATTACCATAGTAATATTAAAAGTAAATAAACCTCATTTCAAGTGTTATAAGCGTAACCTAAAATATATAATATTTACATTACCATGGTAATTTTAAATTATCTAAAGACTTGGTACAAATGATGTAGGTTTTAGGTATTATTACATCACTAAATTTCATTATTTAATTCTTATCACAATTGAAGAACCATTTATAACAAGTGTTTATGATTTAACAGTCCACACACAAAAAAAAAAAAAAAAGATGAAATATCTCAACACTTTTATTGTGGTAAAATAATACTTTTGCAGCTTCAATCTAAGAGGTTAAAAATCTCACAAAAATAATAAAATAACCCAAAAACCCAAAAAAACATGTCATACTTTGTTTTTGGTTGATACAAGAATACATAAACCCTTATATGTTATTTCATCATAAGGAATATATAAGTGTTAATGAGATATCAATTTTTTAAACTAAAATAGTTAATAAAGAATACTTCTCATAAGTCGAAAGAAATTTATGAATAGACAAAGAGATTTAAAGGGAAAATATATTCATAAAACTTCCCAGAAAAAACTATAGGCATCAAAAACTCACAGGAAAAAAGTGGGATAGAATAAATCTTAAGGAAATGATTACTTGGTAACTTCCCATCATTGAGGAAGAATAACCATTTGATTACCTGAACCTTGGGATAAATCCCCAACACTAAGTACATATTTTTATAGAAACCAGTCTAGTTTAAAAGAACTTGCAAGATAAAGCTTTGATATATAATCTCAATCAAGTAACCTTGCCTCCACATTAGATGAACCTATACCACTTAGGATAACTATTTATAATATCTAGTGGTAATAAATGGGAGACAACATAAAAAACATAGTAAATCCCCAAGCTAGAGCTAAAGTAGGTAGAGCTCCTCTAGTATAAATAACCTTCACCTATCTTATTATCCTAGATCTAGATGAACATAATCCAATCAAAAACATATTCCCATCTATATTATACTTTTAGGGGAATGTCAAAAAAGGAATTTGATCAATTCTTGTTTGAGTTCAAGGTATAATATCAAACATATGACTACAAAATTGATAAACAAAAGTTGAAATTGTTTCCTTCAACACTAAAGGATTTAATGATGAGGTGGTTTATGAGATTAAAACTAGAATTCATTCATACATGAGATGTAATGGATTCTTGGTTAAATATCAATATAACTATATGGTATGAGATATAAATGAGGAATTATTCTGTATAAAATAAAAATAAGATGAAAATATAGAAGGCTATCTTGACCATTTCCTTTTTTTCCTTAGAATGTGTGGATAATAATTCTATGAATAACTAAGAAAAATAATTTTATTTAAAGGATTGGATGATGTTTCTCAAGAATCTTTGAGCCTGATGGAAAAAGAAGATGTAAATAAACCTGGTTTCAATGATATTACTAAATTATGTAGGAATTACTCAAGAATAAAGGCTGTTATTAGGAAACTAAAAACATGAAAATAAATTAATGAGATAAGTCAACTCATGAAGGAGTTTGAAAATATTAAAACAAACATATTAGATGGGATACATGCAAAAGATAATGCCACCATTGAACCTTTAGCTATGTATTATCCAAGATGTAGGTTTAAACCTGCCCTCTAAGACTATCCTCTTGACAAGATAGATATATGTGGTCTTTATGATACAAATGATCATGATACAATAAATTGAAGTGTTCTTTATATCATAAAAAATAAAATAAAAAAAAGTACTCAACCTAAAGAAGAGATTAATTTTATCTCACAAAGACAAGAGAATAATTTATATTACCATCAAAATCTAAATCAATTTATTCCTAGAGCTTCTTCCAATCCATGGGTAATGCCATGGGCTAGACCAACACCTCCACAATAGTGGGGACCACCAATTTGGTGCTCACATGAGTGGATACCATAACAGCCCTGGGTGCCACAACATAATCAATAAATATGGGTTCCTTAAAAAAATCTACCATGGGTACCCCAATCATCATTTAACTAACAAAGGATATTCTCACCTTAATAGGCTTTGATTATTGCTCCCATTAGCCAACCCCAACAATTTAAACAAGAAAATAAACCATAGTTACCTTCCCAACATGTGGAAAACCCTAAAAATAGATAGATACCCCTATTTATGGTATAAAATGAGAAGGAAACATAGGATTAAATGCCATAAAATGTGATAATGTTCAATTGAATTCAAGGAGAAATTGACCAGTCCTTCTCCACTAACTATTAATAGGAGAAAGAGAATATAAAAGATAAAGAAGAAACTCAGGAATCACTTCTTATGTTTCTCCATCACCAATACCATTTCTTGAGAGACTTAAGGAAACATTACACAAAGGTGATTATGACTTAGTTTAATAATTTAAAAAATTGAACATTGAGATACCTCTATTACAAGTTGTAAGATAAATTTTAGAACTTAATATAATCATCAAAAGTATGTGTCAAAACTCTATGAATAAAAATATAATGTATCAAAACCATATAAATAGATGGTAAGCTTGCTAACCTCTTGGTAGGAAAGTTTCTCTTATCAAAATATGGAGACCTTGGAAGTCCAGTCATCACAATAGATATAGGAAAAAAATAAATACCTAATATGTTAGTGGATTTAGATGTTGATACTTATGTAATGAAATCAAACATATTAAAACCACTCTCCTTAATCAAAATACAACCCACTTCTATAGTTATACAAATGGTTGACTAGTCAATTGATAAACCATAAGGGGTTATATAGGATGTCTTAGTTATGGTGGAATATTGGGAATATCCTATATATTTCTTGATACTCTAGCCAAATGGTTAAAAATTGGGTTGTCCACTAATCCTAGGAAGACCATGGTTGGTGACAATATCGACTCTTACAAATTATAAGGTGATATGACAATCTCAAATGGACTAAAAGCAAAGATGATCTATTTATATCCAATTTAAAAACCATCCATAGTACCTAAAAATCACTTATGGGTAGATGAACCTAAGGAAAATTATCATAGTCTCTCTTATATAGCGATGGTAGCAGTTAAAAAACATGTAAATGATCTAGTTGAAGAATTAAAAAAATATCTTGTGGTAGATGGTTTGGATCTAAAAGTCACCAGTATGGATCTAGAAGTCATCAAATCGGTGATAAAATTTTATAAACCATATTTATAAAAGTGTCAAATAAATTATGAATACACTCATGATGAAAATTATGATCACATGTCTTTTGAATAGTGTTGTTAGATAGGCACATAATAGTCAGGAATCATTCCTTTTAACTTTCAATTTCCCATTAACAGGGTTAATTTTAGAAGAGTATTTATTCAAATAAATAACCACCTTCCACATGTTTAAACATCATCATTTCCATTTTAAATCCTTAATGAGTGAATTACAACAAGTAAATTCAATCCATATCAAAATAAAATAAATTGCAACACAACTAGATAAAATGTTGAACAAAAATAGTTGGTCAAGTGATGAATAAGAAACCAAGGTATTTGACATATTAAAAAATCATACAAAAGGATTTTTATTTGAAATAAAACTATATGATTTATATATCCATCCAAGTCTCTACACCCACCACATCTATACTAAAAACATAAGACTAGTTAGACAACCCAAAAGAAGGATAAATCCTAAATTATGATATATGGTAAAAACTGAGATTGAAAAAATATTATAGGTGAGATTCATATGTATAATATCATATAGTCAATGGGTTTTATCTCTATTAATAGTACTTAAAAAAATGGAAAATTTAGGATATGTTTAGTTTATATGGAACTTAAAAATGCAAATATGAAATACTATTTCCCACTACCCTTCATTGATCAAGTCTTAGACAATATAGTAAGAAAAAAGTAATTTTCCTTCTTAGATGGATTTAGTAGGTACAACCAAATAAGAGTAGATACTAAAGACTAAGATAAAACCACCTTCATATGTCCTTGGGGGACATTTTCATACTTTTAACCTTTCAGCTGTGCAATGCACCAACCACTTTTTAGAGAGTAGTACTTGCAATATTTGTTGATCTCACTAATTATTGTGTTAAAGTATACATGAATGATTTTATAGTACATGGATATGCAAGGTCTTATAGGCACTTTATTGAAGATTTTAGTAAGATTTTAGCACCTACTTTTTCCTTGCTCACCAAAGATAGTAAATTTGTGTGGTATGACAAATAAAAACATTCTTTTAAAGAAATAAAATAAAAACTAATTATTTCTCTAGTATTGAGAGGGCCCAACTGCGAACAACCCTTTTATATACACATTGATGCCTCTAATAATGTATTGGGGGTAGTTCTTGGGTAGAAAGATGAAGAAAGTAAGATTCATGATATCTATTACATTTTTTATTATATGATTGTAGAGAAGGTTAGTTTCTTGTTAGAATAAAAAAACATAAAAATAATTAAAAAAATTAGCATCCTAGGCATATATCCTCAAATTGGAAAAGATATAGGAATGATAAACAAATGAAAATCACATCAAACGATTATCTTCCTCATGAATATTTGTTTCCAACCCTTATACATACATATTTGGCTAGGATATATATCTCAAGATGTTTGCCAATTTCACAAAACTAGTCTGACAACATCTCCCCTTGTGTTATGAATGATTGTTAAATCAATTAGAAGACAATGGTTGAATGAGTAATAGAATGAAGCTTGGTTGAGACTGGATTTTGATAACACTTCATTATTATTCCAATAATTGTTTAAAATGACAAATGGACCTGATATTTATTTATTATTGAAACTATTTTTGACCATCGATCTTAGATCCATATGTGTGGTTGAGGTTCAATCCAATTTGGATGGAAAATGTAATGAATATTTGGGATATATTTTGCATTAATCAAACATGGGTTAAATTTATGTTGATATTTTGTAAAGTTTGAATTTTGGGTTAATTTGAATCCATTTACCACATGATGTCATGATAATATCATGAAGAGGACATTTATTGATGATGTTATCATGAAGATATTTGAATCCACTTGCCATGTGATTAGAGGAATAATTCAAACACTCAATAAAAAATAGGTAATTCCAAAAATCTATGGAATTTTCCATTAGAGGAAAATTAGATTAATTAACTTAATGTAAAGTGATTTAACTTTTGAAAGTTAAATAGGGGTTCTAACTAATTGGTCTGAAACATCACTTGTAAAGTCACAATTTGACTCAAGATGAATTAGAGGAAGTTGATTATTGGTAATAATGCATTTCCCAAATCAAAGATGCACTAATGTGTTTATAAATGTGCATGTAATATGTGCATATGAATTTAGGCGTTTCAATTATTTCAAGCTAATTCATGCATTGTTGCAAGAAATGATTCTAATTACAATTTTGACATAAAAGTGATGAATTAAGTGTCTTAAACATTAATAAAAACTTACCTCCTATTGAAATAAACTATACAACCACTAAAAATGAGTTTCTTGCTATCATTTATGTTGTGAGAAAATTCTATCACTACATCACTAGATACAAAATATTCATCTATATAGATCATTCAGCCATAATATATTTAATAAAAAAACTAGTAGTAAGAGGTAGGATATTATATGTTTAGTAATTTTATAGCATTTGACATAAAAATCATTGATAATCCATGTAAATCTAATGTAGTTAGTGAATTTATATCAAGGTTGAATGTTTTAGGATAAGATGAGATAGTGGAGGATAATTTTCTAGATGAACAATTGTTCACAGTATCAACACACTCACCTTGATTTGATGATATGGATAATTATCTAACTATAGGGAAATTCCCTTATGATTTCACTCATAAACAAAGAAAATATTTAATAAAAAATGATGCTAAATATAAATGGTTTGAAGTATTTCTCAAATGTTAATTTGATTGGGTGTTTCATAGTTGTGTTCATGAAAAGGAGATTTAAGACATATTAAAAGCTTGCCATGATTAGTTAAGAGGTCATTATTCATCCAAAAGGACCATTCATAAGATCTTAGGGGATAAATACTATTGATATTTATTTCAGAATAATGTGAGAGTTATGTTTGGAAATTTAACCTTTGTAAAAATATGTGGAAACCAACACTATCCAATTAGATGTCCCTCCATTCTCAAGTGGTTTTATGACCCTTTGAGAAATGGGGGTTAAATTTCATTGGTCACATTGATCCTATATCTCGAGGAAAAGAGTACATATTAGAATGTATAGAATATGTTATAAAATGGATAGAAGCTCAAGATCTACCATTTTCGCATGAAGAGAATTTTTTTGACTTCTTGTATAACATGATTCTTTGTCATTTTGGAGAACCAAGAACCATAGTTTTAGATTGAGGACCTCAATTTTCATCTAATATGATCAAAAATTTCATAAATAAGTATCAATTCACTCACCAAAAGTTATCACCTTACCACCCTCAAGCTAATTTTCAAGTAGAAGTCACTAATAGATAATTATAAAACATTTTGACAAAGATAATAGATATTAATAAGAATGATTGGGCAAACAAGCTACCTAAAGTAGTTTGGGTCTACAACGTAACATAGAAGTATACTACATTTTTTTCTCCATACGAAATAGTATATGGAAACAAGCAATTAATTCCAATTGAGTTTAAATTGTAGACATAAAATATAAAAATGGAAGTAGGCCTATACTTGATATAAGTACAAAAGGACATAATTCTTCAATCTACTGAACCAGATGAGATGGGACTTGAAACATTGTAGTAGATGGAGCTTCTTCAATATCAAAAGAAAGAATGTCATGACATTAACAATGAGTAAATGGAATTCAAATAAGGTGATTGGGCCATATTGTTTGACTCTAAATATTAGCATTTCAAAGGTAAACTCTACATCAAATGGTTAGGACCTTATCAAATTAAAAACATATTTGATAACGGGGCTATTAAGTTGTTGCCAATTGATGGAAATAGGCAAATAATTTTGTTAAATGGACATATATTGAGGATATATCATCAAACTCCCAAAAATTAGGAGTTCTACAAGTAGATTCAATCCTAATCATAATTTGGTTATATGGAAGAACCACTTTCTTCCATCATAAAAAATGATAGGGGTTGAGTCCAAATAAAAGAAGAGTGTTGAAAATCAATAAATGGAAATCATATTCCAATAATATATATATATATATATATATATATATATATATATATATATATATATAAATAATTTAAAAAAAAGGAAGCAAAGGGGTGAAATTTTTGAAAACCAATAAATGACAATTTTTTCAAGGGACAAAGAAATAAAGGTAGTAATTTATTGACTAACTTCTTGTGTTCTTTTTCATCATCCTAAGACACATGGAAAAATTTGAAGCAAAGACAAACATAGGTAATCTAAGGTATATGCTTCATTTTTCTATAATTAAAACAAATTCTAAGTTTTATGTTATCATTTTAATATCCACTTTCCTAAATGGGGTCTTCCTAAAAGGGGTTCTTTATAAAAATAGGGTCTTTATTTAAAGGGGTCTTTCATAAATTGGATTAAAAGTGGGTGTACGGTGTATCTCCTAAGTCTCTTTAA
This sequence comes from Torreya grandis, assembly GCA_037957365.1. Classification (NCBI taxonomy): domain Eukaryota; kingdom Viridiplantae; phylum Streptophyta; class Pinopsida; order Cupressales; family Taxaceae; genus Torreya; species Torreya grandis. The sequence goes on along the minus strand of JARHVA010000015.1, from coordinate 4,278,513 downwards.
AAAATATGATACATCATGAATATGACATGATATCACTTCAGATTATATAAGCAAGGTACTTATGAAAGAAAAAGGTTCTTGAAGAACACTCATGATAAAGAATGACTTGACATGGACAAAGGATCATAATTAAAAATAAAAGAGTGAATGGTGGTGGAATTGGTATAAGGATGAGGAAAGGATTGATTTGAGTCAACTCAAATATCTTCACACATCACAATAAATGAAAGAGTTTTTAAAGACCTATTATTCTAGCTCCCCTAATTAGTAGAAACTATTATGTGATTTTTTATTCTGTAGCTTATTTCTATGGCATATTTCATCCTTCTTGATCAATTTTTTTGTAGCAGAAGTTCATATTAGGGCTTGCATCTCTACTTTAAAAAATAAAATCACTTGGAATAAGAGAACACGAGAATATTTTGAGCATGCCAAAAATATTGGGATCCTTATGAGGCCCAAATTCCCTAATCCAACAAAACTTATTCCCATTTTATGGAATATTATATATAATCTAAGGATTAGAGAGCATAATCTAGACAACATGTGTGAATGACTTTTGAATTTTAAGAAATATACTCAAAATAATTTCACTAAATCCCTTTTTGCATGTGATAAGATATGGGATACATTGAGCATTATTTTGAAAATAAGAGGTCATTTCTCCATTAATCTTACTTGGTGTTTCAGAAGGGCTAGAGATATTTTAGAAATTATATAGGAAATTAGACAATCATATGGATAATAATGGAATAGAATGAGACACAAGCCTCTAGTGATACTTACTCTTATGTATCCATGAAGAAACATAACACCTCAAGAACTAGATTAATTTGAGAGATTGAGGGATAATTTTGGGGCTCTACTAATCTAAAATAATTAATTTTGGATACATATTATAAAATATATGACCTTAGTCATAAAATAAAATAGATAGTCCTTATGAGAGAATAAAGGAGACCCTAGCTTGCAAGAAGACTTACAAGAAGTAAAGTGTGGAGGAAATGATGAGTCCATAATATGGCTCATTATATCCAAGTAATAAACTCCTTCCCATAATAACATTTCTTTAAGTGGATTTGGATGATCATATTATGACTCATTGTTAATTTAAAATAGATAATTATTTATTTATCTTGATTATATTGTGTAGGTCATTGTTATCTATTTTGACCACTATGTTCTAAAAATTACATGGAAAAGACACCAATTTTTTATGTACAGGTCAGAATTAAGTACTATACTCAATATCAGATGTTTTTGGAAACCAAAAACTACTAAAGATCAATTTTTGAAGAACTTGTAGCTCCAAGGAATTTACGAGAGAGCTTACCAGAATTTTTGTCTAGCTCCATATATCCCCACCTTGGCTCTGGAAGTCATCAGTCTAGCTCTGGAGATCTCCAGTCAGCTTATAGTATCACTAGAAGGGTATACATGCTTGTTATAAAGATCTGTATATGAGATATAATGAATTTTAAGACATTTTTGGAAACACTTTGAATGCTAAATGTAAAATTTACAAAAATAGTATATCTATATGTGGTAGCTATATTTATGGAAGTTTATCACAAAGAAACTATAAATATTATGTTTTAATCTACTAACTAAATTGGAGTTCAAACATTATATCTACCAATGAAATATAAACCATTCACCAATAACAGATAATGAATCACACAAGAGCCATAATCCAACAATTTCCCCCTGCTTCTTATGAGAGTGGAAAGGATGTTGTTATGAAATAAAATAAAATATTAGTTAGGATATAATCTTGTTAGTTGTTACTCTATATTTGAATGATTTTTTTAAACATTATAATATATGAAAAATGTCCTTTTGATGATAGAGGGGGTAGATAATTAAGGAGTGGATAGTTTTGATAATTATGATTTCTAATATTGTAAACACATTTCCATATTAAAAATAAATTGAGTTCATGAATTCTCTTCAATTATATGAGTGTTTAAATCCTATTTTGAGGAGGAGAAATGACCCACTCATCGAATTAAGAATGATCTATTTGGTATTTATTATGCATTGTTATGTGTTATAAGTTTGTTAAATTTTTCATGTAAAATATTGTTTTCTATGTTTAAACTTTTAGGTTTATTTGTGTATGTGTATTTACCTTCAAAATTTTACTTTAAAACATTTCCCTTTCAAGAACTTACTTTCCATGTAATTTTAATTCAAAAAATTAGATTAAATGGTGTGTTTTACATTTATGCAATTTCAATTTAGAAAATTAGATTAAATGATGTGCTTTACATTCATGAAATTTTAATACCGGTAAATTAGATTAACAATATGCAATTTAAATTCAACAAATAATGTGTTTCACTTCACAAGATATTATATTAGAGTTTAATTTAAGCAAAATAGATTTTAAGAGTAGTAGATTAGATGATCCATAAATTACCTCCAAAATAGGATTGTTAATTATTAACCTTTGCATATCCTATTGGAAGAAACTATTGGACACTACCTAGATTGACATGATACATATCAACTAAATGAAGAGGACATAATGACCTTCATCACATGAAACCTCTATAGAGTACACTTGATTGTATCTCAAAAAATGGGTAGGTGTACTGTATTTGGCACTAATGTTCTACACATCATATGGTTAAGTATAGATCCACTCAATAACATTTCAAATATTTTTCAAGTCTTCCACCTAAATATTCCAAGAAATATTCACATGGTCCATCTAGGATAGAGGATAAACCTCCTTTATAACCAAAACTATCTCTTTGAACTAAGGATGTAAGTCCCATTCATTCTCAAATGACACCTTATTTTACTTACTTATGTCATTACATTAGGAGGTTCCATGTCCTCGTCCTTCTAATGCACCTAAATTTTCCTTGAAGCTCATTTTTTAGGTAGTCCGAACATGACTCTTGGTAAAGGTAGAAGAGACCATGGTTTGATTCAAATATTAATTGCAGTGAGATTTAACAAATGTTATTGATGATGTGTGTTGAGATATATCATGTTACTTATGAGTAGGTATTTGTTTCATATCATTTAATTCACATTGTTACATGATAAGATTTCATATTATTATTTTTAACATATATGGTGCTTGCATATATCATGATCTTTACATTTCAACACTTTATTTTTAAGCACATGTCTTTTATTTATATATTTATAACACTTTAAAGTTGTCCTTAGTTTCCCTTATGGATCTTAGGTATTGCCTTATGGTATTATTTTTCAACATTTATATCACTTTATAATCAGCCTTAGTTTCCTTTATGAATCTTTGGTGTTATATTTAAGTTTTATATTTTAACATGTATATCACTTTACAGAAGGCCTTAATTTCCTTTGTGGATCTTTGGTAACACCTTTAGGTTTTATTTTCAACATTTATATCACTTTATAGTCTATCTTCACTTTATTTTTAGATATTAATTATCATCTTTGATTTTATTCTTCACTATTTGCATCACTTTATAGTTGACCTTTGTTTCCTCTATGGATATTAGGTGTCACTTTAAATTTTCTTTGTCATATTTTATCAGTTGGCCTTAGTTTCCTCATGGTACTTTGATATCTTTTAACATTCCCCCTCTTTTGGGATGATTTCTCTTATCAGTTCTTGTGATAGATTCTTTATAAGTTAATACTCATTTCTATAGTGACATTATTATCATATTTCCTAGCATTACCCTTTTGTGGATTTCCTTTCTACAATTCAACTTAAATTTCCATGTACTTCTAGATCCCTCTCTTTTCCTAGTAAATTTTGAAGGAAAAATCTCCCTTCTTGTGGTCATGGTGAAATTACAAGGTATGGGATCCACTTAAGGACAACTTTTATGCCTATGTTTATTGGTTATTATACTTGACCATGGACATGCTTTCAATTCATTACTTAGACTTGACACATTTTAATTCAACATATTTATTGCATTTCACAATGTGTTATAAAGAAAGTAATGCACACTCACACTTAAAATCTCACACATGCATCTAATATGTTTATTCAATGTATAAACATGGATAAAACACTGACAACATATTCCAACGTTAGTTGATTCACCTACATGTTCTTTCATCCAATAATGTAAGCTCCAAAAATCACCCAAAATAACCTCCATAAAAGAACGCTTTGTATAAATGTAATTTTATTATTTAAAGAGATAGAAGGGAATGGGATAACCCTTCACATTTTGACCTTTCATATTATATCCTTCATATTCTATTGAGACCTTTGAAGACATTCTATTGTGATGTTTCATCTTCTATTTTATACACAACATTACTATTTTAAGGCATGTTAGGAAGTGACGATGTGATAAGAACAAATATATTGGCATAATTAGTAATTGGGGCCCCATCTATAATTGTAAGTGTTTCAATAATAAGTGTGTTGGATTCTTCAAAATTTCCATGACTTTTAGGAATGGAAGTGGTACTGAAAATAAGCTGATTAATAGATTTGGTTCCAAGAGGAACATAGATAGATGATACGCTTTTGGGAATAGTCAAACTACCTATTTAATTCCCTAAGTAATGTCAACATATGACATAGTTCTAGGAATAGGTCAATTTATTGATTTGGTTCCATGAGGACATCAACATCTAACATGGTTCTAAGAACTTAATTTTTGAGATTCAAAGTGAAATTTTTGAGCTAAGTGTTAATATGAAAGCTCATTTATTTGACTTGGTCTTAATAATACAAAAGTGCTTGAGTCTTATTCTAAAATCCAACAACTTATATATGATAAAAATACCAAACAAATAAAAAATCACACCAAAACACCACTCTATTTTTGGTTGATGAAAGATTGCTTGAACACTTAGATACTCCTATATCAGATGCACAATATTTTAAAATGTGATATCTTACTCACATAGATGGGATATGTGGTAAAACCACTCCTTTTACCATGAAGCATAATGGCCATAGTGTTCCATTCCAACACACCAAATAATTAAACTAATTGTCTCTCTTTCTCTTCCATTTCTATCTTCCTCTTACTAGTTTCAAAATTTTCCTCTTCTTGTATTTTCTCTTTATTTATTCCTTTATGGGTTTAAACTCACCATAATATCCTTAATTTTTGGGAATATACCCACCATAGTCTCATTTATTTTTTGATTGTAATCATCACAATCCATCTTCCTCTACCAAAGGCTTATCTCCACCTATCTCCATCATCTTATGAGTTGAAGACCACCTTTATTTTACCACCTCCACCAAGATGCTTATTATTGCATATTACTCTCTCTTGTGAGATTAAACCAACACTTAACCAACCATCTCCTCATAAATATTTCTTGGATTTTTTTACTCATTATCCAACCTGTGTTGTATTCTTCCACATGCCACTCTTCTCTATTTGTAGCTTCTTTTCTCTCATGGTTGCCATCTCCTCTTTTTACACCATCATATTGCTCATGTATTATTCATTCATAAGAGTCTTGAAAGACTCTTTATTTATATAATTTTTCACCTACTCTTATTTATGTACAAATCATCTATTCTAAATCACTTTCTTTCTTTAGTGCATAAATTTACACTTCCTTTCTTTCCATTTCTACACCTTCAAACTAGCTACAATCATAAATCAATTTATAAATATGAGACTTGATAGTATCCATCAATGTTTTCTCCATCTTCACACTATTAGTTTGATTTCTACCAATTTGGTATCCTCAAATCCTCTTCCACTTTTTTTCATCCTTAAAATATTACTCAACTATTCTTTGACAACTCCTCTTCAATTCTATTAGCTAATTCAAAAACCAATTGCTATTTTCCCTCTTATTGATTTCTAAAATTATTTATATCAGATCTATGTTGATTGTCATCTCCTTATTTCATCTCCACAACCAATCCATGTGAAAATAACCATTCACTCTCCTTGTCTATATGAGGATAATGTATACCTTGACTCATAAGAGTCTTTACTCCACCATCTATGTGGTTTTCTTCCACATGTGCCATGCCACTAACATCCTTCAATATTTTTTGTAGAATCATATCCACCATATTTATCTCCATCTCATTTTATGAACTTGCTCATACATAAAAAATTAAGGGAATTAAGAGTTCCCACAATCACTTCATTCTAGCTCTTCATCACACCTCAAGGACATGTTGTCTAATTCTTATCTATTGTTCACATTTTCCTTACAATTTCCTCTTTCAAGATGGATTCTCAAAGGCCCATTATTAACAACCACCATGAGTGTTCTCTCATCATCCTAATTTACAAGTTTCTCTCCTTCACATAGATGGTCTTTATCCATACTCTCCTTATGTGCATTATTTTTCACATCAACCATCTCCATTATTTCCTTCATAGAAACCTAAAAATCCTCATGACTTCCTTCTTCATTCACCTCTATAGTTTCCTTAATGAAAACTTGTAGCTTTCCTTGGTTGTCATCAACCCTTCTAATTTTCAATATAGAAAATACAAATTAATTGCCTTCATTCATCAAGAATGATTCTAATTATTTCCACTTATAGGAGAACACAGACTCCCCATCTTCAAATAATAAGTCTCGTTCTTCTAGTTAAACAACTATCACATCTACACCCTCCTTCACAAGGACTCTTTCCTTCATGAAAATTTGTAGTTTTTATTGGTTGTCCTCAACCCTTTTACCCTCTAAAATATAAAATACAAACACATTTCCTTTATCCATCAAGGATGATTATGATTTTTGCCACTTATGGGATACCACAAACTCCTTCCCATATTCAAATAATGAGTCTTTTTATTTTAATTCAACAACTATCACATCTAGATCCCCCTTCATGAGGAATCCTTCCTCTATAGGTTGTTCATATCTCTCCTCTTATTTATTTTCTTAGAAAACATATGCGGCCTTATCACATGGAAACTTCACCCTATTATTTTCTTTCAAGATAAATTCTACTCTGCAAACATATCCTTCTCCTTGATACTTATCAAGGTAGGCTTGAGCTGCTCACATAACAACTTCCCTCTTCTATTTCCTTTCATGGAAATATATATTTTTTTATCTTCTCTTTCAAGCCTAAGCATATGAATCTTCTTTAATCACTCATTCTATAATTTTAGATGCAAAAAATGATCCATCATCTTGAAAACCATATGTTTGTATCCACTCACCTTATTATTTCATTTTCCTTATCTCCTCTCTTGGAGATCTCTCCAATATAAAACTACATGTCCACACAACTTATTTCATGTAGTCTTTACCCTCATGGGGTCTTCAGTATTATCCTTTTAAAAAAAAACTTCTAATTTTACTACTCATTTCATGAGCTTATCTGGCTCTCTTTAATACATAACAAATCAATATCACAAGTAGGCTTACCTCTTTCCTTCACCTCAACCTCTATTAATCTCTTCTCTTGGCTAAAATATTTTCTTTTGATTCCTTGGATTCTCTCCAGAGCATCTAACCTTACTTGTAGGGATAAAAACCCCATCATCATCTCTTCTTCATCCTATTAACTCACAACTACAACATATCCACTTTGTATAGTCTCCATCATTTCCAATCTTGTTTAGAATTAATTTAACATCTTTGTCAAGTCTTCTACCTTTGGTACTCTTCTTTCTTTTTATGCCATATTGTCGAGTAACATGTTTCTCTCTCACAACCTATAATAAAATTAAAAAAAGAGAGACTTACCTACTCCTTCAACACTTGTAAGACTTATCTCACACCTGCAACAAACTCATCCTTAATGCTATGTAAGCTTCTTTTTCACAACTTGTAACTCATTCAATAAAATTCTATTTCACAACTTGTAATAGACTCATATAAGAGCCTCACACACTCAATATAACAAGGAAAATGCCTCAATTGGATACTAATTTATGCAATCACAAGACATGGGATCCACCTAAGGATAAGCTTTTATGTTTATGCTGCTAGGTTTGTACACTCTATCATGAACATAAATTTGGCACGTTACTCAAAATTAACACATTTCAAAGAAATATATTTAATATATTCCACAATGTATTACAAATAAAAAATGTACATCCATATCCAATCTCTAAAACATGCCTCTACTAGGCTTATTCAATGCATAAACATGGAAAAACACTCACAACACAATCCATCATCAATTGATTCACCTATAGGATCTTTCATCTAATAATGTTAGATAAAAACATTACCCAAAAAAATCTTGTATAAATGACATTTTCATACTTAAAGAGATAAATGGAATGGGATAACCATTCACATTTTTACCTTTCATAGTTAGACCCTTCACATTCTACTATGGCCCTTCACATTTTGTTATGACCTCTCATATTCTATTTTATACATAGCATTAGTGTTTTAAGGCATGATAAGAACCAATGATGTAATATGAATAAGTATTCTAACTAATCCACTGATTATGACCTCATTGGGAACTAAAAGTGCTCCAAGAATAAGTGTGTTAGATGCATCAACATTTATACACTTGTTAAGAACTGAATTGGTTTTAGGAACACATCAATCAACTAATTTGGTTCCAAGAGGACCATCACTCAACAACACCATTTTGATGTTAATTAGTCAATTTGGTTCCATGAGGAATGTCAAAATTTGACATAGTCTTAGGAATAGGTCAATCAACTGATTTGGTTCCATGAGGAATTCCAACATCTTACATGGTTTGGAGAACATAATTTTTGAGACTCAAGATGAAATTGTTGGGCTAAGTATTAAATATAAAATTTCATCTCTTCAATTGGGTATACATAATGGAAAAGTGATAAAGTCTTATTCTAACATCTAACAACATCTCCATGATGAAATAAAAGCCACACAAAAAATAAAACACACTAACACACAACTTTGTTTTTGGTTGATGCGAGATTTCCTAAACCTTTGGATGTTCTTACATTAGGTTAAACTCTAGCATATAATTATTATCTATCCTTTTCACATGGGCAAATATCCCATGATCACCATATTTACTTCTCCTTTCATTTAGGCACACTTAGGTTGGTTTCAAGATTTTACTCTTTCTTATGGTGCAAGTCTAAGAATCTTTAGGCATCATGGTCTTTAGGTTCTTCTCTCTAGTGGATAGGTGTAGGCTCTTTGGTGTTAGTCATTTTTATCACCCATTGATAATTTTTATGAATCTATATAGAGGAGGAAAATATAAAAATTCAAGAGTTAAAATCCATATCTTAAGAAAAAGGCAATGTTAAAAGATAAATTGTTTCTTAAAAGTAAGGTCACACCAAAAGACATAATCTTTTTGGCTCATCTCCTATTCTAGTCAAAGATCAAACTCCACATTTTGACTCATGATAGATCTGAGGTCCATTGGGGTGTCTTAGGTGACTATAATAGTGTAGGATGTATCATTTCATCATCATATATATTCTTATATTCTAGTGCCACCTACTTTCTCACACAAGTACCCAATTTGTGCAGTATATTAATGACTCTATAAGGAATCTTGAGGAGTAAGAAAAACATTATGGGAAGGTAGGATCCTTTTATTTTGCATGCATATAGCCTTCACATGATGATCTATATAATTTAATTGTTATCCTAAGATTAAATTTTATATATGGGGTTATCTAGGTACTTGATGTAAAAAATATTTAACCTTGCATACTTGATTTAAGTGTCTTGCCTCAACTAAGGATTTATATATCACTTTTATGGTGCCTTGCATCCTCATATCTCCATCACATCTTTCTTGATATCCCTTTGATGTATTTTTATTAAAATTTATCACATCCCTCTTCTTTACATTCCTATTTTCTATATATTTATTCTAGATTTACTTTTAGCTTCTATTTATAATGCCTATTGGGTTTTAAATTCATGAGTTGTAAACACCCATCACCATTCATATCCACACCATATTTGTCATCATAGTTATGTATCACATTTCACTTTATCACATGCACTAATTTTGAATTTTTAATCATTTCAATCTTTGCTTATTTTGATACATGCCCTTGTTTGATTTGAGTTCCTTTTCCTATCTTACATTAGATGTACCTTACAATAATATTTATTTTCCCTTATGTTTGATTCAAGTTTTCTTTACTTATCTTCATTGGATGGAATTTTCAAACATTTCCTCATATATTATTATTTGATTATCTTTTTACATTTTCTTACATGGGACATTTCTTTTCATAGTTATTTTTTGCATCTTATTGTTAGCTTTGTCTTACATTTTGACGTGATTTCCAACTTTTTTACTTACAATGTTTCACATAGCGTTTGTTTTCACTTAAGATTTAAATATTACTTACAATGGGTATATTTTACATTCATTTTATTATCTTACTTTTACATCTTTTGTTAGTTAATTTTTCTATCCACTTATTTAAGATATCATTTTTCTTGCGTTTTTGTTATTTTTTACCACACTTTTTTTTCACATTTTCTAGAAAGGAATAAGGCATCCATCATAATACATCATAATTTATCATAGATGATATTAAAACCATAATACATGCTATAAAATAGACAACACATAAAACATTTTTACATGTAGATAACAAATGAGCCAAAACATTTACACACACACACACACACACACACACACACACACACACACACACACACATGAATCTCTTAGTTTTATACATCTTGATACATCATAATAAATTAAAGTATAAAATTAAGGATCTTTAGGCTATTGGATCACCTTTGTCCACCTAAGGAAGAGGTACCATGATAATTATGGATGCTTCTAAATTGGCAACCTACAAAATTACCCATAGAGATTGAGCCTGAGACTACATGCCTTTGACCTTTCCCTATAAATGGGCCACTTGAACCTATAAATTTTATATTCATATTATATTCACCATTTATGCAACTTGCATTTTAGCTAATGCCTAACATGATACTTCTAAATGTCCTCCCCCACTTGCTGGTTTTATTGCTTGAGTCACAACTTGATCTTAGTGCTAAATATCCCTAATAGTTACTCTAACCAATCTAAACCAACCATAATGAGGCCTGACTGAGGGTGTTAAGGATCTAACATCATATTAATGTCATGATTTGGTAACATTCATCTAAAATATTATGGTGTGCTCCCTCTAAAAAAGTATGCCACTATACTTCCTTTTCCACCATGTCTATAAAATAAACACACGCACGCACACACACACACACACACACACACACACACACACACACACACACACACACACACACACACACACACACACACACACACACACACACACACACACACACACACACACACACACACACACACACACACACACACACACACACACACACACACACACACACACACACACTCACACAAAAATATTTATAATACCTATCATTAGTACCTAACATTTATATTCCTACCTCTAGGAAAATAAACATAATAACATAACTTAATCATATTGTTTATACCTATGTTTACCCCATTAGCTCTCCCACCTAGCACATCTACACTATCAAAACTCTAAATTGGGGTGAATCTTGTCCATCTACCTTAATAGGATACCATAGCCTATTGAGATAACCTATATATCTAACCATAAATGATATAGCTCATTTGTGGATCTGCCTAGGGGTTTACCTATTTCTGAGGAGCAACCATTGCTTACCTACCTCTACCATCTCTTCTTCACACTGCTCACTTTTTCCATCATCACCAGCTAGATATCATAGGTTAATGAGGTATCAATACTAGGATTGAAATTAACACACATCATCCTTATATCCCTTGTGGCTCTCTAGTATGCCTTGCCCAATATTTTAAGACAACTAAAGGTGTTACTAGGCATGGAAATTCTATCTATCCATGTATATAGTTTCACAAATGTGGATCATCCCACCAAGAATAATGTTGTGTGATCCCTGGGTCCTCCCTTGCACTAAAATTGGCCAAAATATTTGAGTGTCCATCATGGTCCTATAGGGCATCCATATGATCTAACCCTCTTAATGGTCTCCAATGAAGACACATGAGGAATCACCCACATTGTATGAACCTATGTTCATCTCCTATTTTAGGGAGATGGTCATACACTACATGAGGTAACCCCATAGGTTTTACCTGGGTAACCTCTCATATATTCAACAATAAAAAAATAAACACGAGACCATATTTTGTTGGCCATGGTTGAGTACACTATAAAAATATTTCATGAGATGCACCTATATTATAGATCCCATATCATATAAAGTGTCATGCTCTGATTTATATTGACACATAAAAATAATTTACATCAACATAAACCCATCAGACTTATGAAATAACACTTGCATAATCATAAGTTTGATGAATGTCTTCTAGATATCCTAAATTCTTGACACATACATCTCAAAAATTTATACGATCAATTTACACTCATCATATTTATTAAATCTTATAGCCCATTAGGCTAGCTCCAACATCTCATCCACTAACTATGGTGTGTCACATATCATCAAAGTGCTTTTAATAATTGTAGTATGGCACATGCACCCTCTATGGTGATCACCACTTCAAGGGTATCCACCTCTATCTCCCATATGAAAGTATCTGTGAGGCTTTCCCATTTCCATAGAAACATGATAATGAGATTTGCACTCAAAGGAACATGACACATCTCCATAAAGCCTCCAAACCAAAGCATCACTACTGATAATATCTATAGTAGATCTAGTAGCTAGTTGATGTAAACTCTCCTCCATAATCATATCCTTTTCTATAAATATTGAACAACAAAACCAATCAATCTTTTATCATAACATCTAAAATAAAATTTCAAACTTAAAGTAACAATTAAAATCAAAATGGTCCCTAAATTTTATTAGGTATTAGACAAGCCGTACCTAGGATTTATCTCATGCAAAGCAAAATAAGATACAATACTTAGATAGACAATATTTTTACACATAAATATATTATTCTCTTCCATTACACACTAACCAAATATTATATCCAACACAATATTATTATATAGGATAACATATCCTATTATCTAGGAATCCCACTAACAACTAAATCTCCTATAATAACTCATAGGTTGTTAACAAATCTATATACGAACTATTATTTTTAAATAATATTGCTTGTATATATTCTAACTAACCAAAATATACATTATTATTACATAACACTAATGTTACTAATTACCATACTATAAGTAATATTTACTCTATGGTAACTAAACAATCACTGATTTAACTAATGTAAACACTAATCCTCAACATCCCCCCCCCCCTTATTTTCTACATGTTAAAACATATATCCTCCTATTTTAGTGTGCCACCTCTATGTGCTCATGATCTTCTCTTCAATTGTGCAACATCAGGCTTGCATAAAACATGTACATGTGTCAATGCACATTTCTCCAAAACTCTGTATTCTTACAAGTGGATTTCATAGATGGATACATCCACCACCGAGGCATGAACAAAGACCCACTCTTTTGTTCAGCCTCCACACTTATCCTCTGATGGTTTTAACCATATTTGACTAATAACCTTACTCAATTAGTTTTATAGGTGTACCAATAACATTTCCCAATTGGTTTTCCAGGTTCATAAAAAAACCTTACACAATTGGTTTTCCAAGTTCACCAAAAACTTTACACAATTAGTTTTCCAGGTTCACCAAAAACCTTACACAATTAACTTTCCAGGTTCACCAAAAACCTTACACAAATGTTTTTTCAAAGGTTCACCAATAACCTTTACATCATGATTACTACAATACATTTTGATCAACATTCTAAAAAGCTTATACAAAAGGGGTTACATGGGAAATAATCATAAGTGAATAGGAATGAACCTTTGTTATTATTACAACACACATTGAAAAAAGAAATGTATCTACCATAACACACAACTAAAAAACACATGCCACTAAAGTAGAAGTATCCCCATTGCTAGTGGCTAATGAGAGGCTTGAATGGCCTCCATCCTCTAATGCTAGTATCCCCATTGCTAGTGGCTAATGAGAGGCTTGAATGGCCTCCATCCTCTAATGCCTCTAACCTCATTTAGGTCATTGGTTACTTAGAAAATTGGGCTTAAACACTTAATAGTTTCCACATTGGGTTTATTTCTATAAGTTCCCCCCTCAATGTGAAATAATAAATAGGATGTTGGGTTCACCTCAAAATATGCCTGTAAGGTAATGTATTCTATATTTTTTACAATTTTTGACAATGATGACTTAATTATAAAATATGAATAAATGAATTTTAACTCTTGACTCATTTTTTTTTAATTTGACAATAGACACAAAAAAATTTACACTTTAAATTTTTGACAATTTTAAAATTATGACACATAAACGACTTATAAAACTATAACCATATATAACTTGATTCGACACATTTGACACTAACTCTATACAATGAGAAATGTTATAATGACACTTGATTAAATGGAAATAACTTGACTCTTATTTAAAAAACTACTAACTAAAAAATACATTTGACTAAAGACTCAAGACATATTATGTGAATTTGATGAGAATGGACTACATAACCTATGCCAAAATAGACTGTTTAAGCATATAAAACACACTTAACAAAAATTATATCTATATAAACTTGTAAAAATGATAATACTATGACTATTAAAAACTTTGACTAAACTCAAAATGGACTAAAATACTTATGACTCATAGGAAACTTTAATTACAACTATAGGTAGACTTGATGTGACTGCATGGGGAACATGGTGAGTCTGCATTTCATGTGATTCACTACTTCAAAGACATAGGTTTATCATGAAATGATATACTTGTGCGTAAAAAACTATACACTACCAGGATGATGTGAGAATAGCTTACATTCAAGATGACATAATAAAAAGAGTGTCAGGTTGATGTTATCACTGAGATTTGTCACTTTCTCATTCATAACTTTATAGTGAATAAAATTTAGATCTAACAAAAAATATGGGGTGGATGTGCATAGATCAGGTGATCGAATAAGCACTGGCCATAAGTATTACAATTTTGACCCTAGATTTCATTAAGTATAGATTTGAGTAATAGAATTATAGAAGCACATGTTGATACCATAGTTGCAGATTATGTGGTGATGTGATATAATAAAGGAACATCACATGAAAATAACACCAATAACGTATCACATATAGCTTAAAATGATGCATCTAATTTGGGTGGGATGTTGAGAGGCTATAACACTTGATTAGGAATAGACAAATTATGGAATTAGATTCAAATCATCTTGAACAAGTCATCATATTTATCCCCAAAAAAGACATTTAATTCTATAAAGATTTACCTAGAATGACTAGATGCCCATGCTTTTAGAATGGATGCACATCTAACTCAAAATAACCATCATTAGATGGATGAGAAACTATATAGTACATGGAACATTTACACACATAAATACATATATAAAGGTGTAGAAGATAATGGGACTAACAAACTGGTCAGAGGTTATGATTAGCAACACATGAATCTAGCAAGACCAACTAGGATATGAAATGTCTCCCTTCTACCAGACTCTCATTTTGAATATCAATAAAATATCTAAAATTTCTTGGATCTAGATTTGATACCACTGTTAGGTATTAGATGAGTCACACATAGGATTTATCTCATGCAAATAAAAATAAGATACAATACTCAGATAGACAATATTTTTACACATAAATATATTATTTTCTTTTATTACACACTAACCAAATATTGCATTTGGCACAATATGATCATATAGGATAACATATCCTATTATCTAGGAATCCCACTAACTACTAAATCTCCTAGAATCACTCATAAGTTATTAACAAACATATATATGAACTATTATTGTTACACAACAATATTACTCATAAAGGACATCATTGAGATTTATTGTTATATCTATAAAAGAATAGCTTGGTCTACAATATCAACTAATTCATTCTCATACCCTAATGATGGTTTGAGTGTAAACTAAAACATCAGTCTAAAAAATCTAACATAGTTGTCTCCAAAAATTCTCTAATCTACCAAATGGATTGTGGAAATACTATCTCATTAATATTACTCATATATATTCTAACTAACCAAATATACATTATAGTTACATAACAATAATGTTATTAATTACCATAGCATAAGTGATATTTACTCTGGTAATTAAACAATCACTAATTTACCTAATGTAAATACTAATCCTCAACACATTTTATTATATTAGTCACCTATTATTTATACTATATTGGCCATGTTCACATTTTGTACTATATCAACTACTACTATATTGTATCAACTTTCCTTAATTTTTATACTATATCAACCATACCCCATGGTAATATCCAACACATGTTTTTACTACATCAACCATAACATATAATATCATCCAATATCTACCTTCTACTACATCAACCATACCCTATAATATCAACCATGCTTGGAATTCTATACTATATCAACTAATGCTTAACTGCACTGGCCATGCATAATTTTATAAACTATATTGGTCATACCCTATGATATTGGCCAATTGTAACGACCACCCCATGATATTGAATATGATTTGAAATTTCTCCTTACCAACTCTATTAATCAGATTGATAGAGTTGTGTAAGTTCATAAATTTCTTACCTAGGCCCTAATAAATGCCTTTGGCCCTAAATTTTAATTTTCATCAACTACCCATTACTCATCCTAATTTTCTCTTTGTTTTATCATTTTTGGGGTAAATTATGACACATGAATTTACTTCAGCTCTTACATTTCCTAAATCTAATTCATTTTGATAAAAAGATAAAATAGATAATTAATTACACCACCTATCTATAGGACTCTAGTGACTACTGTGATGTAACCTCCTGCACATCCACTTCCTCATTCTTGAGTCATCATACCTTGTAGTTTTATTTTTTAACACTCAATGCTATAGTTTTACAAAAATATTAAATGTGTAAAATGAAATTATTTCACCTATTTATAGTAAAATTTAAAAATTTTATCTATTTTCAATTATTTACCATGAGGTTTTTAATTTTGACCATATATTTATTTCCATAGGTCATTTACACAAATTGAAAGAAGCATAAGAATCCTGTTGAGGTTGAGATTTTTTAGGTGCTTATAGATTTTTATTTTATTTTTTTAAATTGGATTTTTCTCTTATTTTTCATTCATGCCTTTCTTTTTTCTTAATATTTGCCTTTTATTAGTTGTAATACACATAATATCACATTTATAATCAGAAAGGTAAGTGAAGGTATAAATTTTTATTTTTTATTTTTTATTTTTTTTAGCATTAATTTTTAATTATACTCTTATTGTTGATATGTTTCTATCCTAAAGAACCATTTTGTATTAACCTATTGTGACATGGGATGAATTTTAGGTGGTGCATATGTATATACTTGATATTTTTCACTTTATTGATGCTTTCTCTTATAGTGGTATCTCCCTGAGTACACGCCTTAAAGGGTGTGTTAGGAAAAGGGTGGGATTAGCTCATGGTACTTTTTGAGAGATGTTTCCATAATATTATATCATATCATCATTATTATTAGTTTAACCTATTCTAATGCTCAATCCATCTTACCTCTATGTCTACTTTTCATCCATATTTGTTAGCATCCATATATCATATTGTATCCTTTCTTATGTTATTCCTTATAATGAATAAAATGGTATAGAAAAATGGTTGCTTAGGATTTCCATTTATCACCTTAGTTTCCATAGACCCCATTTCGTTGACCATTGTACCTTACCTCCTTCAAAACCACTTACCCAACATTTAAAATACTTACACTCTTACCCATCATTTAATTTACTTGTATAAGATTTAATAACCAGAGAATGAGAAGAAACCACATTACATAATTATTACATTATGATAGATCCATATAAATATTATGGTTGAGCTATAACCGTAGAATAATAAGATTGAATAAGCCTACGTCTAACTAACTAAAACAAAGGCTTAAAAATAACCTCTAAGAAGACTAACCAAGAATAGTTATGTAGGTAACCACTAAGTCTAACCACCTATTTACATAAGTAAATACCTTTATGTAACTAAATGTTACATAGTACATATTATTTTATAATTAATCTAACACCCTCCCTTGATGATTAAATCATATGTTTTAGTCATTATTAAAAATAATAAATCATTTCATACATGAGCTCAACCAAGGTGTAGTTTTGTTTCCTCTATAGTGAGGTATCCAAATGTCCCTATTGCTTCTAATCCATCTTATCAGAGTACATTGGTAATGAGTTGCTACAATCACCAAAATGAGTTGCTACAATCACCAAGTAGAGTATGAAATGGTATTGAATATTGGGTTCACTGGATTCTGTTATTCTTTAAATTATTATCATGTTTTAAATGTGTCATGTTTTACATATTTATAAGAGTGATTAGTTTTGAAAAAAAGTTTAGAATATATATCAAGACTAAAAAACATATTATATCTCTTAAGAGATAAAATTATGTTGAATTATTGAGAACCCAACACCTACTACTTTCCATTGTTGAATAACTTTGGGACATTGACTGTTCACAACACTTTTGTGTTTTTTTTATATGCCCCTTCCTTTTTCAAAAATATTCATGGAAAACTTCCATTTTAGTTTGAATTTGGTCTTTGAACCTATGCTAGGTTTCAATACCTATGAAACATTAGTATGAGCAAAATTTATCTGCTCTTCACCTCATATATCGTATTTTTATGACCTTGTAGATTTCCCTTCTAACAAGTAAGGTAATTCATCTTTCCTTAAATATTTCATTTTGATATGGTACCACGTAGGATTTTTGTGTTGGTATTTTTGATTTGATTGTAAAGAATGAGAAACATTCTTGTCACCACTACAACTTGACACTTTTGGTATTTCCATTTTTAAACCCTGTTCAAATTTAATACCAGAACTTGTTCTAAAAACATCATCAACATGTAATAATACATTACTATTCATAGATTGACCATATTTAGAAAATAGTGGTACCTTCTCATCTACATCAACATCTTTACTAACCAAAATTTTGTATGTAGAGACATCTATCAATATGTATGCATCTCTTTGCTCATAATAACCAAAAAACATGAATAATTTGCCCAATATAGAAGTAATAGATCCAAAAATATGAAAATTAATTACATTTGATGTTTTCCTTACTAATGCTTATTTTGGTATTATGTTCTATAAAGATTGTGTGGGACTTCTATCAAGAGTGTACATAGTTGTATTTAGATCTACCCAATACTGATATGGTACATTCTAGTTATCCACCATACACCATGTCATCTTCATCACTATCTCATTCAACCTTGTCATGATGGCATTCTATTGTGTACAATATTTCTTAGTTATGCCTTTTTTATTATATAATTCCTTGAATTTATCAGATACAAATTCATCCCCATTAATTGATCTAAGAGATTTTACATGTTTCCTTCCATGTTTCTCTACCATAACTTTATAAGCAACAAAGTTATAGAAACATTCTAACTTTCTATGCAAAAAACAAACCCACATTTTCCTAGAAAAGTCATCTATAAGCAACAAGTAATACAAAGCTCCTGATATTGAAGATGTCCACATTGGACCATGAAAATCCACATGTAACAAATCTAATGCATGTTTAGTTATCTTTTCCATACCAATGTAAAATGAATTTAAAATTGGCTTATCTATTTGACATCCTAAACATACTTTATGACTATTTTGAATAGAAGACATTCTATTCACCATGTTATTCTGACATAATGTATGCAAATTCTCATAACTGAGGTGACCATACCTCTTATGCCATACCTTAATAATGTTTTTAACTTTTTCTAATGCATGTTATTTTGTTATTTTGGGATCAATCAACTTATACAATTTATTGTTACCAATACCAATATAAATGACTTTCTTTGTATGAAGACTCCCGACCTTGCATTTGTTTCCTTCAAACTCCACACAAAGGTTAGGATTTATAGTTATTTCACTTATGAAAATAATTTTTTTTTTTCATATCAAGAACAAATCAAACATTTTGAAAAGTGTAACTAAAAAAATTCAAAAAAATACAAATATTGCCATATCCTTTCACATAGTGAACCCAACAATCACCTAAGGAAACATATTCATTATTCATTTTAGCTATCATCTTCTACAAATTTTACATAGCAGTATTTATGATATGTGTAGTGTCTTGATGCACCTAAGTCAAAATAACATATTCTTGACTCTATTGATTGATCCTGTATCACCACAAATGAAAACTTACCTACTAAATTTTATTCATTTTTTGTAGCCACATTTGTATTTTGTGAATTATTTCTATAATTTTTCAAATCATATTGACACTTATGACAATATTTCTTCAAATGACTAGATTTATTACAATAAAAAATTTGATTTATATTTAGAAGTAACTTTGCCTTGTGATGTTGGAAATATTTTCATTGATGTCAAAGGTTTAGTATTATTGGTGATAAAGGCCCCATTGCATTTAATGTTATTTATCTTGGCTAATATGAGTTAATATTTATTTAATATTAATGAATATATTTTTGGTTGCATATGAGACAAAATAAGGGACCATGGAAAAGTCAAAGAGTCATGGGATAAAGAAAAAAGAAGGATGGGATGCATTTTCCCATGAAGAGTCATTTTGGGGAATACCAAGAGTCACCAAGTGAAGACAAAAGAGTAAAGGGAAAATTTCTCATGAAGGGACACTTTAAGGAATATGAAAAGTCACCAAAGATAAGGACAAAAGTAGGAAAGACGTTTTTGGTCATGAAGAGTCAACACATGACTTTTTAAATGCTTGGATATGAAGGGTCATGCAAGATTGGTACCATTTTCCATGAGAATTGAAAGGTCACAAAGGGAGAAGGCCAAAGATCATTTGGAAAGCTATAAATAAAGGCTTGAGTAGCCATTTGTAATATGAATGTGAGAGGTTAATTTGATATTGTATTATCTAGCTTAGAAGAGCAAAGGTGAGAGAGAGGAAAGAGATGTTGTATTGAACTATCATTTGTTGATTTAGCAACATGGAGAGATATGTGTGTGGTTTACACAAAGTGGATGATGCTCATGTGGGTTGGTGCTCACGAATGATAGCTGGGTTGGTGCTCGGCAAAGGGGTTTGAAGCTCCTATGGGGTGGTGCTCATGAATTATAGCTAAGGTTGGTACTTGGAAAAGGGGTATGGTGCTCCTGTGGGTTTGTTCTCACTAATATACTTGAGATTGTTCTCCGTGGTTTTTCCCACATTGGGTTTCCATGTTATATCTGGTGTCTCTCTCTTTCTTGTGTGATGTTTATTATTTGAGTTTTATTTCATATCTTGAATGTTTGATTAAGGGAAAGTTTTATAAGATGTATATACTGATTCACCCCCCCTCTCAGTATATTTCATGCTTAACAATTGGTATCAGAGCAGGTTCCTTTTTGAAAAGTTTTATAGCTTGAAGGTAGATCAGGAAAGCACAAGATGGCCATACATAAAGGTGCCTCTGCAAACAAAAGAATAGTTGATCAAGAAGAAGAAGAGGATGAAGCTGAAGTGAATATGAAAGGAGAACTCATGTGTGCCTTAGAAGAGTTGAAAATTGTTCAAAAAAAAAATTGAAGATTAAAGCATCAAATCGAGAAAAATGACAAGGAGTCAAAGGAGATAATTGAAGATCTGATGGCACAGTTGGAAATATCAAGAAAAGAATGTGAAAGGTATGTTACTAAAATTGCCTCTTTAAAAGAGGAGATTGAGAAAGTAGTTAATATTAAAATAGTCAATGATTCAAAATTTGAGAATAACACTAATATGCTGAATAAGATATTAGAAAGCCAAAAGGCAATATCAGATAAGATAGGTATCAGTTTTGAAAAGAAGAAGAGCTATGTTGAAGCTCTTACAAATAAATAAATAAGAAGGGAAGGAATGGATAATACAGAGGACAAAGAAGGCTAGAAGGAACAAAGCTATAAATGAAAATCAAGTTAGAGATTCACAAAGAGGTCCTATTTTTATGGTTACTATTTTTATTGTAATGGATATGGTCATAAGAAATTAGAATGTAGAAAAAGAGCTAACAATCTCAAAAATAAGGAAAAGGAAGGTCATGAAGAGTCAAGCAGAAGCTATAACTCTTTTGCTCATCTATCAAGCTTTGATGAAGAGACCATAATTTGTTACAAGTGTAAAAACTTTAGACACATAGCTTGGTATTGTAGAAGCGTGTTTGAGTCAGTAAAGAAGGACCAGAGTTTCAGGGCTCCATTCATCAAGAAAAAAGTTCAAACATGGCAGAAGAAAAAATTTGAAGGTTCTATGTTGGTCCAGACAGCTCTGCATGCAAGAAATGAATAAAATCCATGGTTTATTGATAGTGGATGTTTAAGGCACATGATAGGAGACAAGAGCAAGTTCATAACCTTGAAAAAGATCAATAGTGGCACAGTGAAATTTGGGGACAATACTACTACTAGAATTGTCAGAAAAGGTACACTAAGTTTAGATAATGGTAGAACTAAAATTGAAAATGTTTTATATGCAAAAGGTCTTAAGCATAATCTTTTGAGTGTAAGTCAAATGTGTGATCAGGGGCACACACTAAATTTTTATGCAGAAGGTTTTGAAATTAGAAGAAAAGATTCAGATGTATTAATTACAGATGCTTAGAGAATAGGTAATAACTTATATATGTTATCAGACATCAAAGGTCAAAATGTTGTTTGAGTCAGATTGAAGAAAGTTGGCTATGGCACAGGAGAATGGGGCACATAAATTTTGACAATTTTGTCAAAATTTGCAAAAAGCAAGCAGTCAGGAATCTTCCAACGATCACAAAGCCATCTAACACCCTTTGTGGACCTTGTCAGCATGGGAAGCAGGCTAGAAGGCAGTTCAAAACAAAAGAGTACTCTACCACTCAGATGCTAAAGCTTGTTCACACTGATCTATGTGGACCTATGAGGACTCAAAGTACTCAAGGTGATAAATATTTTATGTTGCTTATTGATGATTTTTCACGTATGACTTGGATAATATTTTTCAAGAAAAATCAGAAGCTTTTAGATAGTTCAAAGCATTCAAAGCATTAGTTGAGAATGAAACTAATCTAAAGATTAAGTGTCTAAGATCAGATCGAGGAGGATAATTCATGTCAGATCAATTTATTGAGTTTTGTGAAGATCATGGAATAAAGAGACAGTATTCAGCAGCAAGAACTCCACAACAAAATGGAGTAGTTGAATGGAAAAATAGAACAGTTCAAGAGATGGCAAGGACAATGTTAAATGAATCCAAGATTAAAAATAAATATTGGAGAGAGGTAGTTGGTACATCAGTGCATATTCAGAATAGAGCTCTATTAAGAGTCAATAGTGACAAAACTCCTTATGAGCTATGGAAAGACAAACCAGCAACAGTTAATTATTTTAGAGTTTTCGATAGAAAATGTTTCATAAAGAGAAATGATGAAAAACTTGGTAAGTTTGAATCTAGAGCAGATGAAGGTATATTTCTTGGCTATTCTTGCAAAAGTAAAGCTTATAAATGTTATAATAAAAGAACCAAGAAATTTGTTGAAAGTGCAAGTGTCAGGATAGAAGAAGATGGAACACAAAAGATCAGTGATCCAGTAGACATTTCTAAAATCATTGAAGAGGAAGGCTTTGAAAAATCAGATGAAGATGAGGAAAAGGAGAAAAAGGGCACCAAGACTCCATCCAAATATGTTTAGAAAAATCATAATGAAAGTGACATCATCAGGGATATAAAAGAAGGAATTCACGCCAGAAGAATGATGGTAAGTGAATCTGAACAAGTTAATTTCTATTTGTTATCTAAAATTCAGCCTAGAAAATTTTCAGAAGCCAGACATGATGAGCATTAGGTTACGACTATGGATGAAGAATTAGATCAAATAGAAAAGAATGATACTTGGGAATTAGTGCCTAGACCAAAAGATCATAATGTGATAGGAACAAAATGGGTTTATAGAAATAAGCTGAATGAAAATGGAGAAGTAACCAGAAATAAAGCAAGATTAGTATGTAAAGGATATGCTCAGATTGAGGGAATAGATTTTGAAAAAAAAATTGCACCAGTAGCAAGGTTAGAGGCTATTATAATGTTTCTTGCATATGCAGTATTTAAAAGTTTCAAAGTATTTCAAATAGATGTCAAATTTGCCTTCCTAAATGGGAATATTGAAGAAGAGGTCTACATTGAATAGCCTGAGGGGTTTATTCTCTCAAATATTAGTAATCATGTATGCAGATTGAAGAAAGCATTGTATGGATTAAAACAAGCTCCCAGAGCTTGGTATGCAAGACTTGATAAGTACCTTCAAGATCAAGGATTCAAGAGAGGATTTGCTGATAGTAATCTTTACATCAAAATAGAAGGTGAGCATCAATTGATTGTTGTGGTCTATGTTAATGATATCATTTTTGGAGGAAATATTGAAAAAATGACAAAAGAATTTTCTAATAGAATGCAAAGAGAATTTGAGATGTCTATGCTTGGAGAATTATCATTTTTCTTAAGATTACAAATATTTCAATCAAATAAAGGAATTTTTATATCTCAAAGTAAATATGCCATGGAAATGTTGAAGAAATTTGGTTTTGAGAATTGTGTACCAGTTGGCATGCCTATGTGTATAGGAAATAAGGTGAGTAAGGATGAAGATTCACCTGTTACAAATCAATCTTTGTATAGATCTATGATTGGTAGTCTTTTATATTTGATAGCATTGAGACTAGACATCATGCATGCAGTAGGTATGGTTGCAAGATATCAGTCATCTCCAAGAGATAGTCATGTTCAGTTGGTGAAAATAATATTTAGATATATCAAAGGGACATTGGATAATGGATTATGGTATCCCACAAGTAAAGATTTCACTTTAGTTGCTTATATAGATTCAGATTGGGCAGGGTGCTTAGATGATAGAAAGAGTACAAGTGGAGGAGCTTTCTTCCTTGGTGATCACTTAGTATCATGGCTAAGCAAGAAGCAGAACTTAGTATCGCTTTCTACAGCTGAAGAAAAATATATTACAGCAGTATTGTGTTGTACTCAAGTGTTTTGGATGAAGCAAACTTTGGAAGATATCAAGGTAAATTATGATGAACCTATTTCTATTTTTTGTGATAACACAAGTGCCATAAATATTTCAAAAAATCCAGTGATGCATTTAAGAACAAAACTTATTCCCATTAGATATCACTTTTTGAGAGAGCATGTTGTAGATCAATAGGTTAAGTTAAAATATATTAGTACTACAAAGCAGATTATAGATATTTTCACAAAGGCACTACCAAAAGACACATTTGAGTATCTATGAGAGAAGTTGGGAGTAACTTCCCTTACTTCCTGCCATTAAGCTTTAGCATCAAGTGAGGGGGAGCTAATTGTTAGCTCCAAGTAGGCCCTTTGCCATTGATGTCAAAGGGGGAGAATAACAAGTATAGGTACAGGTGCAAAAAATAGGTACAAGAAATAGGTACAGGTTGCTACAATAAGGGGGAGGTATTATATGCTTTCAGATGATAGTATGTACAGGTGACAGGATGTGGCAATTTTAGGATTGAGGTTGCCATCAATGAAAAAGGGGGAGATTGTTGGAAATATTGTCATTGATGTCAAAGTTTTAGTATTATTGGTGATAAAGGCCCCATTGCATTTAATGTTATCTATCTTGGCTAATCTGAGTTAATATTTATTTAATATTAATGAATATATTTTTGGTTGCATATGAGACAAAATAAGGGCCCATGGAGAAGTCGAAGAGTCATGGGATAAAGACAAAAGAAGGACGGGACACATTTTCCCATGAAGAGTCATTTTGGGGAATACCAAGAGTCACCAAGTGAAGACAAAAGAGTAAAGGGAGAATTTCTCATGAAGGGACACTTTAAGGAATACGAAAAGTCACCAAAGATAAGGACAAAAGTGGGAAAGATGTTTTTGGTCATGAAGGGTCACCACATGACTTTTCAAATGCTTGGATATGAAGGGTCATGCAAGATTGGTGCCATTTTCCATGAGAATTGAAAGGTCACAAAGGGGGAATGCCAAAGGTCATTTGGAAAGCTATAAATAAAGGCTTGAGTAGCCATTTGTAATATGAATGTGAGAGGTTTATTTGATATTGTATTATCTAGCTTAGAAGAGCAAAAGTGAGAGAGAGGAAAGAGATGTTGTATTGAACTATCATTTGTTGATTTAACAACATGGAGAGATAGGTGTGTGGTTTACACAAAGTGGATGATGCTCATGTGGGTTGGTGCTCGACAAAGGGGTTTGAAGCTCCTATGGGGTGGTGCTCATGAATTGTAGCTGATGTTGGTACTTGGCAAAGGGGTATGGTGCTCCTGTGGATTTGTTCTCACTAATATACTTGAGATTGTTCTTCGTGGTTTTTCTCACATTGGGTTTCCACGTTATATCTGGTGTCTCTCTCTTTCTTGTGTGATGTTTATTATTTGAGTTTTATTGCATATCTTGAATGTTTGATTAAGGGAAAGTTTTATAAGATATATATACTGATTCACCCTCCCTCTTAGTATATTTTGTGCTTAACATGTGACTTTCAGAGTGGATGTCAAAGATTTGGATCAATAAAATGCATAGGTTTGTGATAGGTATAATTCAAGCATGTACAAAACATAATAGCTACAAAAAAATGAAATCACAAATATGAGAATACTACATAAACAAGATAAAGAGAAAAACTAATCTTTCATTGAATGGTAGCTCACCAAGGGAGATGTACATATAGGAGTGCATGAGTAACTCCTCCCAAGAAAGATGGTCAAAGAGCCAATAATAGAAGAGTAACTCCCATACCCAAAATAGATGGTCAGGGGATTTAATTCTTATTCATTCAATCAAAATGTAACTCTAAGTACACCTAAGCAAGTAGGAAAACACCAAATAAGGGGGAAAATACCATAATAAATAAATATGGGAAAAATAAAACCCCTAATCTGACAACCCCCTATAAATACAACTTAGGTGGGTAGTGTAAAAAAAATAGAAATGGGTCCCAACAACTAGGATTGATCAATTACCCAATACAAAACAATCTCTCATAAAGTATAGAAAAAGAGAAAACCTGTAGGAAAAACTCCCCACCCAAAAAACAAAAAGAGAGAGACATAGAATAAGTGAAGAGGTTAGAAGTCCCCCCTGAAGATGCTACTACTGTTGATGTAGACCTCAACCCAAAAAGAGATCATAGATGAATAAACTTACTCTTAGTGAAAGGTTTTGTAAAAATATATACAACTTGCTCTGAAGACTAGAAAAATATCAAGTTGATGACTTGACCATGAATAATCTCTCAGATATAATGCATGTTAATCTCAATGTATTTGGTCCACTGGTGATGAACTATATTCTTGCATATCTATATGGCACTCTAGTTGTCATAATAGATGATGGTGGGCTACCTAAATGGAATGTCAAACTTAAATAGAATCCCCTAAAGCCAAATATCCTTAGTAGTAATGTTAACAACTCCCCTATTCTCTGCCTCTATAAATGATATAGTAATAGCATTTTACTTCTTACCAAACCAACTAATAGGATAAGAACCCAAAGAAAAGATGTAACTTGAAGTGGACTTATGATTATGATTATCACTAGCCTAATCTAAATCTATGAAACCAATGAAGTCAACCTCTATGCCAAATCTGTACTGAATCTCAAATCTATGAAAGCCCTAAATGTAGTGCAATATCCTCTTATCTACTTTCTAGTGCATCTCATGGGTTTCCTTCATGAATTTAGAGACAAATCTCACTGCATATAAAATATCAGGCATGGTATGAGTTAGATAAATAAGGCTACCAATAAACTATTGATATCAAGTGGCATCAACTAAAGGTGTCAAATAATTAGCTTTAATTTTGACTCCTGATAGTAAGGGAGTCAGAGATGGATTACAATTAGCCATGTCAAATTGAGCCAAAATATTGAGGGCATACTTATGCTATGCAAGTGAAATTCCTAAATCAAACTATAAAATATTGATGCCAAGGAAGTAATGCAGAAGACCCAAGTCAATCATGTCAAATTTATCCTATAGAGTTATCTTCACTACTATAATAGTTGATGAAGAACTCCTGGTGATCAAAATATCAACATAAAGGACCAATACTAGTAAATAATCATCCTACTACAAAAAATATGCATTGGGGTCCGAATGACACTTAGTGAAACTTGAAGTAAGGAGGAAGGAATCCATCATGGCATACTAAGCTTAAGGAGCCTAATTGAGGCCATAGATGTATATCTTAAGTTTGAAAACTAAAGATGAATCCTAAACAAACCTAGGTGACTGATCTATGTAGATCTCCTCCTCAAGGTCTTCATGAAGAAAGGCACTCTTTACATCCATCTAGTGCACATCCCAACCATGTGTTGTGGTTATACCTAGTGTGATTCAAATTAAATTCATCTTTAAAATAGGTGTAAATATCTTTGAGTAGTCAATGTTAGATACTTATGAAAAACCCTTGGCAACCAATCATACCTTATACTTATTGACTGACCCATTTGTGGCAAACATGGTTTGATATATCCACCTACATCAAACCATCTTCCTTCCCTTAGTAAGTGAAGTCAAATCCAAACTGTGATTTTTGATCAAGGAAGAATATTCTTCCTACATAGCACTATCCCACTTAGGTATGCCTGAAGCCTTTTAGAATGTCTATAGATCTAAAACTAAAGTAAATAAATCATGTGGACCACTCTGATAATCTTCCCAAGTATGTCTATCATCTGTTGGATCCCTTACCCAAGTACCTGCACTTTGAAGTGTCTGCCTAGACCAAAGGGGCCTAGATGTGGGTGAGTTAGAATCTAACTCATCATCATCTAAAACATGATTAAATTTGGATGCATAAAACTCTTCATCACTACCCCCACTATCAAAATTGATAGAAGAAAAATACCTTGGCTTAGGAACCTACTCTAGATGATCCAAGTCAGAAGAAGAATCATCAAGTCTAAGTGAATCCAATGAAAGAGAATAAGTATCAAGTGTTAAGTCTATGTGAATATCCTAAAAGTGAACATGTATCTCTATGAACAACTCATGTGTGGTTGTATGTAGAAGGTAGTACCCCTTGACATCATCTAGATAACCTATAAAGATGTAAGTCTTGGACTGAGGTTCCATAGTTGGAGATAAAAAAATCCTAAGGTTATCAACATCAAGTTTCATTCCATGATAAGATTCAAAGGGTGTTATTCATTTTAAATCTATATGAGGAACCCTATTCTAAATATAGCAAGCATAATTAATATCTTCAACCTAATACTGAGGTGCTAAGGATTTAGAGTGAATCATACAACTATCCATCTCTTTCAAGGACCTATTCTTACATTTTGTAACTCCATTTTGTGAAGGATTTTAAGTAACTATCTATTATAATCAATCCCCTTTGTGATGCAAAACTGATCAAATCTATTACTGACATATTCACCTCCATTGTTTTAGATTACAGTAAAAGCAGGTTTTGAAGGGACCCCAAAACCCTTTAACATAATCAAAAAGGATAAAGCATTAACAACCACCAGGAAAAGCAGTCTTGAAACCTACTGAAGAGCATCATCAAAATCAGGTTTTACAGGGACCTAAAACCACAAACATAGTCCAATAAAAGTACCCAGGTTTTACAAGGACCTAGAATCTCAAATAAAGTTTAAGACCAAGAACCAAGAAATAGGACCAAAAATAAGAACTAGTTACAACAACCAGTAATAAGGACCTGAACAAGAACAAAACCAACAAAAAAGACCCTAAGCTTCTATTGCAGTTCCATGATCATCTTGACAGCCTCCTTCCCAATCATAGCAGTATCATGGATGGAGTTAGCAGCCAAAGTAGCAGCAGCTTGCAAGGCTTTCTTCCTCAAACTCTGCCTTGTCCTCTTACTTAGACCATCCAAGGATATTATTTCTTCATTTGCTCTTTTACCAAGGCTAGCTACAGCAGCACAAATGGTTGATGTTACCTGCTCCATCTTTGTTTCACTTTCCTTAATGAGCATTCTAAGATTATGCTCATAATCTTTAAGTTTTTTTGGGATATCTCCCATTTACACCTCCAAGTGTTTGATTATGGCCTGATCAACATCCTGATTGTGTTTCATTGTTTCCACTTTCTTATTCAACCCCATTATTTCATTATAGATCCAAGAATCAACTTGGAGAATAGAGTCAACATTAAACTTGGCAGAATGTAGGAAGGAAAGCTTGGTTTCCCTCTACAGAGAGTCACAAATATCTTCTACAATCTCATGTGAAGGGGAATCAACCTTTTCAATTTCTTCCTCCCTATCCATCAGTTCCTCCTCTCTAGTCTCAACAGGGTCTTCATGTTGAACAGGGTCCTCCTTTTCTTGTCCCCTAGTCTCCATAGCAGGAGTAGAAGCCAAAACCATGTGATCCTCCTCTCTCATAGAAATTGGATCATCAATTAAGTTATCTTTGTCTTTAACACCTCCCCCAGACACAGTCTAATTACCCTCATTGTCAAAATTGCTCTGTTATGAGTTTCCCTCAGTTGTATCCTCACCATTCCCTTTCTCAATTTTTCCTTTAGTTTTTGGATATTCGTCCAAATTAGAGTTGAAATCCCCAACATCCATTCCTTCCTCTTCCTCTAAGAAATCCTTCTCAGAACATTCAGTACTCTCTGACTCAAAATCTTCTTCTACAATTTGTTTTTGAGAACTAGAGGGTTTTGGTTTTGCCTTTTCTATCCCTTTAACATTCTCATCCTTCTTACACTTTTTGGACTGAGAACCCTTATGTTTGTCAAAAGGAGTTGAAGTTATGGATTTATTTTTACAAAAACCCTCTATGAGAAGTATCAGACCTTCATGTAAAATGGGGAGAGACTCCTTCTTACTATGGGCATATAAGCTTTGAAGCAACAAAAAACGCAGATAGAAATGGAAAGAAATTTTATCCTTGTGCCTGAAGTGGTTGAGAAAAACAAAATGAAATTTGTGAACTCTTTTATTCCTACCATCAAGGATAAAGTAATCATGGATATAGCATAACACATCTCGCCAAATTCCTTTTATCTATTCCACGTCAAAGAAGTCTCCATTCTTTTCCAGTTGCTTCTCCTCTGCATCTGTCTTCACCTCCATTGTTAGTTCAAATAACTTTGATGGATTTACTAGATTATTTCTCAACAAGTGCCTTGAAGACTTGAAAATATTCAAACACTTCAGACTTTTTCTTAAGAAAGTAGACGCATGTATTTCTTGAGAAATCATCAGTGAAAGTGAGAATGTACTTAGCCCTTATAAAAGATAGAGTGGGAAAAGGCCCAAATATATCACTATATACTAAATCTAATGCTTATGAAGCCCACCAAGATTTTCCTTTATCCAATTTTGCTTCAAGATGTTTTTCAAGGGAACACCCCTCACAAAATCTCGTAGAGAATTAGACTTGAGGCAAGTCTATGACCATGTCATTTTTGCTAAGTTGTTCAAGGTAGTGGTAGTTAAGTTGGTCAAATTGTTCATGCCATAATTTGTAAACTATGAGTCTAAAATATTGTCAAAGAAGAATTAGGTGTAAAATGTGAGAAGGTGTATAACCTAGATTGGTGATCTACCCTACCCACTAACACTGTAGTATCACTATGCAACTCCCTAATGATAACTAAATCTGGTAAAAACTCAACCCTTATGCCTTTACTAATATGAGTGATTTGATACACTAATAATAGATTGGTTGAAAGGGAAGGGACACTTAGATCATTTATTGATTATTCCTCCTTGCCTTTCAATATACCCTCTCGCTACAACACGTATAGAAGTGTCATCACCCAAACTGATAGAAGGCATGCTATAAGGATCTAAAGAAAAAAACTCAACTAGTGAAGAACACATGTGGTGAGAAGCACTCAAGTCAATGACCCATGAAGATGTTGAAGCTCAAACTACTACAAGAGCGTTGCCCTTTTATTTCTCTTTACCCTTACCCTTTACCTTAGTAGAATCTTGGGTAGATGAATTATTCTTGATGGACTGAGAAACACCTATGTTTTTATTATCTAGGAGATGAGTTAGGTGATATATTTGCTTCTTCATGCATTTATTTTCATTATGCCCATTTTCTTATAGTAGGCACACTTAAACTTATCTTTCTTAGGTTTGCCATTGGAAGAGGAGGCTTCAATGATGGTTTTAGTATAGGTTGATTAGATTTTCTTCTCTTGATCCTTATTCTTCTTATTCTCTTTATTTGAAGTCTTTGATTTCCCCTTCCCAGTAATTAGGTCTTGAGTTTTTGTGGACTTTAATGTGCCCTTCTGGATCAACTTGTCTTGTTCCCTATTTTAGTCAACAATGAAAGCATCTAAAGAAGGAATTTTCCATTTAGTGCTTAAAGAATTTTTAGTGTCATTAAAAGAAGAGAAAAAGACTGAATAGTTAGGACCTAGTTTAGAGAGTATGAAAATAACAATTTAGTCATCTTCTTTCTTTACCCCAGATTCTTTCAACTACAATATCAAGGACTTGAAATTAGTGAATAAATCATTAAGGGTGTCAAAGTTACAAGGACTTAAGCTAATGATTTCATTCTCAATATTATGACCTCTCAGCACATCTTGATCCCCAGATAATTTACCCATAATGGTCCATACATCATGAGGTGTTTTGGAAAGCTTTAAGTGAAATAAAATATTAGGTGTTATACAAAGACATAATAGCCCATAGGCTTCATCAATACAGTTATACCCCTTAACTATCTCTACATATGTGTTAGGTTTGATTTCATTACCCATGGTTATCCTATACAAACCTTAATCCTTAAAATGATTGTCATCTTGATTTTCCATTCATGATAGTTAAAGGGAGTTAGTGGGTTGATTGAATTTGAATCCATTAGTGAAAAAATAAGATGTAATAGTAGTGCAATTTGAAGTTTTTGCATAAATTAAAGTGCAATTAGAATGTAATGAGGGACAAAAAAGACATATTACACCCCCTTTGAACTATGAAATGGTGAACCCCCCTTAAATATTGTAAATGCATACTCAAAAGATGTGAAACTCAATTGATAGTGCATCTTGAGTAATTAGTGTAATGAGTCAAAAGATGAGATTTTGAAAATAAAAGATGTTAAACTCAATTGATAATGCATCCAAAGAATCAAGTACAATGTGAGTAAGTGAAAAAATGAATAACACTTTTTAAATATTGCCCACAAAATATTGTTTTACAAAAAACAATAAAAAATATCTACTAACAATGCTAAACTCGACCAATTTTCTTATGAATTATTTGTGTATTAAAATAAAAGTAGTTTATTTTCCCTTGTTTTAAAATTTCAATCCTATTCACCAGTTTTAGCTTAGTGGCTGCATGGATGGGTAGTTATGACTAGTTGGCAATAAATGTAGTCTTAACAGGTGAAAATGTTGTAGCCATGAGCCATTTGGAAGAAATGCAAAACTAAGGTCAAACATGTAGAACTATATGAGGCTAAACACAAGTCGATATTAAATAGAGGAGACCATACCTAAGGCTACATGGAGGCACGTTTATTTTTTGTATAAAAATGCACTTAGACACATTGAATATGAAGTCACAAAGAAACCACATAAATTGTGGCAATGGTTGCCAATGAACTAGTTCTACAAAAAAGATGGCTCCACCAAAGATGAAAAACTCCCACAAATGGATTGTGAGAACCAAATTTTATTTGCAAATAATAAATCTCAAGATTTCAAATAAATTAATAATAATAAAAAAACCAAATAATCAAATACCAGAGTGACTCTGATACCATATCGAAGTGGATGCCAATATCTTTGGATCATGAGAATGCACATGTTTGTGATAGGCACAAGTCAAGCATGTACATAACACAATAGATTCAAGAAAATGGAATAACAAATATGATAATAATACATAAACAAGATAAGATAAAAATAAATATTTCATTGTTTAATAGCTCACCAATAGAGATGTATATATAGGAGTGCATGAGTAACTCCTCTCAAGAAAGGTGGTCAAAGAGCCATTAATAGAAGAGTAACTCCCATATCCAAAATAGACAATCAGGGGAGTTACTTCCTATTCATCCATTCAAAATGTAACTCCAAGTACACTTAAGCTAGCTTATCCATGAAAGTAGGAAATCTTAAAATAAGGGGAAAAAATCCCATAATAAATAAATATGATTAAAAAAAAAACCCTGCTCTAATAGTGATTGTGCATGAGAGCACTTTCTGTAGACTATGATATTGAAGTAATGGACTATTCCTGCCACCTTTCCTTCTGTATGAGAAGAGTTGACAATTACTCAAAGTCTAATGTCTTTTTTTTGTAATAATGTGTAATGACCCTAAAAAATAATCATATAAACATAACTAGAGTAATTAGGTCTTAATAATCTATAGGTTTTTCCATTGCCTTCAACTAATCACAAATGTCCTTCAATTACAACCAATATTCATAAATAGAACCACCATCTTGCATCTTAGTGGAAAATAAATTTTTTTTAGTACAAAATTTTGCTAGCTTTAAAAGCCTGATATTTTATCCTAAGGTGTTTCCATAATTATGGTACATTATCAGCATTTCTAGCTTCTGGAATCAAATTGTCTACTATAAATAGTTTTAAAAGTATCAGTGCCTCACGATGACGTTTATCATGGTAATCTAGTTGAGCAACTAGTCTAGATTATTTACCAAGAATAAATTGGTCAATGTTTTGATACTCACTAACTATAATTATTCTATGACTCTACAAGCTAATTTTTTTTTCATTTAGTTTCTGAGAATTTGGTAACAACAAATGTTGAAAATTAGCCATTTTACCTATTGTTTCTTGAAAACATTAAATTGGAAAAACTATAATAAATTTTAAAAATATTCTTTTTGGACACTATATCTAATCTACATTTGGACAAAGTTGCTAATTTTCAGCAAAACATTCTTCATAGTTTTTCATATTTTATAGTTTCTATCTTTTACCAAATTATTTAAAAAAGACAAAAATAGTTAAATATGGAGTTGTATAGCTCCGTTTACAAAAACAATTTTGTGGGCAAGGATAAAAATTTGGATAGTGTGGAAAATTTATAAGAGGTTTGGCATTATGGTTTATTCCCAGCAGAATTAATTGTGTTTGTTATTGGCTAGTCTTGGATTAAAAAATATCTAAGGTTGAAAATGATTTTCCTTCTTTCCTTTTTTTTTAATTAAAAAAATTCACCTAAAATATTATGGGATGTTAAAAACTTTGGATAAAATTTGAATAAGAAAATTAGCCAATAAATAGGAACCTATATATGCTCAGATAAGAATAGAGGCTTTTCTTGGCTTTATTGTCCTCCTCTTGGTTTGTTTGATGCCTAGATAGAGCAAAAACTCTACAAATGTTCCATCTTGAATAATAAAAATAATGTTTTACTGAGGTGTTTAGCTATTTTGAAAGCTGAAAAATAGACATTTCTACTGGTATGACATCCCAAGGCATCTTCTTCCCAAAATAATAGCTATAACTTTCACTGGTTCATCTTTTGATAGATATGCCCTCTCTCCAAGTAAATTTTTAGCAAAGGAATTCATAAAATATAGTTCTAAATTATTTTAATGATATTTAAATAACAAAAAATAGTAAACTCCATTTCCTTTTATATGCCTCCTCCTCCTTGGAGTGCCTCCATCCAAACTGAAATGCCTCTCCTCCAAACTAAAATACCTAACCTCCAAAAATCCTTCCTAGAGTGCCCTTGGAAAACTACAAGTTATGGTATGTTTTAGATTTGCCAAAAAATTACCTCTTTGTTGTCAAAATTCCCTCACATAGGGCCTATGATATCAAAATAATTCTTAACTTGAGCACATCTTCACAATACAAAAAATCTCTACTAGATGCTCTCCTAACAAGATTTTCCCTTCTCTCCCCTCCTCATAGGATCCTCTCCCAAGATACTTCAACTGTGACCTCTAAAAACATATAAGATTTAATAACCATAGAATGAGAAGAAGCCATAATACATAATTATTACATTATGATATATCCATATAAATAGGATGGCTAATATATAACCATGGAGTAACAAATAAGCTTGAATAAGCATCAATCCAATGAAATACAACAAATCTTAAAAATAACCTCTAATAAGACTAACCAAGAATATCTACATAGGTAACCACTAATCTAACCATCTATTTAATGAAGTAAATATGTTTATGTAACTAAATGTTTCATATTACATATTATTATCTAATTAATCTAATAACTTGAGTCCTTATAATCATTTACCTATCATTAGGCCCTAGTGAGATTTGTACCCCAACTCATAGGCTTAGGATTTGGAATCATTTCCTCTTGAAATTTGATTTTAG
Organism: Torreya grandis; assembly: GCA_037957365.1. Lineage (NCBI taxonomy): Eukaryota > Viridiplantae > Streptophyta > Pinopsida > Cupressales > Taxaceae > Torreya > Torreya grandis. Next base: position 4,242,197 of record JARHVA010000015.1, on the reverse strand, counting down.
ATTACCCTCAACTAGGTCTATGAATATTTCAATCATTAAAATATAAATAGTCTCTATTATTATGACCTTGTTTGAGTTCTATTTAATTGAAAGAAAGAGGAAATATATAGCTCATCCTAGCCTATGCATAGACAAACTTCCTATAATAACTTGTTAATCCCATAAAAGTGTACACCTCAATGAATTAAGTAGGTGATGTTCATTCTATAATTTCTTAAATCTTTGAGGGATCAATAGATATTCCATTGACTGAAATGACATGGAATTAATAATGTATCTTCATCTAAAAGAAGGCACACTTGGAGAAACTACCATATAGCTACTATCTCGAATACACTGAAGAAGCATTCTTAGGTTTTTTTCATGTTTCTCCACTATATGAGAGTAAATAAAAATATCATCCAAAAAAATCAAAACAAACTAATTTAAATAGTGATGAAACATGTCATTTATGAGGGTCATAAAGACTACTGGGGTATTGGCTATCCTAAAAGGCACCATCATGAACTCATAGTGGCCATACCATGTCTTGAAAGAAGTTTTATAGATGTATGCATATGATATCCTCAAATAGTGGTAACCTAACTTGATATAAATTTTAGATAACACATTGGCCCCCTTGACTTGATCAAAAAAGTTTTCAATTTGAGGTAACATATATTGGTTTTTTATGGTTAATTTATTTAACTGTCAATAATCAATGCAATGAAGTAAACCATCCTTATTCTTGATAAAGATCATAGTTACACCCCAAGGGGACACAATAGGGAATATGTGGCCCTTTTTCAAGAGTTCCTAAAGATAAATCTTGAGCTTGCTAAGCTCAATCATAGCCATCCTATATGAAGCCTTAGAAAATTACTCAGCCCTAGGCATGAGATCATTAAGGAAATCAATATCATGTTGAGTGGGCATGTCGAGAAACTCATCAGGTAAGAGGTCTATAAACTTACGTAAAAAAAGGTGAAAATACATATTTTGTCACATTTGTATCATTTTCATATCTATCACTCACTCAAATGGCATATACTTGACATCGCTTATCTAAGCTACATAACATAAATTATGCACATGTAAATTGGTCTCTAATGGCTAAAGATAACAACCATATTTTTACCCACATCATCACAACATCGAACTATCTTGGCATAAAAATCAATACAAGCTATTTGGGTCTCTAACTAGTCCATGCCCAAGACTACATCATAAGGCCCTGAGTGTAAAATATGCAAATCTAGGGTGGTGAAAATCATTTGTATATCTAACACACAAGAAAGGATCAATGTAATGATGGGCTTCTTAGCCCGAGTATCCATTTCAACCACCCAATGTTTTGATTACCTATAAGCCACTATTATGTAATCATATACCACTAAGGGTGAAATAATATGATATGATACACCAGGGTAAAATATAATTTATAAAAACATTCTATTGACCTTACCTGCTACATTTACTATTATGGCATGATGTTTAGTCTGATGGTCATATACAATGACATGTAATTTATTGCCTTGAAAAATAAATCTCATTATATGATCTGATCATACTTATATCTACCCAATTTTAGTTGTATTCCTCTAAGGCCACTCTATATCTTGATAAGTTCTTCTTAAAATATAACATCAAGCTCATAGTACCAACCTTGAATAAGACCCAAAAGTAGATTTAGTTTTATTGGCATTCTCTACCCATATTTTTACATTTAACTAGGTATATGGCCTTGTATTTACTAGGGAAGTCCTTGTACCTATCCACAAGTTGGTCCCTAGCTTTGTTCCACTCTATTTATAACTTTTTATGGACCTCATAGGGTACATCACTAGTCTTACCTCTGTTATTGGCCTTGTTTTTGGTCTTGTTATTTTCCATGTTATCCCTGTTGGCCCTAGTGCTAGTTTTGTTGTTGTTTGAATCCACCTCTAAGAAGTGGTGGGTTTCCCATATGTATTATATCATAATACATTTTAATTCACCCCTTGAGGCTCTTTCATGCTTCATAATTTCTTCCCATATTCTCCCCTATAATCATTACATGTTCAACCTAGACTTGAGGGTCCTAAAGTCTAGGAGGTGAACAACACTTACCAGATCAAAATTAAGACCCCTTATGAAGCGAGTCGCTATCATATTATTTTCATATGAAAAAACAACATAGGGGATGAGATTACGTCATATTTCCTAATTATTTACAACATTCCCCCCATGATATTAAAGGGCATGGAAATTGTTAATCCTCTGATGTTAGAAATGTCTAGTAAGATACTAGTTCTTACATTAGTGTTAGAATTTATCCCAAATGAGGGTATCAAGATATATATCACTCTTAACCTCCTATTTATCCAACCAATCCAATGTCAATCCTCTCAAAAAATAAGTAGCTAGTTAGGCCCTAATGTTCTCAGAATACACACATGCTAAATAATTTCATAACATTATGTAACTAGGACTCAGCTCAAACTAATCTATCAAAACAACAAAATTAGGTGATTGAAATATGGGGAACTCGTGAATATGATACACCATGGATATCCCTTTAATTATATCATGTTGATGTGATCATTATTTATGAATATATCCCCTGAGATATCTTGACCTATGGTAGTTATCTCTACGTGATTGCAATTGATGATGGTTAAAACTAGAATACCTTGATCTATAGTGTCCCTCACAAGATTAATTTCATCCTTGAGACCCTAAATATTGTATCTATTATGAATGAGATAATCCTCTCTATTGTGCACAAAACATTGAACCTCTTATTGTGATTGAGTGGCATGGTCTATAACTCCCTCAATTAGAGGGGATAGGCACTCATGTACAATTTTAACTAACTACTAGATAGCATAAAAATTTTGAGGTTCAAAACTAGAGGTGACCTCCCATGGGCTAGTAGGTGGGTCAACATGTAAAACTTAATACTTTGAATATATCTTGGTTCCATAGCCTTGAACCTTGGATCATGAAAGTCAATAACTAGCCATTGTGAAGATTTAAATTTTATCCACTTGTTGGATGGGTATCTTTCCCCATAATCCATTTTATATGAAAGAGATAAGTGATTAGTAATATGTTCACATAAATACACTAAAATTAAAATTACAAGTAAAACATAATAATCCTAGAGTTCTTGATGTTGTAACATGGGATCTAATACCAAAATGTGATGCTCTTTCCACACATGACACACCAAAGGCCCAATTAGGAAAAAAGGAACATAATTACTTTTTATATAAATAAATATTAAGCAAGATGATAAGGAAGGAAAGCCAAAAAATAGCCCATAGGGCCCCAAGCTTCACCTTCAAGTCCATATTTTCTCTAACATTGTCTTAAATCAAGAAAAAAGTAAGGGAATCCAACAAGTATCCCATAGAACCCAAGTTTATCCTTCAACAATATAAAAGATAAAGGAATCCATAACCCTCAAATTCCCAAACTTTTATTTCAATAATAACCATTTCTATTCCATTTTCCCAAGTAGAGCCATAGGTTTTCACACATAAGCATAAAAAATTTACAATAGTTTTCTTGAGGGACCAATTACTTACATTAAGTCCTAAAAATATAAAATTTCCCTCTTGTTTACTATCCTTCCTTAAGATCTATGAATTCTACTCAAATTCTCTACAAACTTTGTGCTATTCAAAATTATAGGGAATTTGCAATTTGTTTTTCTACTTATGAGAGAGGGAGGATTGTATTTCATGACCTCTCCAAGAGGGACAAGTGTCCCCCTTATGTCACAACTTCTCCTCCACCCCATACTTTCTTTGGGAAGGGAAATTTATTATTTTTGTATCTTTATAGTCTCATGAAGTTTCCAAAACTAATAACACCACTTTTTTGACAAATGGAAAGCAAGAGATTTATTTTTTCACTATATTAAAAGTAAGCTCATTGAAAATAAATAAAAGAGTCATTTAATGGTGTTCCCTCAAGGATTACATGTCTAGGGATTCATTATGTTAGGATGTTTAAATTAAGGTGGTTATGACACAATTTCCAAGGTCAACAAAGGATTCATAGGGACAAATATGGAAACACAACATAATTAGTACCCATACACACTAACACAATCGATATGGAAAGCCAAAATGGTATGTGTATATTGGGTTATTCATCTCCTCTTATCCTTCTTCCCCTTTCTGACATTAACATCTCTCACTTTCACACTCAATTCACCTATTAAAATGTTCATGTAAACAATAATAAGAATATTCTAACATAATATCATATCTAAAGGAAATTTCTCAACATTCTCACATATACACTTGTGCTCATGCACATAATGAACCATATATCTAAATCTAGATCATACCTACCATGAGTACTTAGTAATCATAACTTGTATATATCGTCATTAGCCATATCCAATACCATAATTTTCATAAACCATCTAAACATATTAGTACTAAGCAATAAATATATAAAACAACATTATGATTGTACATGATTAATCCCAAATCATCATAACATGTCAATAAGAAGAAAAAAATAACCATGTCTATGAGTAAAGTACACATCAATATCAATATGACATGAGATAAATATAGTCCAATATAAATAATATAGATAACATAAAGTCCATGATGACTGAGATAAAAAATGGACGTTGAAGTTGGCATGAAAAAGAAGTTAAGTTACATGTTAAAATTCTAGGGATACGTTAGGTAAGCTAGGTGAAGGCCATGGTGAAAGTTCATTATCAAATGAATTTCATTAAAAAAAAAACAACACTTATCCTTTAAGGTAGTGGATTAGTCAATAAGGGATACAAATAATAAATGTAAGGCTAAGTGGGCAATAATTAGTGTTGTTATATATTAGTGCCAAGGTCAAAAAATAGTAGTAGATTTTTAGGTCCATTAAAACATGAAAAAAAAAATTAAACACTTATTTTTCAAAGGTGCATAAATAGAAGGTACAATTGTCAAATTGTTAGTATATTTTGAAAAACATTACAAACCTCACTTTTATTATTATTTATGTTTTCTAATCTAAGAACAATATCTCCTATGAACATGGTTTGGGGTGGAACTTCTAGTTATATTATCTAAAAAGGTTTATTTATATGTTTCAATGTTGAAAGAGCACATTACATTTTCCATCTAATTTTTGTAACTCAACTAGGCATTCAACATATTAATACTCATCAAAAACCATTCAAAAATGTAACCTTCACCTCATAAGGTAATATGGTTGTGACATCTTAAACAAGGGAGTAGACTTCTTCAGCGGGTGTATGGATTCCAATACATTAATTCCAAAATCCATGATACAAATTTAGATGCTAATGACACTTTAACATGTTCTCGATCCTAAGAAAAAGCATAACTATTTCTTTATTTATGACCTAAAGTTCTACATGACCTTGAGAATTGTATGGGTGTAATATAGGATTTTTTTTGCAGATCAACATGCACTACACTTTAGTATAAAATGGTGTTATTAAGATTTTAAAAAATTACATTAATATGTAGTAAAAATTAGACCTATTAATAGTAATGAATATTCTAAAATAATTAAAACATGTAAATCTTTTTTAGAAGAATATTTAACAATCATAAATCTCTAGATTTTTAGAGGTTGAAATTAGTTGGAAACATGATCAATAATTGAGGTGAATATAACTTATAAATTTTGGAGAAAACTAAAAATTTTCAAAATATGACCAAGAGTGGTCTACTACACTCCTAGTTATATTAAGAGTATTTCTAAGTTATGTCATTTCCAGAAAAAAAAATTGACAAATTTGATCCTCTACTCTTAGGCTCTAAAAAAATTGATCAGATTTATAGAATTTACTGTGGACCATCAAATAATTTATCTCCTTTATTTAAACTCTAATCATCTCAAAATACCTTCCAAAACCTAAAAAAATGTAGTCATTGAGGGCCATGTCTCAATAGGATACATGTTCTTGGAAAATTTTGAAACCAACACTTAATGCATTTCAACAAGCAATCATGGTGATGCAATCCTTAATATTTATATGAATTATGACTAACACGAGCAATTTTCAACTATGCAATATGAATATTCAAAATTAAATTTTAACTACACAGTTCAACTTTGATCTTAGACTTTTGCTTATCACTCTTGACCTCTACTTGGAAATGTTATCACTCATTCTCATTATCTTATATGCACTAATGCAGATGTGTATATATAAGCTTTTAAAATTAAATCTATGACTCTGTTGTCATGAAAAATGACACATAAAAGGCATGAAAATTTGACAAAAGAAATCACAAACCACATGGAACAAAAATAAAAGTGCCAAAGGGACCCACAAAAAAGAGGACTATAAGTGCAATGGTATGCTCCTAGTCAACCAAGAACATATTAATACACTTCTATTAAAATGCCATAAAATAGTAAAAAATGGAAGGAAAAAGGAGAAAATTATGGAGGAGAGAGAAAATAAAAGAAATGGGAAGAAAATGAGGCCAAAAACATAAGAAACATGCTAAAAAAGAGCCTAATATGAATTCATAATTGATAAACAAATAGCTACCCTAAATTAATGTAAATTGATATCTAAAATATCCACTAGCCAAAATCAAATGTCTACATAATGTGTCACTTTGATATGTGTGTGTGTATATATACCAAATTAAATAACCAAGTGTGCATGGGAGGGCTCGTAGAATGATGTTGCAGCTGAAACCTTCCAGAGTTATCGAACTCAATATAGGAATGATAATGGGTTGAAATTCAAAAGGAAAAAGGGATCACCTATTCTTAGATTCCATCTCATGTGACTTCTAAATAAAAATAAAAATCATGTAAGCATGTAAATATGATGTGTCTTGATTGCTACTGTTAAAAGTCATAAAGATCTTAGAACAAACATCCACACTCATATGTTTGAAATATGAAAAATGTACACCTCCAAACATAAAGGAAACATATTAAAGTGAATCAATGTCTATAAAAATATGAAATCAATAAACTTATGAAATGACAAAATAAATATAGGAATAAATACACCTAGTTGTGTGTAAACTGTAAATCCATCTTTGTGATGTATTTGAGTATGCATTTCATAAGGAGACTAAGTGGAGTATGTTATGCACCACCATGTGATTTATTCCATATGAAAAATAAATGAGAGTATGTCTTGTAACACCATCTGATTGGAATATCGAAGAGGTATAATGAGAAGATCATATGCCCCCCTTTTGAGGTGTGGGATGAACCTATCAATCACATATCTCAAAGTAAATAGATTATGTGTAACATATGTATGATATGAAAGATAAATAAATACTATGTAACATAATAAAATATCATCATGAAATTATGTACATAATAATTAACTTGAATCATGTAGATATGAGTCTAATAAATGTATGAAAATTAATAATAAGTTTCCCTTATATGGGCAAGGTATAAACAATGTAAACACAATAGAAAGAGGTTTCCCCTGTGTGGGAAAGATGTAATCAATGTATGTGTAAAAATATCATGTTACCTTATTTATTTGTGCATATCCATTCATATATGAACTATTACCTTGAATTCCTTGGTTACTTGTTCACTTTTATGCAAATTTGAGATTTGAGCACCTTCGTGATACTCTCAAAATTTCACACCTTTAATGTAATTTCAAGAAACATGTCACATAGCTCAAAAACTCACATTACTAGGTGTAAATAACTTTATTAGTTAATTTCACTACAACACAACCAACTATTCCATATGCACCAGTTTTACACAACACCCATAAACATGTTGCACAACTTGAATCTACATGAAACACTTTAAACACACAATTGGCCATGTAGAGATAATTCACCACTCTACACAATGACATATGACACTCTTGGATATCATTTCATGAAATATACCATATCATTATACCAAGCATATAAAATTCAAGATATTTAACCATTGAAAGGTGAAGAGTGACATGTGGAAGCTCAAATGGTTTAACATCCATAATTGTTATTTAGCCTTCATGAATCAGTAATCTATGTATACATATTTTTAGCATTAGATAACAAGTAGATACTATAAGGTACATATTCATACATCTTTATTAGGATTATTTTATTTACATAACACACTAATTAATATAGTTTTATGATCTAGATCTATTAATTTATCAATTTTCCACCTTATTAAATATTATTTTGGCATACACATATAACACATCTAGATCCCCATTTAGAGTTTTGTACCACAAATCTCCTAGGATCTAGTTCATTTATGGGAAATATATAAGAAATATAAGCACTAATGTAATATATGCCATTGAATGGGAAATATATAATCAATGAAGAAAAAAAGGTAATATGCCCCCATATAAGTAGTGTAACAAAAAATATATCAAAGAAAAATATATACATAGATCCTTGTCCCAATGTATACATGAAATGAATCATGGAAACATAAGAAATAAACATGAAAATATACATTATATGGATCACAAAAAATAAAGGAACATTGTGCGTAATATAGGTCATGGCACCAATCGTATAACAACACAAATTAAAAAAATCATGAAAGGAAGACATATAATAAGCACACAATACTCATAGTAAATAGGTAAATTAATGGAAATTGATATCACACAAAGTAATCAAGTACAAATATGTAACAAAGTATATAATTGAATTAAGGAACACTTATATGATGAAAACATGCCAAGCACTCTATAATCAAATAAATCATACAAAAATCAAAATGATCACATAACTACACACAAAGAAACAATAAATACACAATAAGTATAATAGGGACATGAGCATAGATAAAAGCACTAAGCATGAAAAGATGTGATAGATCATGATACATAATCACATGAAATCTTAATATGATAAAGAAAATGAGGAAAAATAAAACCTAAAGCACTACTAGGAAATGCCCCCAAAATACCTCCAAAAAGAGCATGAGTGGTGCCCTCAGCCAATTGTGAACTCGTAATCATATGTATTACTTATGGATCCTGCATCTAACTTAATAATACCATCAGTATCATGTCAATATAAAATAAAACCTATAGAAAAAGGTGAATAAACATGGACACATATAGATCATAAGAAATTCATAAGGTAAATAAATAAGTATTTTGTCATATTTTGAAAAACTAGGGAATTAGTTTTTTAAATGTGACAAACTATAGTGCAAAGTCATACTACTAGAAATATGAAATAATTAATACAAACTGATTTAGAACTTAATAAATCTATAAATATAATAAATATGGTAAGTACAAAAAGAGAACATAAAATTAGCTAGAAAACTAAGATGCGAACTGTTTCAGGAACTAGAATTTATAGGGTTACTGTGTTGGCTGAGTGTGGATGAGGAACATGAGTTGTTAGGGATTCTATATAAGAGTGTTGTAATTTGATAATATAGAATCACCTTGTTGTCTTTGTAGAGTGATAATAATTTGAAAAATTATAGAGATTTGATAATTCTTGATTATCTTCACCTTTGCTTGTTTACTCCATGGACTATGCAGGAGCTTCTGATCCAATGTAAAAACCATTGTATGTATTCTCCTTCATTTAAGACCATGGATTAATAGATAAAAATACAAATGAAATTAGGGGGTAAAAATGGTTATATATTTAAGTGGTGCTTGACCTCAACAACCCCTGTGTTGAGCGCTACCTACATACCAATAATCCAAAGAGGGATCAAACTCCATTTAATTCTCCCATGTTATGGTGGTGTGTGTGAAAGACTAGTATAAAATTATAGATGATAATGTAATTCTTGTGTGATAATGTACTTAAGCCATGAATTTTGACCTTGGAAGTGTATTAAAAATTTAGTTTGGGGTTGTTAGGGATGTATTTAATCAAAATTGGGATTCATAAGGAATTTGCTCTCATTGTGCAATTATAATTCTGGTGTTTTTAAATTTGGAAGCCTCTTGTGTGAAAAAAGTTTGATATGTAGATTTAAAGTGGTATTTTTAGAATTCCTTCATATGGGTATTACTAAATGTGTGGGTTGATCTGCCCATAACTTTGAATTTTATAAATTAGCAATTATTTAGAAAGAAGACAACAATGATGGATTCAGTCAAGAGTGTGGTGTGTTGTCATCTAATTAGGGCATTATTGTTTTATGGGCATAAAAAAATGATCTAAATACTAAGAACAGTCTGAGTGTGAGCTTAGACTAGTTCACATGAAATATATGGACATTTTGGAGTCATTTGGGTTTCTTATAAGGACATTCCATCACATAAAAAGTGAAGGTAAATGGTCAAAAGGCCCTGAAATAGGTAATGAGTTAAGTGTGTCAAAATAATAGTAATAAGTGCAATATTTTAAATTAAATTTTAATTTGTGTCTATAAAAATCATGTAAATACTTATAAACAACTTAATAGTGTTAAAATATAGAATGTTTAGTTTCTAAAATTATAGGTTTGTTAGAAAAGCTAACTAGAAATGTTAGGGGTCTATTATAATCACCATAAAATATGAGATTTGAAGTATTAATACCATATTATCATGTAGCAATGTGTTGTAACCCATAAAAATTCATCATTATCATAGTTATTTGTAATATTATTCCACGTATAACTAATTCCTATCATAAAATGATTTTCTTTATGATTTTGTTTTGGCTTAAAGACATAATATGTGATGATTGAACCTTTATTGAAATTGATTTATGTATTTTAACATGATATACTCTTTTTATAAGAAACTATTATTTAAATTAACAAAATGAGTGTTAAAGGTTCCCTCAACAATGTATTGATTTCAAAAATCCTCTTACATAAATTTATGTTTTTCATGATAAAAAAATTCAAAATCAACCATTATGCATACTTCTACAACAAAACTATAGTAGAGTGCATGCTTATATATTGAGTAATAATTAAAAGAACCAATGTATAACAAAAACCCTCCAAAATACCAAGGCTTTAAAAAATCCCAATATTATAATTACAACCACCAACTGACCAACCTCTCAGCCATATCCCAAATCCATAAAAACCTAGCATGACACAACCCATAACACAATTGCCTCATAAATTATTTATTTATTTATAAAAATAATAAATAAATACCTATCATAATCCAACATAAAATTGAAATTCAAGAATTAAAAAAATCCCAAAGCAAAGAATTCCCAACTAAAAGATGTATCTTCTAATAAAGTTTGCCACTAGATATAACTCTTACAAAAAGCATCTGACATCCACAACTAAACTAGGAATAAATCACTTGAATAAGTTTTCAAAAACATGAAGAAAAGGAAAACCTAATAATACTCCTATCAATAGAAATTCAAATCACTGACAAACTTATATAACCATTGACCCAACTTACATAATAACACCCTAAAAATTACAAAAACCATTTATAGTGTTCTACAATCAGAATCCAAAATTTTATAGCAAAAGTCTATTTTTTACAAAATGTGATAAAAAAACCAATGCTAATACCACCATCACAAATCATACAAATAAAAACAACCCAATATCAAAAACACCATATCCATAAAATACTAGTATCCTCTCACCATCTTATTCATGTCAAATTCACAAACCAATCTAAAATCTCTTGGATCAAATATTGGGTAATAAATTGAAGTATAATCACCTCTTACATAATCTAAGTCCTCCCATCTCTTCACTTCCTCATTAAAATCAACATAAAATTTTCCCTTCTAATCTGGGACTAGATACAATAAGGATGGAAATTAAATTGTAAATCTAATGCATTTAGTTACAATTTTCCTCACTGAATCAATGTAAAGTTCCATTTAACCATGGAGTCCTTAAAATTATAAGTGGAGTGAGTCTCCATTTTTATTACATGACCATAAATCTTATACTACCACACAAAAAAATGTATACCTCCCTACTAAAGTCATTGGATAAATTTTTATATTTAATCAACACTTCCTTCTACATCTTTGAAGCTTTTCCTTCAATAGGTTTGGGATGTTTAACTCTTAACCAAATAGGATACTCACTTTCTAAATATATTAAATATAAACACTCCTAACCATGAAAATTTTCAATTTTTAAATAAGACATAAAGGCTCTCATCAAAATATCTCAAACAAAGGGAATATGATTATATTAAAAATAAAATGGCATAACCAAGATATGCAAATGAGCTTACACAAAAATTTATTATATTTATTATAAGAGTAAAATTAGGTTTCAAAAAAAAAATATGGCTTACTCATATCTAAAGGTAAGTCATAAACCAACCTTCCCAACTAAAATTTTATCTACAACACTTTTAAATACAATACATAGATCTTTGCAAGAATAAAACATGCTATAAATTGGGTGGAAATTTCACATTATTTGACAATTAATTCATTTAAATTAGTAATTATTTTATCTCTAGATTCATCATCTTCTCAAACCTTCAACTTCTAAAATCCAACTCTCCTCTTAAATAAGAATTCTCCTCCAAAATCTTTAAATTTTATCTTAACATAGACATCATCCCATATCTTTGATATCTAAAATCTTATAAAATTTTTTAATGTTTCTCATAGGTAATTTTATCATCAAATTGACCTTGAACTAGATCCTACCATATACTCTAAAAACCAAAGTAAAAAAAATTGCACAACTAGATAATTTAGGGTTGACACTCAATTGTTGAACAACTAGAAGTGTGTCCAATTTATTTCAAGTTCACTTTCACAATAATTTTACACTTATATCAAATTGGTTTCATCATACCCATGATTTCATAACATACATCCTTTATATAGAGTAGTGGTTATAAAAGATAAAGGTTAACGCAAAAATTGGGCTAAGTCATAGACTCAATCACTTATCAACATGCATAAAAGTGAGGGTATAGTTTTTTTTAATGACCCAATGTTTTTAAGAGAATCATAATTACAAATTAAAAAAAATGACTTAGCCTTAGATCATCGAGTGGGGTTTCATTCTCTAGGTTATGAGATTAATTACAAAACCCTAGACTTGGTCTCTTGATCATTACTCTTTTAGATAGGGTTACTTAGCCTTTGTTTTATAAGGACAAGTAATGGATGCCCTTAGTGAAAAAAAATTCTCCCATAAGTTATTTTAATTTTCATTCACTAGGCAAGTGGCTCTTAAGTTTTTTATTTATGAACTTATCCCAATTTTATGGTATCAATCGAATATGAGATCTAATTAATTACATTCCAAAAAGGTCAAATTGATTCAAATTTTATCATATATACTTGCAATGGATGAGTAAAAGGATGCATGTTATTACACCATGAAGTATTATATAAAACTATATCAATAGAATCATATGCTTCCAATACATGTATTTAAATTCATCTCAAAAGACAACATTAATCCTTAGTGGCACTAATCCTTAAGTCTCACTTGGAACAACATTCTACTCTCATATAATTTAAAAGTTCCTTTTCAATACCAATTACTAAATTCTTTATTTATGATTACATTAGGAATCCTTCTATGTATTAATGTACAAAGAGAATAAAAAATTAAGTTCATTAAGAGTTAGAGTGATATAGTTTTTAGTGATATATCAAGGAAATAAGTACATAATGGTTTTCAATATGATCGGCCTAAATTGTCATCAACATTGAGCATTCATTTGATAATATTACTAATAGATAAGATTGCTTTAGGAGAATCATACCAAAGATAAGGATACTAAGCTATCCATCACCTAAATATGTCTTTCCTTTAATAAATGAGAATGAGTCTTATAACCGTAAAATCACATTACAAAATTTAATTGAATTTTATAACCATTCTCAACATGATTGGACTAAGTTATTAAATAAATAAAAATAACTAAAACATATGTAAGCTTGATTAAGGAACAAAGTAAGACCTTAAGCTAATTCCAAAGAAATCATTCCATCATGCAATCACATCAATATAGTGCTTGTGAAGACTAAGTTTTGAGCCCTTGGAACTTTATCTTATCTAGGCCAACAAGAGAAAATAAATATATGATGTATATGCAAACTAGATATAATAAAACAAAACATAATAAGAATACAATATAGGTATCCACATTATCATAGTAAACATAGTGAACAAAGAGTTACCACTAAATAAGTAAAGCATTCATCCCATACCCACTTACTAATATAACTCAAAAATAGACCCATACTTATGTACTCTACCTTCTATCAAGATCTTGTATATACATTATAGCATTTGAGAGTATTTATTATATATTGTACTCATTCCAACATTTGAATAAACAAGGAGTTAGAGTCATAACGAGTAAAAACATCATATAAAGAGAGCAAGTTCTATTTTCAAAGTAACATTTCTTTCAAGGAAAATAATAAGGATAATACTATGGTAAAACTAACATCCTAAACTGTAATTCATAAGTTTTGAGTTCCTAAAAACATAATCATATCTACCATTTTCATCTCTAGGTTATGTTGTTACTAGTAAAACTAAGCATAAAACCCATTTGAATAATTTATTCCAAATAAGATTTGCCAATCAATTTTCAACATCATTCATAGCCAACAAGATAAGGCAACACGCTGATAGAAAGCTAATGAGATTATTCAATGGTTTAACTCATTCAATGAATCTGAACATAGATTGAAGAGATATAATAAACACACAATATATTATTATATTCTCTATTACATTTTTATTTGACACAATACATTTATATAGGAAATCATCATTTAATCTAGGAGATTATTCTTACCTATAATATCTCCCAATCTCCTATATTCATGATTTGGTTGAACAACTCCACTCACATATAATAATATAATAACAAACTCCTATTGGTTTTTCAGGTATACCAAAAACCTTACACAATTGGTTTTCCAGGTTCACCAAAAACCTTACATAATTGGTTTTCATGATTTACCAAAAACCTTCACATCATGATTGCTACAATACATTTTGATCAACATTATATAATCCTTCTAAAAAATGGGTTACATGAGTAATACTCACAAGTGAATAGGAATACACATTTGTTCTTATTTTCACACCACACTAAAAAGTTATAAAAAATTAAATCCACACAATTAAAATCATATGCCACTAAAGCAAAAGTGGTCCATTGCTAGTGGCTAATGAGAGGCTTGAATGGCCTCATTCCTCCATTGCCTCTGACCTCCAACAAATTCATTACTTACTCAACAAATTTCTACTTTAAGTGTACTTTCCCCCTCAATGTGAAACAATACATAAGACATTGGGGTTGCCTGAAAATACATCCTTTTACAAGCAATTTTTTATTTTTCACATTTTTGATAATGACTCTAAAAAAACTTTGACTCTTTCCACACATTCTTAAAAAAGACTCTTTTAATATTTTTATAATAATTTATTCACATGAACTTCAATGAACTCAATATACTCTTAAAAGACAAAATCAAAACCAAACTAAATATCATTAAATAAGACACTGATCACATTTTGATCAAACTAACTCCTATTATAATAACTATACAAATTATAAATAAATTACTTATATAAACTAAGTGTTTATAGACTTACAAACACTAAAAATAAATATAAAAAGGATTATCTTAAAATCTTAATACCTTGAGCTCTTTGTTGCTTGAAATTTTGAAGACAATAACAGAGGCTCAAGTATAATACACCTTGGTTGTCACCCAAATTATAGATAGGAAACTGGTTTGAATAGATTATGTAAATATTTTTGATCCAAATGAGGAACTAGATGTAATGACAATAGATTTATCCATTTAAGTCAAACAAAACATGCAAGCTTTGAACTGATCTAAGTGCCAATGCAAGTGGAGATAACCATTATAATTTGGAGAGGAAATGTGAACATAAATTGATATGATCTCCAAATCATATCACACGGTGGGAGATTACAAACATGGAAATGAAATATGGAACCAAATATGTTGCCAAATCATGCAAATCAAATCGGAACAGAATGGAGGTTTTGAAATCTTATTTCTAGAAAATTAATGCAAAGTAATCTTATTTTGAAATATTATTTTATAAAATTAATGTCATGGTAGAAGTATTTTCAAAGAGTGAATGAATTGCCAATCTAAATAAGGAGACATTGAATTAATGCAGATATGTCGAAGAAGTTACTCTTTCAAAAGTGCAACCACCCTTTAGAAACTATAAGTCTTAATTTGACAGGATTTTATAGTGATGACTTGTATCAATTTCTCATCCTCTACATGATATTATATAGGTGACGCTAATTTTAATTGATTCACTTATATCCAACACTGAATTGTGCCTTTCCTTGCCTTCTATAAGGCTAAAATAATATATTATGAGCATCTCAACTTAAACAGAATACAAACTAATTTAATTTATGCCAACAATATCTACAAGACTAAAATATTTTCTCATCAACTGGGGTAGTCAAAAACAATAATGGTTTTACCCATTGTAATGTCTCAGGACTCCATTAGTTTACTCTGATGTCACTGGTAAAAATCCAATGCGATTATTCAATGGTTTAACTCATTCAATGAAGCTGAACATAGATTATAGAGATATAATAAACATATAATGTATTCTTATATTTTTTATTACATTGTTCTTTGACACAATATATTTATATAGAAAAACATCCTATAATCTAAGAGATTCTTCATACTTATAATATCTCCCAATCTCCTATGTTCATGAGTTGGTTAAACAACTCCACTCATGTACAACAATATAATAACAAATTCTTAATATATATTATTGTTACATAATAATATATTATTAACTAATTTACATAACATAATTATAAGTACTATTTACTCTATGATAAATATCTAATATAAATATTAATCCCCAACATAAACTAAATATATGCACAAATATATATTAGAAATTTCACATCTAAATGTGAAACTAGGGTCAAAATATCCCCTTAACTTCTTAAGATTGATTCATAGAATGAATAAAATTACTACTATATTAAATTTGATAACTAATACATTATAAAAACTTATCTAATTACAAGGGAAAAGTGCACAACAGTCTAAGTCCAAACATCACAGTCTAATTGATACTTTACTTGTCATAATAATATGCATGGGAATTTAACTTGAACATTATAATAATAAACTGATTTGTGCCTCAGAGTCAAGTCTTATCTTAAAATCATACTAGTGTAAATATAAAATCATATATCTAAGTTTTCATACGCAATGTGTGTAGCGCAATGTTAATATGTCTAAGGATCACAAGTACTCAAGTACCATGCCTTATAAAAATACAATAATGTACAATACTAGTAATTTCATGCATTAAAAAAATATTAAGTGATAATTAATAAGTATATTACATTAAGGAACCATTTTCTTATACCAAATCAAGTGCAATAGTATAAATTAAGCTTGATTGGCCATGGAGAGAAACTATAATCAAAACTAGAATATCTAAAGAACAGGATTTGCACTTTATATGTACAAATATGATCAAATGCAATTGCAATACCATCACCTTTAAAGGTGTACTCATAGAGATAATGAGTCAATATAAAATGTATATTATTCTTAAATAAACTAATAACAATAATTTAATGAAAATAAAGAAAATATTTTAGTCAAATAGAGACAAAAGAATCTTTATTGACAAGAGAATCCTCCAAGTGATATCTCTATTCCACTTGAGTAAACTCTCCAATCCTTTATTATTTTATTATGTACTAATTGAATGAAATAGGAATGAAAAAATGAGCCCTCCATTAGTGAACCTTAACACAACCAACCATAAATCTGGTCATGCAAAAGTCCTCCAAGTAGAAGAATACTACTATAAAAGCATATTCAAGTAATTGCACAAACAAACCCACACATATTTCCCCCATGTATTGTATAAATTAAGTTTTCAAAATTAAATAACAAAGGTATGGAGCAACACAATGATGTAATGAGCTCACAATGGTATAGAGTTTCTACCCACCATTATTGGTAGCTATCATGAGGGTTATATGCTAATGATTTTTTGCAACCATCTAGGGAATTAAGAAAAAAACACAATCCAATCCACTCAATGATTATTTTAGGGTGGATAAAATAAACTACGGTTTTCAATATGAAACCTCATAATAAAATATAACAAATCCAACCACATAAATGTTCATCACATAAAATAACATAGAACTAAGTAATCCCACTAGGGTAACAAGGTTGAAAGTGAGAATCATTTGTAGGAGAGAAAGGATATGGAGGGCTATGCAAGGGCACTGAATTTCATGCTAGAGCACACATCTCTTCATTTCTTCCATCTAATTCTCCATGCCAACCAAAAAATTATTGTGGTACATATTATTCTCATTCTACAATAACAACTAACAAGGTACAAGAATGAGGAGAAGAAAAATAAACAAACCAACTTTCTTCTCACCCTAAATGCTTAATTTTATGCCCTAGATTGTCAAAATGATGCCTATAATTTTTTTGTTTTTTTACTTGTCTTTTTTCTAAGTGGCTACCTTCCAAAATTTTCAAATTATTCAAATAACCAATCCATACTTTCCTCATTATTCATATGATCATTTTTAGTATCATGAGAAAAGTGGAGGTCTAAAAATGACAAGTTTTCCAGCATTCCACCATAATAAATTCATGCCCTAATCCTATCATTTTTAGGATCATGAGAAAAGTGGAGGTTTAAAAATGACATGTTTTCTAGCATTCCACCATAGCAAATTTATGCCTTAATCCTACTTTCTCTCCATAATTTTCAAGGGCAAAACTCCAAATTTTTAATTTTATTTTCTATCTTTCAAGTGTAAACTATATTATTTTTTATCCATAATTTGCATGGGCCTTTTCAAATTTTAATCATTTAAAACACTTTTCAAATAATTGTATAATCTTATAACTTGCCAATGTTAAATGATATGAGCACATTGTGGTTTGACAAGCTTATAATTACCTTAGCATTATAATTTGATTTAAAATTATAAGGTGTGTTATAAGTAAGTGTTATCCCATATGCTCATAATTTATGCAAATAGTTAAGTTCTTCCTTAAATTTCTTGTCAAGAATTATGATTAATATTCCAAAAAAAAATGATATCTTTTTGAAACTTTAAAGGCATGGGAGGGCACATTAACACTCACTTATTCTTTGCATAAGCACACATGGGATCATTACCAAAACTAATGATTAAAACCAATCATTAACCACCCTAATATAAGGTTATGAAAAATAGTGACAAAAAGATACATACAATACTTGTCTAAGCATAATAAGAAACATCAAATAATAGAGTTGGACTAATAAGTCTCTCTTTATTCTCATATACTTGATATTAACCTATATAATAATGTAAATTCTACTTTTTGGACTCCTTCACTTCTATTCCTATCTCATCCCCATAGAATTCCATCACTTAAAACATACACACTAGCAGCATCAATACATAAATGGAAAAGATGTAAGTAAAAAAATATTACAACTATATAATTGAATATAAATAGTTGAAAGTAAATTAAAGCATTAAAAACCACTAATGTTGAATCAACTAATACTTTAAAAAATACAAGCAAGCATGCAAAACTAGTAAATGTTAGCTCAAAAAAATTAGTAGTTTTATTGCAAGGGTCATCAACACACACTTATCTAGGAGGCTAAACTTGGGATGTTACATCCTTACCCCCTTAATCAGGTTCTATATTGGTGTCTAAAAAAAATGAGGATAATGCTATTAGAAATGATTTTAATCTTTCTAAAAGAGTTTAGAATACTCTTTCAACCAAGATTTCTCCAATAAGCCATTATTACATCCATGTAAACTTTAGCATTGCACACAAAGATATGAACTATCTATAACTCAAATGGTTATACAAGTGAATATCTCACTTATTATCTATCTAATATGCACTACTAGAGTGCCTATAAATAAGATAGAGAGAGTCGTTGAGAGGGTGTGTCAACATAATGAACATATAGGAATGTGCACACCCTAAACAAGCTTAATTAAAGTAATTAAACTACATTAACTACTATAAGACCCTATTAAGAATAGATTATATGGGTACAATAAAGGATGTAGTGTGAAGCCATGTCTCCCTATGAATTCTAATCCATCATGCTAGAGTACATGGATGTCGAGTCATTGTAACTGCCAAGTGAAAGTAGGAAAGGTGCCAAATATGAGGATCACTAAATATGAACATTGCACTCTAGAATACTGGGTAGAATGATGAACCCAAGGAATCATTACTTGAACACCCTCTAACAAGATGGTGAAAAGTGAGCACAAAGACTTGTGGGGATGCCACACTAGTGTCACTAGTGGGGATACCACACTAATGTCACTATAAGAATCACCAAGAAGGACATGAAGTCAAGTAAAAAATCCTCATATGGGTTCTAGAAAATAAAGTTCCTAAATAAGATATCCACGTAAAAAGTAATAATTCATAAAATAATCAAAAAAATGCAAAATATACATATAAATCTCATAAAGTGGAGAAAAGAGAAAAAACCCATAGGAAAAACTCCCCATAAAAGAGAGAAAAGAAGAAGAGAGAGATAGAAATCCCCCCAAAGATGATTTTGAAGTAGTCTATACTCTGAGTACTCAAAATCCACAAAGTAACTCAATCTACATGAGTGGTATGAATCCACCACTCAATCACAAAAATAACTAACACTAGGCTTCACTAGAATAACTTCAATTAAGAAGACTTTCAATGGTGATGAAAGTACAAAAGAGTATTGTATGTGTAAGGAACACTCAACACCTAAAAATTAGAATATACACCACACTCCCCCATACTACTAACTAGGTGGAGTGATAACAAACATTTGAATATATACCCCTCATAATGGGTGGAGTGGATGAAACATTTCTACATGAGTGGTTTGAATCCACTATTTGAACACTAAACAAGTTGACATTGTTTACACCAAAATAACTCCATATCAAGTTATGAGAGACTGTCAACTATCAAAAAAGTGGTATAAAAAATAATGTCCCTCAAAAAGGATGATTCTGGTAGTGATGGAAGAGACAAGCAACTAAAAAAAGTGAAAAAGTTATCAAAATAGATCACACAAATGCATGAAGGTAGACAAGGTTGTATCAACAAACCCCCCATGGCACTTTATAAATCAGTGCAAGTACATATAACCTATACAACAAAAATTACCAAATGAAAAAAATAAAGACACTGGGCTTCACCAAAATAACTCCAAACAAGGATATTGTCATCCTATCAAAATATCCATCAAGTATCATGAGAGATGCTTCAAAATAAGGGAGAAAAAAAGTGTCTTAATGGAAGAAGGTAAGGCACTAATAAAGGGGCCTTCATGGAGACATGACACAAACTAAAAGTGTGTCAAAGTACCAATGCACAAACTAGAATGCATGTCGTGGGATGATGGAAGAGTGTGACAAATGGCAAAAAAGGCCATCATGTATACAAAAACACACCTGAAATGACTAGCTACCAAAAAATGACAATCTACAAAGCACATGCAAAGGACATCAAACTTAGCTGAAAATGCATCCAAAATAATGCAAAGTGCAATAGTGGCATAAGCAGTACAATGTGGGCCAAGAAGGAGCAATGTGGGATAAAACTTAGGAAAATAGGATGTCAGTCATTATTGAAAATGCATCCAAAATTTCAATGAGAAAGTAAAAATCAAAGGAGAAAAAAATATTTTGTTTTGCATGTGAGGGGTTTGGCCTCTTGCCAAACCGGACCTCACCCACCAATCTTCAACTAGCAAAAGATCATAAATAAGAATTAAAAAACAATAATAAAGACTCTCCCTTACAATAAATTATTTTTAATAAAAATAATCAAAAAAGTTCCCCACAAAATCACTTTACATTTGTCCCCACTTTTAATATGCACCTCCCACTTAATGATGTCCACCACCACTTAAATAAGCACCTACATTAAAATATTTGTTATATTTGAATAAATTCCCACATGGAATATTTATACCCTACTTAGAAATCATTTATAAAATATAAGGGTCCCCTCCAACAATAAACTCCACTTGCAATCAAATCCCCATCAAATGCTAAAAGCCTAAAAAAAGGGAGCCCCACCCTTCCCCCCCACCAACTTTCGATACATGGCCTTAAAAAATTTTGATTTAATTTGACTGCAAGATTCAAAATAACCAAAAAAAATTATAAGAAGCATGGATTTTAAAATAAATCTCACTAAAGGGAGAAAAAAAATGTGTTATGGAGAAAAACCATTGATAGAATTAAATGGTTTTGATAAAGCCATAGTTCAAAACCTTGGGAGTTAAGGCATGGTTTGTTGGATGGAAATGAAGGTTGAGGTTAGGGGACTAGTTCCTTGTGCAAATACATTTGATTTTCAAAGCTAAGGCTAGAGAGAATGGTTCTACACATTGATCTGAGCTTCTCTTCTTGCATAAAGGAACCACAAATCACATAGACTTGATGAGAAGACTGAGATCCAATATCCACAATCAAGAATACCAAAACATGTGACTTAGACCAACAATATTTTTATACTTGCACCATTTGGAAAAATTTATGGGATACCATCACCTCCAAGAATTGAATGGACAAGGTCTCTCCAATAATCCTTTACTACATCCATGTAATCTTCAACATTGCACATAAAGATATATATTATCTATAACTCAAATGGTTATACAAGTGAATATCTCACTTCTTCTCTATCCAAGATGCACTACTAGAGTGCTTATAAATAAGAGAGAGAGTGGTTTAGAGGGTATGTCAACATAATGAGCACATATACATGTGCATACCCTAAGTAACCTTAATGAAATTAATTAAACTACAGTAATTACTCTAACACTTTATAAGTGGCACTTTGCTCACTAATTGGGTCCCATTGGACTAATACCTATCGTATATCATGGCTTCAAAACTTAACACTGTGATGTGTTAGGATCTTGATAGAATCAAATTGTATTCTCTCCTAATCCTCCACCTAAATATTTTTCTAATCCAATGTTTGAGATGGATTGTATTCATATTTCATCAATAAATAAATAAATATGAAACACATCATGAATCCTAGATAGAGGAGGAAGATTTAGATTGTAAGCAATAGGATTGAACTTTTCAACAATGTCAATTATGAAACCAAATTGAGTAGCTAGTTTGAAATGTTTAAAAATATTGATGGAAATATTTTGAGGTTTTACACTGAGAAAAATCTTGTCCCATTTATATAACTATTTAAGAGTTATATTTAATATGCATTTCTCTTTTTACTATTGTAGGTAACATTCAATTTGATGAATGAGAGCCACTTGAGTGTCATAATCTTGAGTGTTTCAAGCCCTAAAAAAACATTATTTTCAAACCCTTCCTATCCAAGGGGAGCTCAACATTTGCATCCATACAGAGCTTTTAAGGGATCCATATTAATAACAAAATGGTAAGTATTATTGTAAACAAACTCAACTAAGTGGAGGTAGTATTCCCACTTAGTTTGTCAATCCATCACATACATTATCAACACGTCTTCAACTAATTTGTTTAATATATTTGTTTTACCATCCATATCGAGGTGGTATGAATAACTAAAATTCATTTAAGTTTAAAATGGAGCAGTTAAGGTTTGATAGAACCATGAGGTAAATAATTTATCTTGCTCTGAAATAATAACCTCGTGAGCTCTATGAAGATAAAATATTTACTTCACTAATATTTTAGAAAATATAGGGACATCATATTATATATTTACTATAGTATAATTTGATATCATGGTGAATTTAACAACCACCACTAGATAGTATCATGCGAGCCTCAAGATTTTGACAATATTGTTATGAAGTCAATAAAGATCACAAATTGTTTATCCTTGAGTATATAATGAGGATAAATTAATCCACCTATATGAAAATTTTCAGATTTAACCCATTGGCATTCCAATAATTTTGACACATAAGTAACCACATATTTTTTTAGACCATGATAATAATATAAATTTTGGAGTTCACATGTCATCTTTATGACACCAGGATGAGAAAAATGAGGTGAAATATGTAATTATTTCAAGAATTAGTTCCTTAATTTTTTTATAATTTGGAGCAAAAAACATCCCTTAATGCCTAAAAATACCATATGAGTCATAATAATAAATAAAAAATCATTAGCCTCAGGTTCCTTGACTAACTCTATGCCAATTTCCTTGCAGAATTTAGAAATTTATTATTGTTCTATTTTTTATTTTTTTTGGAATTTATTACTATGCATTAGCAACATTGTTTTCCTTACCCTTGATATATTAATTTACCATGTCATAATTAATTATTATAAGCCATATATGTTTCATTACATACAGATCATCCTAAGAATATATATGTTCTAGGTTGCAATGGTTTGATTTTACCTTGAAGTGTTTTCCAAGTAGAAAAGTTTCCATGACTTGATTGCTTAAACCATTACTGCTAATTCAAAATCATGAGTGGTGTGTTTATTTTCATGTTCCTTAAGTTTTCAAGACTAATAAACAACCAATATATCATCTTGGGTTAGGATTCCACCAAACCAATTGATATTTGCATCAATCTAGATCTCAAAGTTACCATTCAGATCCAAAATTATGAGTATAAGTGTAATAGTCAATAATTACTTAAGCTTCCATAAATCCTCCTCACATTGAGTTGTCCATACAATTTTATTCCTCTTACATTGTAAGGAAGTGATTGGGTTATCCATCTTAGATAATTTATCAACAAATATGTGGTAATAATTAGCCAACCCCGTGAAGATCCTCATTCCATGAACATCATTAAGAGTACTCCACTCCTTGATAGCCTTGATCTTGGAAAGATCAATAGAAACACTTTTATTTGAAATTATGTGCCCATAATAATGAATATTATTCTAAAATAAATATAATTTAGAAAGATTCCCATAAATCTTATGCTACCTTAGCCTTTGCAATACTAATCACAATTATTGTTCCCATTATGCTTCATTCCTCAAGTAAACTAGAATATCATCAAATAATATTATTAAAAAATGACCCAAGTAATCTCTAAACACATTGTTTATCAAATTCATGAAATTTTCCAGTGCATTGGTCAAGCCAAAGTGAATTGCATTGAGCTCATTATGACCACAATGAATTCAAAAATCACTCTTGTGCACATCATCTTCCTTGATTCAAATTTAATGATACCCCAAATGAAGGTCTATTTTGAACAAAATTGTAGTATATTTCTTTTGATTAAAAATGTCATCAATTCTAGGTAAAGGGTACCTATTAGTGATTGTGACTTTATTCAACATACTATAATCAATTCAAAGTGTGAGTGTTCCATCCTTATTCTTCATGAAGATAACAAGATAACCCCATAGAGAAAAATATAGTCTAACAAGCCCTTAATTCATGAAACCCTATAATTAAAACTTGAGCTCTTGCATGTCTACCATATTCACCCTATATGACACCTTTGATATAGGTGCAAATCTAGGAAAAATGTCAATCGAGAAGTCAAACTCCCTTATTAGTGGTAATCCTCAAATTTCCTTAGGAAATGCATCTTCAAATTATTTTAGGATATAAAATTCCCTCAATTCAGGTTTGAACTATATCTTCAAATTATTTTAGGATAGAAATTTCCCTCAATTCAGGTTCTATTTCATTTTTCAACTCTTTCATTCATAATGAATAAATCTTGAAACCTTTAGGAACTATATTTTTGAACTACAAGGTTGATAAAATTTTATGAGTAACTTGTATTGGAATTCCTTGAATTTTCAACATATTTCCTAGATCATATAAGTAATGTACTTTCTTTTTAAAAAATTCAAGTCTATCTTGATGTTATTACAACAAACCATGTGAAGGATCAAATCATAGGAAGCCAAGGATGCAAGATGTAGGTTTAGTTTGGTCCTACTCCCAAGTCAAGTTTAGGTTACTCCAAACATTTTGAAACTAATTTTTTTTCCCATGCCAAACTCTACCTCCCATCCTTATCTTATTCTATTAGATTTAACTTCACATTTAAAAACAATTGAAGGAGAAATAAAACTATATGTTGCTTTGGAATAAATTACAATATACAAAAAGAAACCAAAAATTATACCTCATATCTCAATCAACACTAACTACAAATCAATATTTTGATTGGAAATAACTAGAAACACTCTATGGTTTGCTAATTGATCACCTCAAAGTTTAATACAATCCTTATTTTAGTGATTATCACCACATTCCTAAAATTAAACTTCTCCTTGTGTAGGCAAAGCATTGAATTGGAATCTATTATTGGACCATGGTGATATGGTTGCGGCTAAATTTTGATCACATTATCAGGATTTAAATTATTTTTAGGTTTTGGGCCTCCTTTATTTTGGTTCTAAATTTTAATATAATTGTCATTGATATTCCTAATAAAATTATTTTGATCATACCTCCTAAAGTTCCTAATAATAGGTAGAATAAAAGACTTAGATTATTGTTGTTGATTCCTATTATCTCATAATTATTTTGTATCCTTTATGTGATACTTTTCATTATCTTTAACTCAGTGAGTTGATTCAATGACAACAAAAAAGAGTATGAGGCTTGATCATATTCACATCACGCATCAAAACTTAGCATAAGCCCAACTTAAACTTACTAAATTTAGTTTTCTTAGCATGAATCAAGTCAACCTAGAAAAAAAGGTTAAGAAAATTGATTTCATACTTAGCCCCAATAATATTTTTTTGATTTAGGAGTTGGATTTCTATAATATTATATTCCTTATGATTTTCATTAAGATACATTTTCCACAATTTCCTTTCAAATGTTTCCCAGGTAAAATTTAAGGGTTCATGTCCATTATGTGCACATAGATGGTTCCAACCATGTGCTACATCTCCCTGTAATTTATTAGACACAATCAAATCCTTGATATTAAAACTCATATCATAAAGAGTGATTACTTCTAAAATTTACCAACCAATATTTAGGAGTATCACATGATTCAACCCCAACATAAGTTAGAGGTGGAAGATTATTAAGCTCTTTAAAGAAATGATCATATATATCTCTTCTTTCTAGAAGATATTATTCTAAATCCATATTTTTATTTTAGATTTTATTAATGTAAAGGCATTCAAATTTCACCATCTAATTTTATTAGGCATCCAACTGGTCCTAAATAGTACTAAGCACCCCAAGAATACTTGTTAAAATATCATCAATTTCCATAGGTGAATTTTTTTTCTTGGGAATTAACATAAAGATTATCCTTATAATGTTTATTGACATTGGTATTGGAATTTACATATTTATTTTCATTTCCATTTACAATATGAGGCTAATTTCCTATGTCTATTTTTCTTTTCCCTCCTTCAAAGCTTATTTCCTCTTGTAGGTTTGTGATGCAGCTGCATCATGAAAGGTTGTAAAATGTGTCAAATAGGTCATATATTAGTTTTTAAAAGATTAAAATGGTAAATAATACGATTTAATCCAACTTCATGAGGTCAAACTAGGTCTTTAGGAGTCGCTTCTTGGTTCCCCCCCAAAAGTGATAATTCAAAAATTTGAATTTCTTATGCATAGTTTGAAGGGTATTGGTGGAATTTAAGGGTCATGATCCTTATGTGAAGGATACTAGGGGTTGAATAGCATATAAATATATTAAATTACCTTATTTTTCTAATGTAAACACTTGTTTCTAGTTGTTATACCTAGCTAAGTCCTATATACGTAGGAAAATGTCTAGAAATTGTCTTGCTTAAGACAGTATTGCAAATTTGAGAGATTCAAGAAAATTTGAATAATAATTGTGCAATTATGGGATTTTTTTTAATATAATACTTGAACCACATTTTTGGGATTCAATAAAATAAAAATAAATTGCATAAAAGGTGAAATTTCTTTGTACACAAGGTTGTTGAAAAAAAGTTATAGGTTTTTACAGGTCTGTGTTTTGATGTTTTGAGAAGATTTTTAAATAGAAGAAGTGATTTTTTATGGAATATATTAAAATGTGTTGAGAATTTATATATAAAATTTCATGATTTTATCTTCATTATTTTGTTTTGAAAGTCAAATTTTGTAAGGTTGTGTATGAAAAACACAAAATTTTGTGTGATTAGCCTTCAAAAGAGATAGAGAAATGTGATTTGATTACATGAAGACCAAATAATTATTAGAGAGATAATATAAATAAATAAATAAATAATTAAAATAAATTTTAAATATTTATCAATAACAAATAGGCCTTTTTTAATGTTTTGAGTGTTCTCAGGTCCTTGCTTAAATCTTAAACCCTAAAGCAAGATTTCAATGCTAAAAGTGCTATAAGTTGATAAAGACCCTTCAAAAGGATTTGAAAATTTGTGTGTAGTTGTAAAATGACTTAATATATGTATTAATATATATTTTATTATTCAATTATTCTTCATATGACCTATAGAAATAATTGTTTACAATAGACCTGTAAATTACTAGAAAACCCAGAGTTTGGGATCTAAAAACTTAAATATCTTCCTTATTATTTTTCCAAATCATATGATATATTTTAATAAAGTGTAAAGAGATTGTATAAATAGGATAAATTTTTTTATAAGGTTTTAAATATCTCATTTAAAAATTTATAGAGGACTATGTGCTACTAAACACTATATTAGGCCTAGAATAAAGTTGGTATGATAAGATCTTGTCAATTCATGAGTGTTTGAGTACCAAAAATATATGTAAATAATTTTAGAATTATTGAATGAAAATTTTAAGTGATCATATGAAGTTTAATATCTAAAACAATATCCATAAGTATTATTATCAAGAAAATAGACGAAGAGCCTAATGATCTAGAGTTGCATTAGTTTGTTTCCACCCTCACCTCTTATAGTTTTTTTTAATCACAATTTTAATATAAATATTTTATAGTTAGGCCAATAATTTACATATATATCCCTAGGGTATAAAATTTTATATGATACCATTGTCATACCCTCTAAAAATAAACTAAAAAATAATAATTACACAATTATATAATTTAGGGTTTGCACTCAATTTTTAAATAACCATAATTGTGTTTAATTGATTTCAAGTGTAATTTAACAATAGTTCCAAACTTATATAAACTTTTTTTTATCATTCTTGAGGTTTCTAAGCATTCACCTTTATTTTAGAGTAGTGGGAAGAAAAGATAAATCTCAACACAAAAATTTGGTGAAGTTTAAGATTCAACCACTTATCAACATGCAAAATAGTGAGGCTACAGTTTCTTAAAATGACTTAATGATTTTAAAATCAAAGTAATTAAAAATTAAAAACTACCTCAACCTTTGATCATATAGATAGTTTCATTCACTATGTGAAAGGATTAATTGTAAAACCCTAGACTAGGTCTCTTAATCACTACTCTTCTAGATAGGGTTACCCATACTTTATAAGGACAAGTAATGGATGTCTTTAATGAAAATAGTCTCTCTCTTAATTCATGTTAATATGAATTCATTATGAAAGTGACTCTTAAGTTTTTTAATCTTGAACTTATCATAATTCTATTGTACCAACAAAACATGAGATCTCATTAATAAATTTCAACAAGGTCAAATAAAATTTGAATTCAGCATACATACTTGCAATGTAAATGGGTAAAAATATGCATGTTATCACACCATAATGTGTTTTATAAAACTAAATCAAGATAATTAAATACTTCCAATTCACTTATTGAAACTCATCTCAAAATAAAGAATTGATCTTGTTTGGCACTAAGCCCTAAGTCTCACTTAGAACAACATTATTATTCCAAGTTTTAATGTAAACATTTAATAACACAATAAACTCATTAAGAGGCAAAGTAATATAGTTTTTGTTCATGCATCAAGGAAATAATTACATTTTTATTGACCCATAAGGGGGCCAATTTCCTCAGCCCCTTCTGACAAAGCCCTGACACCATCATAAGTTAAATCCCCACCTACCATTTCATATTCCCCATAGGTTATCACTCAATTTATGTCTTCCCCATCCTCCATTCCAATAGATACTTTGTCACAACTCCTTTTAGGATCCTAAATGATTCATATTCATATCAGGTTCTCATAACCCTCAACTAAAAGGCTATCATGTGTCACTCATGTAGTCCCTCTCCCTCTTCAAATGAGGATTATGTGTCAAATAAAATGCAACCCTTCAATCTTGAAGAATTTGTTATTCTAAGCTTAGATTTCAATTAGTTTGTAGCCATATCAAACCTCTCTAAGGGAAATGATATGAATTTAGATGTTTCCAAATGATGGTTTATTCTTGGAATGTTCAAGGACTCACTATTATGACTCATACGTATACGTTTAAGAATATTTTTAATCATTTCACTCACATGAAATTTTTATGCATGAAAGCAGTCAAAATTTATGGATTTTTTTTCTTCAATCTATAGCTTACACTATCTATTCTGGGGACCTCTTTTATACCACCTATCATGAGTATGGATGTGGGGGAGTTATCACTATGCTATTGCACCCCCTATCTCAAAATATCATTTCTTGGGGTTTCGAACCCACCCACCAATCATATAGACTTTTTTGAATTTGATAATCACATCATTAGCCTTGTTAATTTATATGCCTCCAATGATGTTGTGGAATGCACCTTGCTCTGGAGATGGTTGGTTTATTCCCTCCTAGATACACAATGGATTATTTGTGGTGAATTTAACATGAACAAATATTTGTAAGACAAAAGAAGGTCACCTTCCCATGAGATGGTGTGAAAGAGAATGGGAAAATTGGTTTTACATGCAAAATAAACTTTGGGTCTTGTACCTAAATCATCATATAAGTGGAGATTCAAATTCAAATTGGTTCACATGGTTCAATTTCCATTAAGCAGAATATTGAGTCCTCAAACATCTCGACCATGCCCTGCTTGATAAACAAGATATATTCTTATTTTCTCCTATTCATGGGCAACATGTATCTATAATTCCAAACTCTTTTTATCTGACCACCATCCCATCCATTTTTTCATAGAATGGACTTCTCCTTAGGTTAAACCCAAGGGTTCCCAGTTTTACTTCAACATTGCCCATCTCAAGCATGAGCAAACTATGGAGCATATCACCAAGATTTGGAACTTAGCTCCAAAAATCACATGGGACACTAGTTATATTGAGTGTTGGTTTGATGTTATATCCCACACCACTTCCTTCCTTCAAATCTATGACAAACAAGCAATTATTTTTAGGTAGTGCATTCACAAAGCTATAAACCACAAATACCTTAGGGTTTCACAAGAATTATAAGTTAAACCTTGGAACTCACATTTTCAAACTCAAGCTTCCATGTGAAGACATAAAATCTAGGATATGGAGTATTATAAGGATATAAGAGCTCAACTCCAAGGAAGGATGCATTAGTTGAAGGTGGGAGGCAAAGTGATCAAGGAATTGTTTTCTTTCCTTCGGTCAAGGCAAGTTGATGACAAAATCAATGTCATTAGAAGTACTTTAAATATAATTAACAAACTTATATATATCCTCCATGCCTTTATTTATCACTACCATGGTGTCTTTATGGTGTTACCATCATCTCCTACTCATGCGGTTCCCCTCTCTCAATGTCTTGCTATGATCCCTTGTAAACTCTCAAAATATCAAAGATTTGTTTGTGATAGATCTCTCAGTTTCAATGACCTTAAGGAACCTATTATGTAGATGGCCTCTGATAAATCCCCAATTATTGATGGATTTCCTTTTGAATTCTATAAAACCTTGAGGGATACTATTGGACCTAATCTCTATAGAGTTTATTCTAAAGCAGTGTTAACCAATTTTTTTGGTCATCTCATTAATTAGGGAAACATAAAATTCATCCCCAAGGTAGGGGACCATAAGGTAATTATTAACTAGAGATCCATCACTTTGATCAATGTGTCTTAAAAAATCATAACCCCAGTATTAGCTCTCAGAATCAAACACTTGCTTCCCTTAATTATATGAAGTGAGAAAACTGGTTTCATTAAACATAGATATATTATAGACAATGTTATTATCATATGGGAAGGCATGGAATGGGATATAATTTTAATCAAAATGCATTTCTCATCAAGATTTATTCTGGGAAAGCCTATGACCGAATAGAGTGGTATTTTATTATAGCTATACTCCAGGCTTTAGGGTTTAGGCCCTAGTTTATTCATACTATCAATATGTTGTTTCAAGATGTTAAGGCTTGCATCACCATCAACGGCTCAAAATCTCAACACTTTGAACTACATAGATCTATCAAATAGGGTTTTCCCTTGGCCCTTACACTTTATGTGTTGGTTGTTGAAGGTTTTTGTGATCTAGTGACCTGTTATGCTTCTCAAGGTTTGGTCAAAGGGATGTCTTTGTCTAATTCAGACCACTAGTTAATAAATGGGCACTTTTTTGATGACTCCTTACTCAATCTATAGGAGGATGAAAACATTATCAAACATGCCAGCGAATGTTTAGATATTTTTTGCCTTGCATCTAGGTCATTTATCTAATGGCATAAGATTACCACCAATATTTATCACCCAAACCTCCTTGAATGGAGGGATATATGTGGTAATGGATCCTTTTAGGGGTTTAGTTTAAATTTTTAGGCATTTAATTTGATTTTATATCCTCTCTTGCATAATTATGTTCTTATGTGGTTCAAATAGTGGAGAAAAAAATCTTTTTGGATCACTAAGCCTTTGAATTTGGCCACAAAGCTCTAAATTTATTCTAAGGTGCTCATTGTTACTCATGCTTACTATTAGTCTTTTTTTAGCCATCCAAATTTTTCCTATTAAATATTTAATAACTTATTCAAGACTTTATATGATCCAATTCTAAGGGGCACCAAGGCTTTCATCAATTATCCTAGGCCATCTGTTGTCATCCTAAAGAAGTTGGTGAGTTAAGGCTTATTGACATCAAGATTCAAGGGAGCACTCTTAGGGTTAAATAGATCATCATAAGCTTAGAAGGAGATTAATCCTATAAAAATTTGTTGAGGCACTACATTTTTAAGGGTTTCTCACTCAATAAAAAAGTTTGGTGAGGCAGAGGCTTTCACAACACGCTTATATCATCAGTATCTATCAAATTAGGGGGAATGTTTGTCATGCAAAGTATTTGGAAGGCCTAGGAAAATATCAAACCCCACCTCATTTAGGTGAGGGATGGGTTTATAAGTGGTCTTTATCTAAACTCCCAATCATTATGGTGGTCTCCTCAGCTGACCTTCCACAATGTCCCTTTTGCCATGGTCC
This sequence comes from Torreya grandis, assembly GCA_037957365.1. Classification (NCBI taxonomy): domain Eukaryota; kingdom Viridiplantae; phylum Streptophyta; class Pinopsida; order Cupressales; family Taxaceae; genus Torreya; species Torreya grandis. The sequence goes on along the minus strand of JARHVA010000015.1, from coordinate 4,209,054 downwards.
TCTGGATCAAAATCTTAAGGTTATTTAAGAAAGGTATTCTCATTATTGATGATTTATTTTGTAATACATATAAAAAATAGATTCCTTGTACTATGTTAAAGGCCAAATTCCATCTTAAAAAGGATGATGCATAATCCATTTCTAAATTATAGAGCTATATACCTGATGAATACTTACAGAAGATTGGAGTTTCCTCTTTCACACCATGGTGAAAGGATTGTTCCTATCCTATGGCCACAACATTCCATTTATATTCTCGTTGGTTGGGTTATAATTTATTATCCCTTCAAAATATTGACACAAAGGCCCTTAACCACTAATTATCTCTCTAATCCCTCCATCAGGTTTGGGCCTAAATATTTGATAACATTTGGGTGGCTTGTATTGAACCCAAAAAAGCCACTTCCTTTAGTGTATTCTTTACTAGGGTTTTCCCATGGGAAATAGGCTCAAGCACATGAGGGTGTTAAATCCCACTTACCTGGCATGTCATCACCTAGAAACCATCAAGCATATATTTTGGTTTTGCCCTCATACCCAATCAGCTTAGAGATGGATTCATACCCTTTTCAAACCCTTCAAGCCTAAAATGTTCACTTGGAAAATGGTTCTCCTTAGGGGATTTTCCCTATTGCCTATAAGATATAATATATTATGGTAGATTTTCCATATTGATATTTTGTTTCAGATTTAGAAATCTAGAAATCAATCTTATTTTAATAATGAGATTGTAAAAAAATGATTTTCTTTAACTAAATAAATTTGTTATGATTATTAATGTTACCCTTTAGATTTAGTGTCAAAAAGACAAGGTCTGACTCTAGCTTTATCATATATAGCTCTTCTTGGACCATTGGGGGAATGTTCCTTGTGTAGTCAATCATGAGCTACCTAATCTCCTACCTCACCATTCTCCTCTTATGGGTTATGGGCATGGGGAAAGGTGCTACTGCTCTCATAGTTAGAGGTATCAAAGTTGGAGGAGATTCTCTTTGCACTCTCATTGACCATATCCTTTGAGAGGATTTGATAGAGATAGAGACATTGGTGGTGCATGGGTGGAGACCCCCTCCATAAGAAAATTTTTTGCAGCTAGAGCTAGCCATTTCTCCTCCCCACTAAGATTCTCAGATTCAACATGATTCTAAAATTAACTGACAAGCTAATGGTTTGGACCCCTTCCTTGTGGATGAATATCCCCTAGCCTAGGATGGTTGGAGAGGGAAGCATCAGGACCCTCCACCTCTAACTCCTCTATTGGATGCCATGTTCATAACTACTACTTAGTGTTTTCCTTATTATTTGTGCTATTTCATTATCTTTTTTTGATTGATGTGCATTTGAGTTAGTTTAACTATGGTTATCATCCAAGTTGTGGTCATTTTATTTTGGACTTTGGTTTCTCCTTAGGATTTCTTAGCTCAATTTGGCATTTAAGGCATGACTTTTCCAGCCATTTTTTTGTATGACTAGCATTGTACTATAATATTTCTTTTGAATTAATAGAAGTGCACATTTCAATGAAAAACTAATAATAATTACATTTTTAAAAATATAATAGACTTAATTTTACATTAAGATTATACATTTATTTAATAATCTTACTAATATAAAAAGAAAATTAATTTATAATAATCATACCAAAGAGAAGGATATTAAGATATCCATCGCCTAAGTATGTATTTTCTTTACAAATATGAGAATGAATCATATAACCATTAATTCACATTACAAACTTTAATGCAATCTTCTAACCATTCTTAGCATGATTGGACAGAGTCATTAAATAAATAAAATTATCTAAAACACATGCATAATTTCATAAGGAATAGAATAAGGACTTCATTTCATTCCAAGGAAATCATGCCAAAATGTAATCACATAAATGGAGTTCTTGTGAGGACTATTTTTCATCTCCTTCCAAATTTATCTTGGCTTGGCCAACAAGATAAATTGAGTATCCTAAGTATTTTCAAACTAATTTTAAGGAAATAATGCATATAAATAATACATTACAAGAATCCAAATTAGCACAATGAGCATAGTGAATAGTTACCACATGCCTAACTAAGTAAGTATTCAAGCCCTATCCATTTACTAGTACAACTCAAAATTGGACCCATATTTATGTACTTAGCCTTTAAGACAATATATTATATATACATTAGAGCATTTGAGATTAATTATTATACATTGTACTTTTTTTTTTTGAAAAAATAATGACTTTAAATCATAAAAATTACTAGCATCAAATCAAGATAATTTTCCATTTGCAAAGTAACTTTGATTTCAAGGAAAACAATAATGATAACACTATTGTATAAATAATATCCCCAACTCTAATTGACAAGTCTAAGTTCCCAAAAAAAAATCATGCCTACCATTTTCATCTCTAGTTTCAAATGTTATTAATAAAACTAAGCATATAACCCATTTTAAGAACTTATTCCAAAAGAAGATATACTAATCAGTTTCCAACATCACTCATAATCAATAATCTAAGCATATGCACAATCATGAACTGAGTTTTCACATTCATGGGTATGATAGGGGTAAATATATACCCATAATTACTTTGGATTCACTCATTGCAAGCATAAAGTTAATTCCATTTAATATCTACCAACAATACATTCCAAAAACTTCTTCTAGCTACAAGGAAAAAGCATGCAATAGTCAAAGTATGGATTGTATAGTCTAACTGATACTCAATTACTTACACTATATTCATGCATGTCACTTTAATTTTAAAATTCACTTTTATATCGATTCATTATGATGTGCATCAAATTCAATTTTTATAATTATAAAAGTCTAAACATACAATCATACATCAAAGTTTACATATGCAATGTATATAAAAAAAAGTTAAGATGTCCATATGAGGATCACAGGTACTAAAGTACCATGCCTTATAAAAATAATATAAGGTGTAGTATTAAAAAATCAATCATGAAAAAATAAAAATTAAATTTTGATGAAAATTATGTTACATTAAGGAAACAATTACTTATTTAGAATCAAAGTGTAGTAGTATAAGTATAACCTACTTGGCCATGAAGAGAAAATGTAGCCAAAACTAGATCATAAAAAGAAAAATAATTGTAATCCATATGTAAAAATATGATCAAATAAAACCATTCATCCGGAAATAACATCACCTTGAAATGTGTACACATAGAGCTAAAGATTAAAAAAAATATGCATATTATTCTTAGATAATATCATACAATAATTCCTTGTTAACAAAATAGTCATTTCAATCAAATAGAAATGAGACAGTCATCCACCTAAGTATAATCCTCAAGCCTTCAATGTTTTTATGTGTACTCAATGAATGAAATGGGAATGTGTGAAATGAGCCCTCCAATGCTGGCCTTTAAAAACCCCAACCATCAATTTGGGCACATAACAATCCCCTAGCAGAAGAACAATACTATAAAATGTATTTAAATAAGGATATATGGAGGTGTCCAAGTGAGTGGATGAAATACCTTGATAGTCTATGTAACAATGACAAAGTGTGTAATATGCTTGTCCTAGTATGATTGAAATATGCTTGGTTGATCTTTAGTTTTGACATAATTTGAAGTATTGATCTTATGAAATGGATCCTATCATATTTCCATGGTGGTTTGAGTGCTTGTGTGCATGAGTGGTATTTATCTAGTTCTTTATTGTGGTCATCTTGGTAGATTGGTGTAGTGGCAAAAAAATTGAGTAAGTAGATTGGTGATGTCATAATTGCCATGTGTGGATGATTTAATGGGAGTTGGTAATATGGTTATGATCACATTAGTCCCTATTTGTTATGAACTAAGTCTCAAGTCATGCATCAAAGTGAAATCAAAGATATGTGGGTGAAAATTTAGTTGTTCAGACACAATTCAATGTTTTCCCATACTTAGCCAAATTTTCAATGAGCTAAGCAAAGCCGAGTAAGCATGTTTATGAGGTAAAAATTCACACACATAGAAGTATTAGGATAAAATTATCATATGGGTTTATTCATTTTTGTGCCTATTTTGTATGTGTTAAATCTCAAGTCATGCATCGAAGCACAACCAAAGTTATGTATGTGCAAAGTTTAGCTCCCAGGCAATTTGACTATGTTTTCCCATACTTATCCAAATTTGAAAGATGATAAGAAGAGTTTATTAATAATTTTTATGTAATTATATCTTACACATTTGAAGGATTCAAGAGAATTTGATCATATGGGTTTGTTCAGATTTGAACCTAGTTGTTTTGTGCTAAATTTAAGATCATGTGATGAAGCAAGTCAAAAGTTATGCATGTTCAAAGTTGGCCTCCCAGGTAGGTGTTGACATAGTTGGCTCTATGATAGAAATTTTTGATAAGGCACTTTAATGGTAATATATCTCACTCATGTGTAGGTTCTAGGATATTCTTAGTACATGGTTGGATTCTCCTATATGAAGAGATCATGTGGTCCAAATTTGAGATCATGCGTTGAAGCAAAAAAAAAGTTATTAAGGAGAAAATTTGACTTTATAGGCATATTTTAAAGGTCCCCTTAGTCAATTTTTTAAAATTTAAGGCCTAGGATCTAATGACTTGTGTTTAATTGCATGATTGAGATTGATGGGAGCACAAAAGTCAAAATGATCAAAGTGCTTATTGTTTAACATTAAGCAAAGGTAAAGGGTAAGATTGATTAACTCTAAAGGAGATCTATGGAGTGATTTTATTCCAAGAGGTTAGGAGGGCATGAGATGAGGTCAATATTTTAATTATCGACTATGTCCATTTGAATTCGAAAATTCAAATTTAACAAAAGGAAAAACTAATGTGCAATGTTTGGTCCATATCTTTTGATAAAAGTCAAATTTATTGTTGTTATAAAAACAAAAGTTATAGAAGACTTCATGGTGCATATAATGAACCTTATTTTAATATATTTAAGTGTGTACAATCAAAAATATTAAGGCTCAAAGTTGATTTTGTTTTCGTGCATGGATTGTAAGTGACCCGAGAAGATTATTTGAGCTTATTTTGATATTATTTTGATATCTCTTGATGAATTAGATATTAGGGAGTGTTTTAGACTACATGGGGATGATTTTTTTTAAATTATGAAGGTGTGAAAAATCATATTTAGTATGAACAAAGTTATAAAAGTTGACAGTGTATTTGTTTATGGTGATTGTGTATACAGAATGTTGTTTGAGCAAATTGTGCTTAAGCAGAAGGGTAATATGTTAGTTTTTAGCACTCAAGGGGGTCCTATAGATAATACGGAATGGGTTTATGATTATTTTAGTGGTTATGTGTTCCTAATTTGGTCAATAAAATTATAATAGAGTAAATAGGTCTCCATGAGACCTATAAGGGCCAGTATGGCCTAATTGAAAGAATTTGGTGCTTCAGGGTGACCCATGAATGTTATGGCCAACCTTGAAGATTATATTGAGCCGTATCTTGATTTGAGAGAAAACTTAAGAGTTAAATCATTCCTAATGGTCGAACATGAAGTTTTTAATCATTATTTCCCTATATATAGTGAAACCAAAAGAGATGGTTTCTACTTTGGAGAGTTGAGCATGAGATATTTATTGAGGCAAGAGTGAGGAGTCTTCATTAAAGTGAAGAAGAGAGAAGAGTGAGTGTTCCTAGTGGTTGGGTTGATGATCAGAGAAATTTTATAAATATGTGTATGTCATAATAGTGCTCATGTTGTTTAAATATAAGTAAAGAGGTTTGAGTGTGTGAAGAAGGTTGTATTTCTAGATATCCATCATTAGGTGTTGAATACATCAATTCTAAGGTGGAAGTGTTCTTATCAAAGGAGGGTCTAAAGTATTTGGTCTTCCTTATGGTAAGTTTTTCCTTATGAAATAGGAATTTCACTAAAGACAAGTGGTCTAAAATATTTGATCATCTTAGGGGCAGGTGCTCCTTATGGAATAAGTGTTTCACTAAATCTAGGTTAAGAGGATTTGATCAGTCTTTGGTTTGCAATACCTTATAGGATAAGTAATCCAAGTGTTTTTAGGCTTGATGGTGGGTTTTATTCCCCAAGATCATTTCCCATGTAGATCTTGTGTTGTGTGTATTATCTTGTTTTATCCTTCTTGTTCACTATTATAAATAATATGTATGCTTCATGAATGGATTTATTGATTACTTAAGTGTTTGGAAGAATTGGAAATAGAATTGGATTATTTTACACCATTGATTCACCCCCCCCTCAATGGATTATACCCCTAAAAATTAGTATCACAGTAGGTCCTTTGATAAATATTAACATCTTGAAGGTGATCCAAGGTACAATGGCTAGTCAGAATGTGCAAGGTGCTTCCTCTAATAAACAAGAACCGATGTTCAATGGATCCAATTATGCATTTTGGAGTGCTAGGATGAGGACATACATTATGTCTCTAGTGTTTGATGTATGGAAATTTGTTGTGGATGGTTATGTTACTCTTACTCCTCCATTTAGTGTTGTAGACAAGAAGTTATTTCAGAATAATGTTAAGGCAATGAGTGCCATCACTTGTGGTCTTACACAGATTGAGGTCACCAAGTTAATCCATTATAAATCTTCTAAAGAAATATGGGAAAAGATGAAGATCATTTATGAAGGAGATTTAAAATTCAAGCTTGCTAAGTTGTAGACTTATAGAAGGAAATTTAAAAGTCTCAAGATAAAGGAAGAAGACTTTGTGGCATCCTTTATACAAAAAATTGATGAAATTGTGAACATCATTAGAGGTATTAGAGAGAACCCTAAAGAGGATACTACTTTTCAAAAGGTATTACGGTCTCTATCCCTCAAGTTTGATCCTAAAGTATCTGATATAGAAGAAATTTGTGATCTTCCTTAATTGAAGATGAATGAATTACATGGCACTCTTGTTGCCTATGAGATGAGAATACATGATGATATACCACTAAATAAGGAAGCAACTTTCAAAATAGAAATGAATCCAAAGAAGAAATTCCAAGGTAAAAAACATGAGGATGAAATATCTAAGGATTAACTAATTGCTTTGATCTCAAGGAAATTGAAAATAGCTTTAGGCAAGTATAAGGGTAAAATTTCCCTCAAATGCTTCAATTATGGAGAGGTAGGACATTTTGATAATAAGTTCCCTCATAGGTATAAGAGGGATGATGATGAAAAGCATGTTGTAAATCAAGATGAAGACAAAAAGACATTTAGGTCTGATAAGAGGAAGAAAGCATTCATAAAGTATGATAACAATAAGAAGTCTTTCAAGAATAAGAAGAGTCTCTACACCAATAGATATTAAAGCTCATCAGATAAGAATGAAGTCAGTGACTCAAAGTATGATCATGAAGATGATGGTCCTTTTGAAGATGAAGCCCTATTCATGGCTGAGGAAAGTAGTTTCTCCTATCAAAATGAGTTTGCCTAGATTGATTCAGATGATGACAGAGATGAGGTAGACTGTGAGACTGAATTGATGAATGCTCTTAAAGAATTAAAGATAGAGAAGAATATTACCAAGAAGATGAAATCTAAACTCAAGGATTATGAAGAGCAATTCAGTATCTTTGAGGTGAGATTGGTTGAAGACTATAAAGATCATGAAGGTGCAGTCATGTTTCTTGATTCTAAATTGGAATCATTGTCTACAAATCTAAGATACAAAGAAGAAAAATGTTCAAGGTATTTTTTTAATATTATGTATTTGAAAGATGAATTAGATAAGTATGTGAGTAAGGTGAAATAATTTGTCACATTTGATAAAATTTCTAATGATCTGTATGATCTCCTAAAGAGTCAAAAGTTAGCTAGTGATAGATCTGGATTAGGTTCTAATGAAGAGCCCAAATTTACTCCTCAAGTGGACATGAAGGTGAATATGAACAAGGTAAACCATACTTTGAAGACAAATCATCAAACAAGGAATGATGGTGCTATCAAAATAAAGACAAATCAGATCAGACAACCAAATGCCATGAGGTATGCAAATTTCAATGGTTAATATTACACATGTAATCAATTTGGGCATAGAGCTAGAGAATGTAGAAGACCTATTAGAAATGAGTTTGCATGAAACTATGATGGGGGTCATCAGTCAAAATGTGTGATCTAGGTTAAATGTTTCAACTACCATGATGTGGGACACTTTGCAAAATATTGTCCATTTAAGGTAATACAAGTTGAGTTTCCATCAAGGATTATTTTTTGTTACAACTATGAAAATATTGGTCACATAGCTAGATTCTCCAAACAAAGGACTACAAGACAAATAGGTTTTATCAAGATCCCAGAGTGTAAGGTAAATGCAAGTTAACTCATGGATACCAAAGGTGGTAAGTATGAGTCATGATGAGTCTATTGGTCCGAGTAATTTATTTGTTATGGTGGAGAATGATTCAGAAGTTAAAGAGTGCCAAGGGCTCTCATTGTTTGCTCATGTTGAGAATAAAGAGATCAAGCTCAAAGAAAAGACCAAGGTACTAGTTGATGCTAGATCTGAGGTTTGTATGGATCTAAGTGAACATACTACTGTTTTTGAGTAAGTCTCATGTAAATAACTTCAATTATTGGTGCCTAGTGATAAGGTTCCAAGATGTAAGGAAGATTCTAAAAATGAAAAGGTATGTCAAGATTCTATAGTTGATCCTTGTGTTGTCAATTCAATATTAAAAGAGAAGGAGAGTGATATAGAAAAGGAACTAGTTGTCATAGTTCAAACTAGGAAGAAGAAGAAGAATAAGAGTAAGAAGTCTTATATATTTAATGAGGAGGAGTATGAGTTCTTATTTTAGAGCTTTATGGTGTAGAGGGTGTCTCTGTCTATGCTTCTTAAGAGACTCTTTTCAAGTGGAGAAGAAAGTGTGTTTTTGGTGTTCTTATGAAGGTCCTATAAGGCTAGAGATGGGTTTTTTCAGTTGAAGTAGGTATGTCTAGGTGGAAGATATGCTTTAGTGATGTCAAAGTGATATATTATTGTTGATAATTGTATATGGTTAGTTTATGAGGTCAGATTGAAGATTTCTAGGTGGTAAAGGAGGATTTGTGTTTTGTCAAGATGATATTTTTACATAGAAAGGTCTATTGAACTTATTCTATCATGCTCTAAGTGGTTTTTGGTCTAAAGATATGTTGAAGTCAAATTAGATATTTTTGAGTGCTCTCAGTTTTCTTAGTTTTTGGCTTAAGGGTGAGTAGGCATAAAATGCATTATAGGATGTATGGGTTCCCCAAATTTTGAAGGCTCAAATCTTGGTCCAGAACTATGTGATGATTATCTTCAAGTGTGAAATAAGTTTTAGGGGTGGGTGTTGAACCAAAGGAGGTTTGTTGACCATGTTTGTTTTGAGATTATAGGGTTTTGGGCTATGCTAGAAAAGTGGTTTGCCTTAAGATTTGAGATCTAAGGCTTCTTAATAAGTTGAATGGGCTAAATGGGTTTTCAAATCAAGCTTCATAGAGATTTGAAGGTTTATGGTTTTCAAGTTATTCTTGTTTTTGACAAGATGGAGGCCTAATTAGCAAGTAGGTTTGTAAAGGAATTATGTTGTATAGGATGATATAGGAGTTATAAATTGGTGTGAATTAGGGGGCATATGAGAGTGTTCCATATATGAGGTTTTAGGTTATGAAGATGTGTCTACTGAAAGTTGTAGGCTCTGTAAGTTCTAGGTAGGGCTACAAGGAGACTAAATAGACCTAGTGAGAAGAAGAGTGCTTTTGTTCAGTTTATATAAAAGAGTAAAGCATGAATGTTTTTCAAGGTAAGTTCTCAATTTTATGTAGAACATGTTTCTTGATTTGTGAGTGGCATGAAGTTTTGTTGATGGTCATGGAAGTGGCTTGAGAGTCAAGGCTAGTAAGTTTGTGTGGTGGTTCCTCATGGTGTGTGGAGATCTAAATATTTTCAAAAGGTGAAATGGCTCAAAAATATTAGGGGGAGTCCCTCTCAATTTTTTTTTGGTGATTTATATCATATTTTATTCTTTTGTGTGTTCTTTCTTCATAGGTTTCAGTGATTGGTTAAAGAGAGTGTTAGCATGGAGAAAGAGGAAGTTGTCAAGGCAAGAAGAGGTAGGCTCAAGGTAATGGGAGTATATACTATATTTTTAATATGATATAATTCTGATTGGTAGTTATTTCAATTCCTCAGGATTAATTGGTGCCCACTTTGTCATTGTGTCAAAGGGGGAGAAGGTTCTTGCTGTAAGAGTGCTTGAAGAAAGGTGAGTTGCATTTTGTTATATCATGTGTGTTGACATCAATGATAAAGGGGAAGACTATTGGATTATTTTTAATGATGTAATGGTAATGTCATGGAGGTGTCTAGGTGAGTGGATGAAGTTCCTTAATAGTCTAAGTAATAATGATAAAGTGTGTAATGTGCTTGTCCTAGTATGATTAAAGTATGCTTGGTTGATCTTCAATTTTGAAATGGTTTGAAGCATTAAGAATATGCAAGGGATCATATTATAGGTCTATCGTGATTTGAGTGCTTGTGTGAATAAGTGGTATTCATCTATTTCTTCATTGTTATCATCTTGTCAAATTGGTGTAGTGGCAAGAAAATCGAGTAGGTAGATTAGTGACATCATAATTACCATGTGTGGATGAGTCAAGAGGAGTTGGTCATATGGTTGTGATCACATTAGTACCTATTTTTTATATTATAAGTTTAAATTCATGCATCAAATAATAGTCAAATATATGTGGGTACAAAGTTGGCTACTTATATAATTCACTATTTTCTCATACTTAGCCAAATTTGTAATGTGGTAAGCAAAGTTGAGTAAGCATGTTGATGAGGTCAGCATCGCACAAGTGGAAATATTAGGTAAAAATGATCATATGGGTTTTATAATTTTTGTGCCTAATTTATATGCCTAAATATCAATACATGCATCGAAGCATAGTCAAAGTTATGCATGTACAAATTTGGGCTCCTAGGTAGTTTGACTATGTTTTCCCATACTTAGCCAAATTTACAATATGACAAGAAGAGCTAAGTAAGAATTTTTATGGTGTTATATATTTCATGTGTGAAGGATTTAGTAAAATATAATAATATGGGTTTGTTCATATTTGAGCCTAGTTAGTTTGTGTTAAATTTTAGATCATGCGATGAAGTGAGTCAAAAGTTATGCATGTTCAAAGTTGGCCTCCTAGGCAGGTGTTGACATAGTTGGCTTTGTGATAGAAGTTTTTTAAAAGGAATTTTAATGGAAATAAATCTCATTCATGTGAATGTTCTAGGAGCTACTAAGTACATAGTTGGATTCTCCTACGTGAGGAGATCATGTGGTCCAAATTTGAGATCATGCATCAAAGCACAAAAAAAATTATTAAGGAGCAAAGTTGGATTTCTAGGAATATTATAGAGGTCCCCTTGGTTGATTTTTCAAATCACATTTAATTGCATGATTGAGATCAATGGAAACATGGAAGTCAAAATGGTCAAAATTCTCATTATTTAACATTGAGCAAAGGTAAAGGGTAAAGATCGTGCAACTCTAAAGGAGATATATAGAGAAATTTTATTCTAAGAAGTTAGGAGGGAATGATATGAGGCCAAGATGTTCATTTTTTAAATGTGATCATTTAAATTTGAAAATTCAAATTTAACAAAGGGAAAAATTAGTGTGCAGTGTTTGGTCCATATCATTCAATAGAAGTCAAATTTTCTATTTATTTAAAAATAAAAGTTTTAGAGGAATCCATGGTGAATATAATTAACCTAATCTTAATATTTTTAATTATGTATAGTCAAAGATATTAAGGTTCAAAGTTTATTGTATTCGTACATGGACTGTAAGTGACCTGAGAAGATTGTTTGAGCTTGTTTTAATATTATTTCAAAATCTCTTGATGAATTGGATATTGGAGAGTGTTTTAGACTCCATGAGGAAATTTTTTTGCATTATTAATGCTTGACCAATCATATTTAGTATGAACAAAGGTTTAAAAGTTGACTGTGTATTCATTCATGGTGACTATGTGCACAGAATCTTATTTGAGCAAATTATGCTTAAGAAAAAGGGTATCATGTTGGTTGTTGGCACTCAAGGGGGTCCTATAGATCATATGGAATGGTTATATGATTTTGGTAGTGGTTTTGTGTTCTTTATTTGGTTGATGAAATTATAATAGAATGAATAGGTCTCCATGAGACTTATAAAGGCCAGTATGGCCTAATTGAAAGATGTTGGTACTTAAGGGTGACCCATAGATATTATGGCTAACCTTAAAAATTGTATTGAGTTTTAAATTCATGTGATAGAAGCCTTAAGGTTTAATGCATGCCTAATGGCTGACCATGAAGTTGATAAGCATGATTTCCCTATATATAGTGAAACCAAAGGAGATGGTTCCTAGACTTTGGAGAGTTGAGCATGAGAGATTTGTTGAGGAAATAGTGAGGAGTGTTCATTAAAATGAAGAAGAGAGAAGAGCAAGTGTGCCTAGTGGTTGGGTTGATGATCAGAGTAGTTTGATGATTATGTGTATGTTAGAATAGAGCTCATGTTATTTTAGGATAAGCAAAGAGGTCTAAGTGTGTGAAGAAGGTTGTATTTCTAGAGATCCATCAGTAGGTGTTAAAGACATCAATTTTAATTTGGAAGTGTTCTTATCAAAGGAGAGTCTAAATGAGTTAGTCTTCCTTAGGGGTAGTTTATCCTTTTGATATAGTCATTTCACTAGATTAAAGTGTTTTAAAGGAGTTGATCATCTTAGGGGCAGGTGTTCCTTATGGAATAGGTGTTTCACTAAATCCTAGTCAAGAGGATTTGACCAATCTCTAGTTTGTAATACCTTATAAGATAAGTAGTCCAAGGGTTTATAGGCTTGAGAGTGGGTTTTATTCCCCAAGATGGTTTCTCATGTATATCTTGTGTTGTGTGTATGATCTTTCTTTATCCTTCTTGTTCACAACTATGAATGATTTGTATGCTTCATGAATGGATGTATTGATTACTTAAGTGTTTAGAAGAATTGGAAATAGAATTGGATTGTTTTCCACCACTAATTCACCCCCACTCTTAGTGTATTGTACCTCTAACACACACACACACACACACACACACACACACACACACACACACACACACACACACACACACACACACACACACACACATAAACAATTGTGTGTGTGTGTGTGTGTGTGTGTGTGTGTGTGTGTGTGTGTGTGTGTGTGTGTGTGTGTGTGTGTGTGTGTGTGTGTGTGTGTGTGTGTGTGTGTGTGTGTGTGTGTGTGTGTTTCATAAATCATGGTTTTTAAAATTAAACAATGCATGTATGGAAAAATACAATAAAAAAGTAACAAAATAAGATCACAATGGTTTGAGGTTGATACCCACTATTAATAGCAACCATTAATGGGATATATACTAATGAGTACTTGTATCAATCTAGGGTATTGAGAAAAAAACAATCCAATCCATTAAATGAGTCTTTGAGGATAGATAAAAGTAAATAAATTTTTTAATACAAAACCTCATCATCAAAATAAAACACAACCAAACACATAAATCTTCAACAAGCAAAACAATAGAGAATCAAGTAAGGCCACTATGGCAGCAAGGTTGATAGTGAGAATCATTTGGAAGATATAAATGTGATGGAGGGATATGCATGGGCATTAGATGCACTAGAATAACTCCCATTTATTCATCTCCATCACCTAATTATCCATGTCAACCAAAAGCATTATTGTGGCACACATTCTTCTCATTTTGAAACAATAAATAACAAAGTACAATAATGAAGAGAAGAAAAATAAACCAACCAACTTATGTCTTGCCATAAATTCATGATTTTATGTCTGAGAGTTGTAAAAAGTGATGCCTATAAGTTTCTTGATTTTTTTCCTTATTTCCTTGATGAGTGGCTGACTTCCCATCTTTTAAAATCTTTAAATATCCAAGCCATATTTTCCTCATTATGCATTTGAGAATTTCTAGGCTCATGGGTGAAGTGGAGGTTTAAAAATGGAAAGTATACAACCATTCCATTGTGAAAATAATGTGCCATAACTTATTTTTTCTCAATAGAATAGGCTAGGTATAGTTCCACTTTATTTACTTCATTTTCTATCTTCTATTTACTTGTATTATTTCCACTTCTCTTATTTCCCAAGTCAATGTCATACATTATCATTTTCTATCTTTTAATCATTTTAAAATCTTTTCATAAGATTTTATAATCATATAACTTTTTTACGTCAAATATGTTGTGGTATTATAATTTTTATAAGCACCTAAGAGCTATAATGTGATTTAACCTTATAAAGTGTATTATCATTAAGTGATATTTCCTATGTTCATAATTTATGCAAAAAAATAGTTTATTCCATCAATTTATTGCAAATAACTATGATTAATATTCCATCATAATTGATCCCTTTTTTCAACCCTAAGTGCATAGAATGTCACATTGAAACTCATTAATTATTATCATAAGCACACATGTCATCATATTCAAAACCAAAAATTAAAATTGATTATCTACAACCATAGTATAGGACTACAAAAATGTGTGACAAATAAGGTATACACAATATGGGTCTAAGCATAGCATGAAACATCAAATAAAAAATCTGGAATAAAAAATATATTTGTCTTATCATACAATTGATATTTTACTATATAGTGGTACAACTTTTGCTTCCCATACTCCTTCACTATTAGGCTTAGATCATTCCCATATGACAGTACCACCTAAAATATACACATACGTATCTGATACAAGGGCATCCTATAAGGACACTAAAGTTGTTTCAATTTTATATTGAGTTAGTAAATTAGGTGTCTAATATTTTTTATAGGTCCTAAATTGTCCTTATGTGGAGTCTAGATAGTCTCAATGAGCACAAATTTTGAATTTTGGTTTTCCTGCCAAAACTACTTTTTGAAATTTTGAGTCTTGTTAAGCCTTGTCTAAGAACTTTTATGTATTTTGTGAAGGTGGTAGGAAATTTTAAACAAGTATAAGGGTTTTGGCATGGTAATAGGTCCATAAAATGTTCATTATCCTATTGTTATGGTTTTAGACACTTTATATTATGTGAAAATCAAGAATTAGTTATGTATCATTTTTAGGAGTGTAGGAGTCAATTTTGGATTTATATATTGAAGTTACATTTGAGAACATGAATTAAGGATGGATAATTTTATATGAATGAATTTGTGATGTTCTTGTGATCTATGTTTTGAAAGAATGATTATAGACCACTATTTTAGAGGTCATTGTTTTCTTGCTAAATGCAGGTGATTTGTTAATAAAATAATGAGATATAAAATTTTTCCAAGTGAATTTTTAGGATATTTCAATGTTTTTTATAAGATATAATTTTAAGGATTATAATAAATCAAGGTCACTATCAAAGAAAGGGAATACAGACCCTATTTTGGCGTGTTTATTGCTTGATTATAGATTGTGTTTTTAGAATTGTCAATAAAATAAAATTTGCTAATTGTGTTAACATTATTTAAATATTTTGTGTGAGTTCCATTATTTACAGACTATGCTTAACAAGATGGTAAATCATTGAGGTTATAAGGTTGTGTTTTAAGTTTTAAAAGTTGTACTGATTGTTTATTTAGGTTATAAGATACATATATAATAAATAAACCATCTTATTCATAGATATTCAAAAAAAAGAGATTCGTGTTTCCTGTAATAGTCATTCTTTGACTGGATAGTGAGTGTGTTATTTGGAAGAAGTGATCTTTAAATCACTAACCAAATGCTTTGAAAAGTTGAGGTAAGTTATTTACATGTGATTTAAGGTTTATAAACTTTCATATTGCATAATATTGTGTTTTTTTCTCCCTCTTTGTAGGGTTATAGATTGGTAAACCCTAATTTCTTTGCACAGTCAAGTGTATATTAAGTAGGAAAGGTATAACAGTGGGTTGTTAGAGACAAACCAATAGTTCAAAAATATGATCCAGGTATAGAAAAACCTTTTAAACCTATTTTGGATCTTTTAATCCCTCCAAAACATTCACAATTTATTTTTGTATGCTCTCGATTGAGACAGAGTCATCAAAAGCCCTAGATTAGGGTTTCAAGCATAACTCCTATTTTAACCATTTAAAATTCATAATTTTTTATAATCTAATAAATATTAAAGTGATTTCATAGAATCACATGTTTTAAATTCTATACAGACTCATCAGTATGGACTTTTTAGGACTAAGTTGAATTAAGCCTAGAAGAGACCTAGTTCTTTAGGCCTAAAGAGGGAAAGTGAACTTAGGAGAAGAGATAGACCACCAAAATTTATACATGGGTGTATTTTGATAGGAATAAGAATAAATTAGATTTGGTAAGTCATAATTAATTGTACCTTTTCTATACTATGCATTAATGCCTATAAAAGGACTACAAAGACTAAATTTAGTGTATGCAGATGTGTATAATTAGATGAATTGACACTAGTAGAATGTCATTAAAATATTGGGAAAGATCTGAGACTATTAAACATAGATAGTGAGAATATATCCACTGAGTGACCATGCAGTCAAGTAACTAAGTTCATAGTGTGTGTGTGTGGGGTAATAAGGTATAGAGTGAAAAGATTGGTGTATGTTCTGCATCAGTATCAAAATTACTTGAAAATAAAAGATGAAAATAAAAATTTTATGTAAATAAATAATTGAATATAAATATTTGAAAGTAAATAAAATTCTTTAAAAACACTAATGTTGAATAAATTTAAACTTAATTGCATACAAGTAAGCATGCAAAACTACTATAGGCTAATTTAAGAAAATTGTAACCATGATTATCACAAGGGTGCTTAACACAAGATTATTAATGAGTTTAAATCCATGATATTAAAATTACATATCAAAAAATATCTCCCTTATAACTTTATCATTCCCTTCATTAATATCACTAGCCACCCTAGCTAGAGTATCCAAATTTTCTTTTCTATCCATAAAATTCATCCAAATTCCATTACTTAAAGATTTTTAACACTAGTTAAAAAACTTAATAATTTCAATATCCTTATCTAAAAATGTAAAAAAATCAATTCCCTTATCCATTACTTATTCCTCTATAACCAAACTTTTACCAAAGCTTAAATCATCTCTTCAACAATCTATGTTTGAATCAATTAAAGAACTTCAATATCCTTAAACCAACCCTGATAAACTCTTTATACCCTTGATAATTTACCATTTCCCCCTTCCCACCAATTTTTTTCTCATAGATACTAGCAGATCTTCTACATATAGGTTCATCCATTACAACCTTGACATAAAACCTATCACCTAAATATTCAAAAGAAGACACAATTAATTTCCTTCTCTTTTTCCAAAAGGCCTATCTTCTACAACCATATTTACATTTAATAAAAAATCCTCCCAAGATATCATTGAATTTTTTATTCTTAAATCATCTAAAATTAATAGTTTAATTAACCCAAGATGACACATTTCTCTTGTTTTAACTCTTTGAATCTCAATTGCAGTTCATTCTAACAATTTTAACAAGAAAAAAGGAAAATCGATTCTCATATAATGCCTTAAATGAGAGAATAATTTAAAATGGTAGGAAAATAAAAGAGATTTACTTCCTTCATACATAATATAATTCTAAACAAGCATATCCATCTCAAGCTAAGGATCAAATATTGAAACCCTCATTACACGTTTTTTAGTGTCTTTCACTTCTTCCCCAAACACAAGAAAAGAATTTCTGAATTGGGATCCCCTAATCTTAACCGTATCCTATTTTTGACCCTCCAATAGAAACCCAATTTCACTAGATACAAATTATTCTATCATTTCAAACCTCATGCCCCAGAACATTGAAACCCCATATTTTAAACTATTACCAAACTCCATAGCCATTGTCTCATCATCCCTTGAAGTGTATCAAAAAACATAAATCCATCCTACAACTTGTTAAAACCAAAAACATGTTAAATTCTCCCTTAAGTGCTTCAAAAATTCACAAATTTTGGATCCCCCCATGGAAAATATAAACATAGAACAATCCGTAGAGATAAAAAAACCTTCTCCTTACTATAGATACCCAATTTTGGTACAAGTCATATTGTCACTATGTGTTTTTCATATCTTTATGCACTTGGAATATTTTTGTAAATTTGAATATTTATAATACTTTTACATCACATTAAATGTCTCATAGTCTTTTATATTCCACATTTATTCATAAACATATCACATTTGTCAGTTTTTTTCATTATGATCCATCTAGTCATCTTTAGTCTAGACTGGTCTCTATTTTTGATAATTTATGTGACATGACCATAATCAATGGTCCATGATTATAACATGACCATATTGATAGTGGTTGATTTTGGTCATTCCTTTTTGTTTCTTTTTTATATTTATTTCCTATTCCTTAATTGTTAGTTACCATTATTTTCTATGGTTGTCTTATGTGTAAATTATGAAGCCTATATATAAAAATATACCCTATGACATTTATCATCATAAATATCAATTTTTCCTCCTTCATTCCAAAGTATTGAGTTTCAAATTGATAATATACTTTTATAATTACTCAATGAGCCTACACATTGATCCTATTTTTATTTTATCATCAACTAAAGTCTTGATTATCCACATTTGTACCAAAAAAGGTCAAAACTAAGTATGCAATTGTATTTGTTTATCTATGGAGAGGAGGTGCATTCCTTTATCTCATTTAGGTTGGGATAAATCATGAATAAATATAACTACATTAAACCCTAATTTAATGCATGCATGATATGTAGTTGTAACTCTAAAATGGGTCCCATGCAACTAACCTTGCACATATTATATGTTCTTGTAACATTGTGATGAATTATGGTTACATAAAAGGATAAACTAATTCAGAGGATTACATATAATAACTATGCCAAACAAATATATATTCCTATACCTTTTTTGTTGTTAAATCATCTCAATAAGTTTTAGACATAGAAGAGCAAAATTACCATAATCATAGCAATCTACCAGAAACCTGCCATAATTAGTCATACAATTTTGGCTATTTTTATCAACAATGGCTAATTTTGATCATATCTAGCAACACAATAAAATTTTATGGTTTTATTATAATTAGTATCTTGTTTTCCAACATCATAATTCATATCTATA
Source organism: Torreya grandis (assembly GCA_037957365.1). Lineage (NCBI taxonomy): Eukaryota > Viridiplantae > Streptophyta > Pinopsida > Cupressales > Taxaceae > Torreya > Torreya grandis. The sequence goes on along the minus strand of JARHVA010000015.1, from coordinate 4,189,959 downwards.
ATCTAGGTAAGCTAGATTAAGGTATACATCTCTCTTTATCCCTATGTTACCTAATTTATCAAATTTATCAATTGTTGAATCTTTAAATTTTTAATTTTAGTACATTAATATGGTTTGATTACTATAGTTTACTATATTTATTTAAAAGCCTTAGTGTGACATTTTTTAGTATATTTTTTCACTCTTAAAACCAAAATTCACTTGAACACCTACAAACCTCAAGAAAATCCTTTTGCTTTCTAACATAATGAAGAAATAAATCTATGAGTTCTAGAGAAATTTAAAAAACATATCACACTAAAATATCCCCTAACAACCATCTTCAAATTAACACCATTCTATAATTAATTATCTTAATCATTCCCTTCTCAGATAACAATCATTATAAAAGTTACACCCTTCCACACACTTTATCCATAAATCATATCAGTAGTTTTAATTTGAAAAAAATGTTCATTTCACATGTATCTCATATCACTTAAGACTCCCATGATACCTTATACTTCCATATACTCATCAATACACTTAAAAAAAAGTAAATACTCTCATCCTCAACCCATCTGAATTTATTTCCACCTCATTAATAATTACATACACCTAAATGTTACAACCATACCACACTTATATTTTCATTATAATCACATTAATTACACTTTCATTTTCAAAAACATAATGATCATTATTAATATTAGCCTTTTTCACATGCTTTAAAAACACTTTGAGGATTAAATATAACTATTGAATCCACACACAATAATTCCTCCTTAATTACTAAATGCCACGTCACCTTAAAATTAACTCTAAGGGACACTTCAATCCAAAAAACCAATATTTTCCTCTCCCTCTTCCATAGTTATATATTTATCCCCACTTATAATTATATATTCTATAGTGATTCTTCTATTTATTTTTTTACATCTAGACCAATAGAATAAAAACCCCATTTCATGACATCACCCAATATTCCTCCACCATTGTTAATTTCACAACCTCTTAAAAGTTTTTAGCAAACCTAAGAACCTAATCCATACTCACTTCATTGATACATTTGCTGTGAAAACTCTAAAATACTATAAATATCACATTCTATGATAATTTATTCCCTTGCAACATACCAATTCCTATAGAAACTAAGATAAAAAAGTGCCCAATTAACACATTCCATTAGAGGTTTTCCAACCCATAACTTGACAAATAATTATTATATCAATAATGGAGGGAGGTTCCCCCTCATCCAAATGAACATATCAACATTTTTCCTTTAATATCTTGATATAATAGCCTCCAGTGAAACTTGTTTAAGTTTATCCAAATCAATCTTTCTACCTTTTCTACTTCTCTTTATAGTTGGGGGATCTAGAGGCACAAAATATTTTTACAAGATCATATAAATTATATTTAATTATTATATGAATCCATTTATTTCTTTCCTTTTCTCAACCTTATCCTCCTCTTTAATTAAATCTTCCTCAATCCCCCATCCATCCTTCCCATTCTGTAACTTCTCTTTAGATTCATGTTCCTTTCCCATTACCACCTTCCCACTCTTTTCAAACATTAAAAACATAAGTATGTAGAAAATAAATTCCTCCCTTAATGACTTACTATTGTTGGTGTAAAATATATTATAGGAATTAAATATGTAGAAAATAAGATATTCTATATTAAAGCCATAACTAAAGAACAAGAAGAAGAAGTTCACACCCGAGTATCTCTTGCAATGGGATATTAGGTATTAGTACCCAATATACCCTAAAGGTAGTGTTATTTTGAAAAATAGAGAGGGTGGAAATACTAATTGACTAGATAAGTACTCATAATTTCACACATAATATTTTTTTTTCACATTTAAACTATTTTTTTTAACTGAATCAAGAATTGCAAGTCATTATTGTGGATGTACGTACAAACAGTTGTTCAGGAAAATACCATCGTATTAAACTCACCGTGAGGGACTACCTATTGAATATCCCTATGTTTTTTGATCCCATGAGATGAGTTGATATTTTATTAGGAGTCCAATGGTTTACCACCTTGGGCCTGATCAAGATAAACATACAAAAGTTATTTATGTGTTTTCATTTTGAAGGTAATAAATTTGGATTGAGAGGGTTGCAAGAAAATTTTCCATAAATGGTAAAATGTCACCAAATGCAAAAGCTTCTTAAAAAATGTTTCGTTGGTTTGTGGCATAATTATTTTCATTATCGGTAAAAAAATGAAGTACACCAAGAAGATTAGATATTCAAAAAGTGTGAACAAGCTCTAAATAGTTTTTGGGATAAGTTTAAAGGTTTAACTCTAAAAATAGATAATGATCATGCAATTAAAACTGTACCAATAATAAAACTACCCAACATATGACCTTATAGGTATCCATATGTGAAAAATAGTGTTGTTTATAAGATTTTATAAGAAATGTTGGAAGCAAGTATTTATGATAGTCACAGTGCATATTATTTTCTAGAGGTGATGGTGTGTAAGAAGATGAAAATTGGCACATGTCTAGACTAAATATAAATAAAAAATTCACCATCAAAGTTAAGTTTTTTTTTTCATTGATGAATTTATAGGTGAAATATATGGTTTTATTTATTTTATAAAATTAGATCTTTGATCAAGTTATTATCAAATTTGAATTAGAGAGGAAGATATTCCTAAAATAATTTTTAAACACATGAGGGTCATTATTAGTTTCTAGTGATGCATTTGGGTCTCAAAAACTCCCCTTATACATTTTAAAATATTTTTAATCACAAGGAATGAGAAAAGATAAAAAGAATTTGAGAAGCTTAAGGAGGCCAAGTGTACCAAATCTAGTTTTAGTTTTTCCCTATATTTCCAAAAAAAATTGTAGAATGTGATGCATTTAGATTGTTAGGTATTGTAGGAGCCTATATCAAGATTTAATTCATGCACTTTGCAATAATGTTGAACACATAAACATTGAATCACACTAATAATATAATCTTTATTCCACTATATTTTATTTTACACAAACAATACAATCATAAAGGAAAAGTCTTTCCTATAATTGGGGAGATCATATTTCCACAATAATCTCCATATCTCCCTATAATCTCTCATACAAATAACCAATCCACTATATATAAAATATAATGTTGATACAATACATTCATCTAACTAATAAACTAAATAAAACTAGCATGTATATTATTATTATTATTATTCATAACAATAATATATCACATAAAACTCTATTAATGTATTATTGTGTAAATAACAATAATTATGTTATTAAATATTAATAATGTGAACACACCTTAAAATTCACCCCCTTATGAACATTATTAACCCCTAATCTACACCTTCTTAATATTAACATGGGAAAACAACAATCCAATATTTGCACCTATACTCATGATTCGATGATTTTCAAATGACAATCACAAACCTTATCAATGGTTTTATAAATGACTTACCAATAACCAAAATGGGATGGTTTTCACATGGATGACCAACAACCGCAAACAATAGTTTTACAAGTGGCTTACCACAAACCACATCATGATGTGAAATATAGTTACTAGCTATCATCACTATCACATTTTATAGAAGTTACAAAGGAATTTACAGTTCACTTATTACATACATGAACAGGTATACAACATATGTTCTTATTTCAAACCACACCATGTTGAATAGAAAAATACACCACATAAAAGTTGTTACCAAATCATTTTGGCCCCATCATTAGTGACTAATGAGAGGCTCTAAAATCTCTAACCTCTATTTACTCTATCCTCCAGTATTTGCTACTTACTTAGCTGATGTGTTGATGAAGCTCATGTCATATGAAGATTTTGAGGAGAAACCCCTCATAATTTGGACATTGTGTATAAGCGAAAATGCATCCATGATGAAAAAAAATTATTTTTATTTTTAAAATTTTGACATTGACCTAAAAAATTAGACTCTTGACAATATGACACAATATACTTTATTGACAGAAAATTGACTTTTAATTATTGATTCATTTTTTTTATTTTGACAATTGACCCATAACTATGACACTTTAAAATTTTGTACATATTAAAAAGACTCAAAGACACTTAGATCTCATTAAACATGTAGATATTGTTACTGTAAACTCTAATATAAGACACACCATTACCTATAAATTTAAACAACTCTTAGACAAGTTTTAATTCCAAATATAGCTTAAAAGCTATCAATTAGAAATTAAACAAACTGCTATAAAATATTAAAACATGTTATAAATAAAATAGGGGAAAAATAAAACATAAAACATCACAAACTAAGTGCAATCTCATGGACCTAACAAATCCTTTAGATGACTCAAATGAAGGCACAATGATAGGACATTGATTAAATGTGTATTTTTGGATATTTGTATTAGAAGTTGTGTAGTTTGTATGTATGAAGCATAAGAGTATTTCCAAGATCTACATAGATGAATTATTAGGCATACACCAAACTATCAGATTAGTGACCCATCATTTTGAATGTCTCCTTCATACATTTTTTCACCATCAATAACACAGTCATAAACATTTCAAGTGATAGGCATGGGATTGAATAGTCCACATAGTGTAATGCAAATAGTTGGATATAAGTGCATTAATGATTTTAGAATATATATTTTACACAAAATTAATGTATATAATTTAAAATAATGGCAAAATACATCAAATTTTTTATTGATTTTCTTCTCTCCAATTGGTAACATCACTGCAGCCTTGCGTGAACATTGTAAAACACCAATATGCATTGTTAATGGTTGATGATCTCAAATAATGTGGATCAACCTTGGACATATATCTAATAAATATCCTTGTTATTATGTTCCTATACACTAGTAGGTGGATGGATGGATGGATGTAAAACTAGGACTCACCAATTTTGAAAATTGGAAATCGTAATGAGCATGACAGAAGGTCAATGAACTATAGATACATTTCACCAAGTATAGTAAATATTGATAGTGTCATAACTCAATAAATGACGTACATAGATACACATCTACAAGGGTGAAATAGGAATATGTCTACCTCTATAAATAAATTAAACTTCTATGACAACCCTCTAATATACCTACTCCAATACTAATATTAGGTATTGTAGGAGCCTATATCAAGATTTATTTCATGCACTGTGCAATAGATCCAAACACAGAGATAATATTTAATCACACTAATAATATAATATTTTATTTCATATGGGTAATATAATTATATAGGAAAATTATTTCCTATAATTGGGGAGATCATGTCTCCACCATAATCTCCATATCTCCCTATAATCTCTAATATAAATAACCAACCCACTATATATGAAATATATTGTTGATAAAATATATTCTTCTAACTAATAAAATAAATAAAATTAACATGTATATTATTTTTATTATTCATAACAATAATATATCAAACAAAATGCTATTAACATATTATTGTTTAACTAAAAATAACTACATTATTACATATTAATAATGTGAACACACCTTAACATGGGTGTGGTATGGGTATAGTATTTTTGAAATATGATTGACCCATTATATTTTAATGTCTCCAAATCAGAGGTAATAATATGCTAAAATCCATTTATGATAAATAAATGTTGACTATTTTTCATGTATTCAAACAATGGGACATTCTCTAATGGGCAACCACTTTAAGGTGAAGATAAATCATCGATAAATCATTAGAATTTAAAAAAAGTTTTTGATCATAAGTTATATTCAAAAGATAAAAAATTGGGTCACAAGTATGTTGGGTTATGACATCGAGATCATAGAAAAGAAAGGAAAGGAGAATATAATGGAAATATTTTATCTTATTTTAGATTTAATTATCTAAATAAATATAAACTTTAAACTATTTAAATTATATAAAATATAGAAACATTACATGGATACAAATGTAAATACATAATATAATTACATAATTATACTTCATATAAATATAAATGACCTAAGGGATTTAAATACTTATCATGTTTTTGTTTTATGCAGGATTGAGATAGTGTGTAGGTAACAAAAGGGTTAGAAGTAATCAGTGAGTCGTTCAGATCTAAAATTGAGTTTATGGGACTTCCTAAACATATTTATTTGAGTATATATGTCTATTTTAGATTATAACATCTATTATATAATGTATTCATCTATATAAACCATGACTATCTATTTTGATATAGGTCATTACACCTACTTGTAATCCATCTTTATGTGTGATATCAGGGGCTTGGTATGTGCAAAGTATCCAAAAACCTATATCCTTGTACTTAAAACCCTTGTCCAATTTAAATACTAAGTTGATTATTGAAAAATAGGAAAGAGGTGGGTTGAGCTAACCTAAACCACTATATAATTAATGGATAAACACTACCTACATATTGAATACTCTGAAGAGGGAATTTAAACCACACATAGTTATCCTTGTTAGGTGTATGTGCGTAATGCTTCTCCTTTAATGAATAAAACTTATAATGTAACTTTTAAAACTTTGAAAATGGTAAAATTGAATTGGTTTAGGTGCTTAAAACTTAGCTAGGAAATGCTCCTTGTGACTGATTGTTGAATTAGGAAGTTTATGATAGTTTATTTGAATGTGCAAAATTGTATAGATGTTTATTTTAGAACTGATATATGATGCTAGATATATAAATATGATTAGATATACTATGTATATATATGGTAATATCTAGGTACTTTATTATTCTAGTGAATTGAGAACATATGATCCAACCCATGAAGATGATTTGAATTTGAAAAATGACTATTTTTTGGTGTGGGGATAGGTCCGTCAATGTTGGATTCCATTAGAATTTTGTAGGCATCTAAGTCTGATATATTAATCCAAAGGTAGGAATTATAATTTTATGATTTGGATTAAATTTGAGTATGATTTGTAGTAGGTTAGTCACAAACTAGAAAATTCCTATAGGTTACTAATAGAAAATTGGGAAGGTTGGACTCATATAAACCATGTGTATATAGGATAAGGGTGTGAAATAGACATATGTGTATGCACACATCATGTAAGGTGAAGGTAGGTCAATATTGACATTTACAAATTTTTAATACCAAATTTCATTGTCTAAAAATTCCCCCCTTTTTATTCTAATATTGACATGGAATACAAAGCTAGAATAAAAGGATAAATAGATGTACTTGAGTGTAAAACACACTTCATATTTGGTATAATTCTCCAAGTGTGCATCTTGCTCTAAGAGAAACTAATGAACATGTATAAATCAATGTCCATTTATGAAATGAAATTGAGACTTTTGAAATTTAAAGTGAAATGAAGGAATGCACTTATATATGGGGAACCAAATTAGCCCATGACTTGTTGTAAATGATGTTTCCCATTGAATAATTATAGACTATACTTCTTGTTAAGTCATTGGAGAATTGGGCATCTTAATGAAACATTTAGAGAATCAGGGGTGATCATGCCCTAGTAGATAATTAAACTAAAGAAAGGGACATGGGTTAGGAAAATAAATGTCTCAAACCTTGGGAATAGTGTTCAAACATTCAGTGACATTGAACCTCAATACCATTACTACTTTAACTAATCTTAAACCTCAATATGAAAGCAAAATCTTATAGTAAACTCATATAAGGTGAATCAACCACTATATATAGAATTATAAATTTAGTGTGTTACCTTCAATACAATCAATGTCATGCTCTCAAATAAAAAATTATAATAATGTGTGTATGAATAATGTTCATGCCCCATAATCTGATCTAATCAATGGAAACATGACACAAAATTTTATACATCTTGTATACACTCCACTTTTATCACTTCTATGTCAAGTTATAAAATGGAATGATTTTAATAAATTACATATAATCTAGTTTGAAATATTTTATTCATCTAATATACATGTTTGAAATCACCTTGGGGAATTTTTAGGTGGGATAATTCACTGTATTAAATCTATTCAATTGTCACTCTGGTCAACTTCTTTGTTCAATTATTACTCTGGTCAATTTATTTATTTAATTTTCACTTTGGTCTTCTCTATTAAATTATCACTCTAGTCAACTTATTGTTTAATTATCACTTTGGTCAACTTCTCTATTCAATTGTCACTATGGTTAAATTCCATGTTCCATTATCACTCTAGTCAACTTCTCTTATCAATTATCAGTCTGATCAACTCCTTTTTTCAATTATCACTCTAGTCAACTTCTCTATTCCATTATCATCCTTGTCAAATTCTTTGCTCAATCATCATTATGGTTAATTTCTCTATTCCATTATCATCTTGGTCAAATTCTTTGTTTAATTATTATTCTAGTTAATTATGTTATTCTAATCAATTCAATAATTCTCCCTTATTTGATCAATTAATGATATTAATTACCCTTATCTAAATCATTCCTCTATTTATATTTATATTGTAAATATAATTATAATTATATTAAAAATAATTAATTATTCTTTTTCCTCCAAAAGGGAATCTTCATGCAAAGAAAGGATCTTGAGATTCTCTAGAATATTATTTTGTGAGCTAACTAAATTGATGAGTGAATTAATATACAAGATTATTATTCACCCTTAATCTTGGATAAAAGATGAAGGGCTTGAAATGAATATTGTGTGAGAGAATTCTCAACCCTTCATCTTGAAAATGAGATGAAGGACCCACATTGGTGATCTATGTGTCATCTTGAGAATGACTCTCCACCCTTCATCTTGGAAACAAGATGAAGGGCTTATATTAACTCTCATTTGATATTTTCAAATATCATCTTCCACCCTTCATCTTGATTAAGATGAAAGGCTCATATTACTAATCCATGTGCTAATACGTGTGTACATTAGAGGACTCATTTATAATTATTCATCTTGATTTCAAGATGAAGGTCCTCACTGATTCAGGTTCACTATAAATAGACCTCTTTGTATTGTAATTCAACATGTTCAAGATCTATAGTGAAGCCTTAAAATTTTATTATGATAACTTATTCATCAACTTTTTACGTGTGATAAAGTCAACATATTTCATAGATTCAATGGATATGTTACAATATAAAGGGCTTGCATGCTTTTGATTTGAATCTTATACATTATTATCTAATATTTGTATGTTTATGAGGTCTTAAGCTCAATAATGTTTCATTTGTTTTGTGTTTATAATTGAATATAACTTTGTGAAAATATAGCTTGTGAAGATTCCTAACGACATGTATGGCACGCTTGGTAGGAATTTGCAAACCCACGCCTTTCATTTGAGCACATATAATAATCTTAATTTGTAGAGAATCATGATATTTTGTCTCATTTATGTTTAATTTTTATACCATTTTATGTCTCTTCATATCAAGTAATTTTTCCCTAAAAATGGTGAAATTCTCTCTATTTGTCTACTAATTGGTGAAATCATCTCTATACTTTCTATTTTGTTTTATTTTTTGTACAGTTTTTACATTAAAAAAAATCATCTAAGAAATCAGTGAAATCATCTCAAAATATATGAAATCAACCTCAAAATGATGAAATTAACCTTTTAATTGGTGATGTCATTATATGTTTTTTATTTTGTGTCGTGTATAGGTTTAGGCGAAATCAATGAAATTGACCTCAAAATCAAAGAAATTGATTTCCAAATTAGTGAATTCATCACTGTAAATTCTAAAATGGTCATATCAGTGAATTCATCCCCTAAAATAGCTAATTCATCCCAAAAATAGTGAATTGGTCCTAAAAATAGTGGATTCATTCAAAATTTCTACATGTTTGACCTAACTTTTGGAGGCCTTAACTTTTCACTCGAGTGTCTGTTTGACCTCTCATTTGCAAAAAAATGAAGGTATTAAAGATATGCATGCAACCATCAAATTAAAAAAATGTATTTTTTTAAGAAAATGGAAAAATTGTCCAAAATGGTGAAATGATCTATGAAATTGGTGAAATTGTCTATTGTCAAGTATCTTACAATTTGGTTTACTACTAATCATATAAATGGTTTTAAAATTAGTGAAATTATTTTGTTAATCGATGAAATCATCCAGTAATTTTTGAAATCATATTTGTCTATAATTTTATATGTTATATTCTCTATTCCTATAGGTTTTTTGAAATTGTTGAAATCATTCCTACTAAATGGCAAATTTGTTTATGTGTCAAAATACGAGAGTCAATTTTTTTTATAAAATTAGCCTCCACTTGTCAAAGACCCACCAAGCAAAACTATTCACCTTGTTTTCTTTCAAGTTTCAAAAGTGGGGTGATTTATTCAAAAAATCATGTTTTCTATTCACATTTCATTTTGTGCCATTTAAAATTGATTCACAATTCATTTTGGGTTCTAAGAAAACTTGTTATTTTTCAAGCATTTTTATTGTGTATAAGTTTTCTTATTGTTGGAGTTTTTTATGAGTATATTTTGCACATATGTTCTCCCCTTTTAGGTGACTCAAATACACAAAAACCCTATTTATTTTATATCTTGAATATTAATTTTGTATGCTTTTAGCTCACCCTTAGTGAGATTTATGTGCATCAAAATGGAAATACCTTCATTTTTCTTTTGGATCTACATTTGGGGTGTCGTTCACTTCTCGTGAGTCCTTAGGGTGCAATGACTGAAATGTCATTACCTAATATTGTACCAACCCTATTATTCAATAGGGTATATAAATTGAGGCTATCATTGGTATCTTATCTAGTGGTATCTTAGAGAATGATTGTACTGATAACACTTCACTAAGACCCATATGGTTGAAGTGGTCATGAAGGGACTAGACCCTTTAACGAATGGCCCAAACAATCTCACATCCAATTGATGGATAGTTCTAAAGCACCCAATTACTAAAAGGTATATTAGGACCATCTAGAAATCCCATTAAAACTTTACCTTAAAATTATTTAGCCAAAACACATTAATTGATACAGGGGTGCAAAGGTTGATAACCTTCAAATTTATCTTTTACGTACAAAATTTTTGAGAGAAGTGTGATATTAAAACACCACCAATAACTACAATAATTTCTTCAGTGAATCTTAAATTTTATCCTCTCTCAAGGTAAATATATCAAAAAACTCAATGAATGTGGAGTAATCCCATGGAAGTAACTAAAATAGGGTTAATATATTGATTATTTGTTTAATTTATTGTGGTGTCAAAATTTTGTCATAATTTACATACACCTACACAAAGAGGTGTTACTTTGTCCATGTTCTTGGTCCAAAATTGTTCAAACTCATATGTTTCATACCTTATTTGTTTGAAATTGTAATGTTATTTTGTCCATATTCCAGGTCAAAATTATTCCCTTCTATGCTTAAATTTATTTGACGCATACATACCTTTCTTGTCTAAAATGGTACTTTTATGTTGTCTATGTGAATTTGGACCCATTGTGATCATTTTTCCAAGTTTATAGTTCTAAACCATTTCAAGAATAGGATTGAATTCTAGTCTTTGTATAATATTTTCTCATGTTAAAATCATATCTTTTCAATTCCAAATTCTTTATTTGGTCAATTCTAATTCATTTTCCCATTTCTGTTTAGGTTTATTTCAAGTTCAAGTCCAATCCAGTCAACTCTATTCAAAATCAACTGTTCACAGTCAAGTTGTTCTAAAGATAGATATGTTCAAGTAAAACATCCATTTATATTTTTTAAATCACATTTATAGATCTATTTCAAATCATATCTTTATATTTTCATTCAATACCCACAGCCTATTAGTTGGGAATGATGAATTCCTGACATCCATCCTTTCTCTTGTTTGATTCTAACTCTAATCTAATATTTCTCCTTTCATGTATCCTTGCTTAGGGACATCCTTAAATTAATATTTTATTTATTTTTCAATTCATTCAATGGCATCTATATCATATTACAGTAGAGATTATGAATAATATGGTCATGTTATAGAAAAAGGGAACCCATTTTGATACCTTTATCCCACACATTTGACTTATAAATTACAAAATTCATGTCAAATTTCAAATCCATTTAATGAATCCTTGGAAGACATATTTTACCAATTGGTTACAATAAACATGATTTTGTATCCACATATTAAGACTTTTGGTAAAAATGATCTCAATAAGTGGTACCAAAAGGAATAATATTACGAGTATCATAGGATTCAAGGCCATTCACTTAACCAATGTAGTGGAGTCAAGATTTATGTCCAAGGTTTGGTTGACCATCGATTTATCACAATTGAGCCACAACAATCATGCCAAATGCCAAATCAATTTAATAAATCCTTGGAAGACATATTTTACCAATTGGTCATAACAAACATGATTGTGTATCCACATACTAATCCTTTTGGTAAAAATGATCCCAAACCTAAATGTTATCAAAGGAATAATATTATGAGAATCATAGCATTCAATTCCATTCACTTAATCGATGTAGTGGGCTCAAAATTTATGTCCAAGGTTTGATTGATCATGGAGTTATCACGATTGAGCCACAATAATCATGTCAAATGCCAAATCCATTTAATGAATCCTTTCAAGACATCTATTACCAATTGATCACAACAAACATGATTGTTTATCCACATACTAATCCTTTTCTAAAAAATGATCACAAACCTAATTCGTACTAAAAGGAAGAATATTGTGAGTATCATATGATTCAAGGCCATTAACTTAACTGATGTAGTGGGTTTAATATTTATGTCCAAGGTTTTTAACCATGGATATATCATGATTGAGCCACAACAATCACATCAACCACCAAGTCTAGGCCCATTTCTAAATTAAGATATGATATTCCTTGAATTTAGCCAAAGTATCTTAAGTCTCACCATCACTTTTAACACTTAAACCACTTCTCTAATACCTATTCTGGTCTTGAAACCACAACAAAACCAATAATACAATCATGTTTTGCATTATCCTTCCAAGTTCCCTTAGCTACTGAAGATCTAAGTACACCCCAATCTAAGAATCACTCACTATGGATATTTCAAGATCATTTTCCCAATCATAATCATATTAATTTGATTTTAATTCAAGATCAAGACAAATCACCTATTTTTGACATTTTCATTGAATCACCTATATTTGATTAGTCATCATTTGACCATCCTCTTATCTTTGATGAGCCTTACTTTGAAGAGCCTCTCTATGACTATTCACATGTCTTTGATGAACCATTATTTGAAAATCCCATCTTTGAAGAACCCATTATTTATCCATAATCTAGTTTTCTCTCATCCTCTAAAGTCCCTCATTTCCAAAAATTCATTCACCCCAAAACATTTATTTCCAAGTGCATAGTGAAAAAGGTACTTATGGACAATGAAATTCAATAGGCCCTCTTTGTGGCTAAACCCAAATTAACATCAACTTTTTTATCAGAACAAGATTCAAAGTTGGCATCATAATTGAGATTATCAAGATTAAATTTCAAAATGGACTCTCTCATTCCTCTTCCTACCCAATTGCCTTACCTATAAGGTTTAGTTGCTACTATGGGTATGCCGCCTGGGTCTATTATTATTGCTACTATAGAGTCTTCTATTTTTTTGGTGTGTTGTCTAATGCTATTAAGTGTATACCATTCAAGCTTGGGGATGATGCTAGGACATTGTTTGAGTAAGGTGTTCTTGCCGCTAGGACACTACCTATTGTTGGGGTGACTACTATTGGTGTGATGCTCATGTCTGTGATACTTCTGTCTGAGGTAGTTATTAATGGTTCTACACCTATTTCTCTAATACTATGGTGCATTCCACTATTTTGGGCTCTTCTTTTATTTTTCCAGCCTCTTTTGCCAATGTGGTTTGTGATGGAACATCATCTCCTCAGAAGAATATTGCCCCTGCTCAATATTTTTCTATGACTGGGGGTAAAGTGAAACTTTCATCACTACCCCCTCTTATTGTGATTTTAGGGGATGAAGTGTTAAAAAATGAGGAATATTTTTCTTAGAAGGGATTGATTTGTAGGTTTAAAAGATTATGGCCATGGCTCTAGGATCTAAACACTTGGATCTTTGAGCAGTGGTGTCCCCTTACAAAGGAGAAAATATAAATTTACCCATGTGTTAAAGGATTATTTGTAGTGGTTTTTTATTCTTTCTCTAATTGAAATGCTATTTTTGATGGTTGATCTTGGTTTCGGGGAAAACATACTCTACTACTAAAGCCTTGGTTATCTACCTTTAACCCTCTCACTAAATCTTTTAATAGGCTACCAATTTGGATTCATCTACCAAATTCTTAATTTAAAGGTATTGGCAACTCGATGGGCCATTTAATCATGGTGGATCATGCCACTACTTATTTCTCTCACACCACTTATGCTCACATTTTAGTGGATTTAGATTTATATATGCCTCTCTCGATAGAGGTTATTTTACAATTTGTTGATCGCTCTTAGTGTTAACCTTTGGATTATGAAGGTATCCTATTTCATTAGTGGAGGTGATTTAATATGGGTCATTTAAAATTTGAATGCCCCTACTTGAATGTTTATCAGTCTTCATCTTGGTAGAAGGATGCTCTTTATGAACACCTTACAGTAGATGTTGATGATGATGGTTCAGGCTTAGAAGCTTTAGAGCCTCTTTTGAATGAAGGGAAGGATTCTCTTCCCCCACTACATGACTCTTCTACTATTGGGATTGATATAGGGACCTTCCCTTCCATTGATATTGATTCTAATACTATTGTTTGAACTTCCCCTACTACTGCTATTATTGGGATTGCTATTGAGATCTCCCCTATTGTTACTATTATAATACCTTTACTTGGTCATTTTTCCACTAGAACTATAATAGGGACCTCCCCTATTATCTACTCTGATATTATTGTTATTGTTGGGGCTACCATAGGGACCTCATCTACTATTATTTTTAAGACTAGGACTGCTACTGTAGGTATGCAATTTATTACTGGGGCTGATGTTGTTGTGTCTGTTTCATGGGCTTTGCCCCTTTTAGAGGATTTGGTGACTTTTTCACCTCCATCTCCTATTTATAAGAATGGATATTTTAGTGCTTATTAAACTATTTTCCAAAGGAGTAAGTGAGGTCTTCCTAAGTATGTTTCTTAGACCCACATTTAGGTCAAGAGTGTTCAACCTGCTAGGTCAGGTTCTATAATTATTTAGTTTGTTATTCCTTATAGCCTTGCTACTTTTATATGCTATGAATCTAGGGACATGATATATTAATATATATAGGTTGATGGAGATGCCAAAATTTGGCACACATCCCCCTTAGTTAGTTATATGGGTCCAATATATTAGGATAATAGAGTAACTTATGGAAATAATGTATTGGGTAATGGTTGGCCTACATTGGGATGAAGAGGTTACCCATCCATTGTTAGATAGAGGTCTATATAGATAGAGGTTACCCATCTATTGGGATTATCATTTTAAGGAATCAAGTAATCATTGATTCTTTTATTATAAGAGGATATTAGAGGTTGTCCCCTCGAAGAAACATTGTGGAGTTATTCCTTCCTAAAGGAGTATTATATGGTGTTGCCTTACCTTAAGGGTGATTATGCTAATTTTACATATATTGAATATTTGGACATCTTGGTCCACTAATATCTATTGTGATGTGTTGATCTACATTATATTCTACATTATTTATAAATATTATAAGTGTGGATCATACCAGGGGGTATCAGAGCTTTGATTTGGGCAATTTATGTGGAGCAAAACCCTATTTTTTTAGAATCATTAATATCTTTTAATCCATTTTGAATTTTTGCATAATTTTTTTATTGGATATGAATAATATTTCAAATAAATTTCAATAAAAAAATTGAGTCTTTTTTATTCATTTTGAGGGAGTTATTCATATTTTATATTTTATACTTATTTCATCATATTTTCCAAAATATAAGAAATTTTTTGGTGAAATGTTTACTGATGATGTATCATAATAAAGGACATCTACTAACAAAATTTCAAAAAAAATTATATGTTTGGAGTGAGTTATTGTAATTTTATGTTTTTTAATATATTCACTCTATAGACTAAAATTTGTAGAATTTTTTCACAAACATTTTATTAGAGTTCCACTATCATAATAAAAATCTACAGTTAAAATTTGGCACAATTTTGATTTATTTTGAATGATTTATTGACATTTTAGGGTTTCATGAACCCTAAGTTTTTTTTTTGTGGATCATGAAGTTGCAATTATTTTCAAGGGAGGATGATATTTATGCTAGAGAATGGTGGCTCTTTTTTAAGGAGAATAATACTCAAATAATATTTTGGCAAACACAATTGTCTCTTTCTTTGTCTGGGCTTGCATAACATTGGTTTAATCAATTGAGCTTCATACAAAAGTTTTCTTCATGGGAATTAATGGAACATGTGTACCTAGATCAATGGGATATTAAAAAAAAAGAGCATAAAGAAGAGGAAGAAAATAATGAAGATGCTAAAGAAGAAAAATTAGTGGAATAAAATAATGGCAATGAGGAAGAAATTTCAAGTGAAGAAGAAGAATAATTGGATGACAAGGGTTTAAATAATTTGGCTCTAAACAAATCCAAGTCAATTTTTAAATTTTATGGATGCATTCCAAAGAAGAAGGTTGTTGTGTCCATAAACCCTACTAGCAAATATAACTTCATCAACATGAATGTGGCCAAGAATTTACATGTTCAACCAAATAATATCAAGGAGGTTCAAGTAGATGGTAAGAATATTTGAGTGTTTGAAGATTGGAAACTTATTATGGAAAAATATGTTTTGCATTCAGATTTTTATGCTTTGGATATGGATGATGTGGATATGGTTCTTGTATATCCATGGTTAGAGACTTTTGGAACAATCAATATTAATTTTCAGAAGAAGTTCATGAAGTTTTGGTATAGGAAAAAGGTCACTTTACAAGATATCTTAGTGGGAAATGCACCAATAACAGTCAAGGTAGATCATGAGGATGAGATTGAAATAGGTTATGAAAAGCATGTGAAATATTCATATGAAGACATAGATGAAGAAATAATACAATCAAATAAAAACATTTCATCTAATCAAGAGACAAAGGAACCAATAAAGCAAAAGGTGGAAGAAGTAGAAGTAAAGGTTGATAAGGTCAAAGTATCAGAAAAAGCTAAGGTATATAAACACCCACATCATCATGAGAGGAAAAAATCATGGAGCCATGTGAGGGAGTGTCATAATAAAAATAACTTTGGCTATATAAGAAATAATATTTTCAATAATTATGGCTATGCATGGAAGCCAAAGAATACCTACTATGGTCATCAATGGAATCAAAGTAGTGCAGTAGAATATGGTACATGGAATCACAAGAGGAATAATTATGCATGGACATCAAAGCAGTACAATTATGATCTTAAATGGAATCAGAGGAGTATAATATAATTTGAAAATAATCTTGGAGAGCTATCACCTACCAGGATCACATATGGATGGCTAGATGATCGAGAGTGGAGATAAGTGTGCAATGATTTAAAGCACATTCATTATTTGGTTTCTTCTTATGTTTTGGGGATGAAACATGTCAAGGAGTGAAGTAATATTATGTATCTAGGGACATGATATATTAATGTATATGGGTTGATGGATATGTCAACATATGGCACACATCCCCCTTAGTTATTTATATGGGTCCAATATATTAGAATAATGAGTAACTTTTATAATTAGTGTATTGGGTAATGGTCAGCCTACATTGGGATTAAGAGGTTACCCATCCATTATCAGTTGAATAAAGGTCTATATAAAGGAGATGAATATCATTGTAAGGAATAAAGTAAGAATTGATTCTTCTATTGTAAGAGGATATTAGATTTTATCCCCTCAAGGAGATATTGTGGATTTATTCCTTCCTAAAGGAGTATTGTATGGTATTGCCTGACCTTAAGGGTGATTATTCTATTTCTACATATATTGAATATTTGGACATCTTGGTCCACCAACATCTATTGTGTTGTGTTGATATAAATTATATTTTGCATTATTTAAAAATATTATAATTGTGGATCATACCATTCTATAGCTTTACCTTTTTGGCTTTGTTGTCCGACTGTTGCCAGTGCATTATTTCTGGCCTATGGGTGACCTTTTTGTTTTTTCCTTGGGGGCTGATTTGTATAAGGATCAGGACCCTTTTTTCCTATTGATCTAGTCAAAAACATCATAATCAAGATTAACATCTACATCAAAATCAATTTCTCTTTTATAACCAATGGTAAAATTGGTTTCTATTCTATAACCACTATCAGATTTAACATCAAAAGTAGAACCAACATCAACCTAAACATTAGATTTAGATCCCCTTAAGTTAGAATCCATTTTAGAATTATATTATATTAGTGTATATCATAACATTGGTTATATACTTCTATAAAATTCACTTGAGTTAGGATTATTTACATCATTTTTAGAATCAACATATCTTAGTAGATTTTATGATATCAACTACATGCTCTTTGAAAATTAGCTTGAAAATATTTTTGATCCTTCTAGAATTATTGAGGAAGTTTCCTTCCACATTGATGCAAGTTCTCTTACTATCCTCTATGAGTATTATGTTACCTTTTCCCCTTCCATTGACATTATACATGCCTTTAACATTAACCATCCTAGCCATTATATTGATATTCCATCACCCACAAACATCGATTATGACCAACAAAATCACACATTGTTGAAATTATTTCATAGAGACATTTTATTGGTAAAATTTTTGGGGATACAAGATAACATATATATAGAATAACAATCTCATAGTGAGACCTTGTTTAAGGCACTAGAGGACAATCAAATTCTAAACTCAACATCTTCTAGTGAAACCTTGTTTGAGGTGTTAGATGATAAGAAAAATAAAAAATCAAAATCATTTATTGAAACCTTGATTAAAGGGCTAAGGGACAATCAAAATCAATTATCAACATCCATTAGTGAAACCTTTTTCAAGGTGATATTGGACAATCTAAATCAAAACAATTATTAAGACTTTATTGGTGAAAACCTATTTGAGGTGCTAGTAGCTAAGTTAATTAGTTCCTCATTGCTTGATGAATACATTGGAGTCAATATTTATCCCACCACAACCAAAATCAAGTTGAATTAGAAATTAAAAACATTATGTGTGACTAAAAGTCCCAATTTTCATTTATCCCCCAACTATTATACATTTCATTATGATCCCATTATTCATTCATGACCTATATTCCATTATCCAATAAAATCATTTATCCAATGCTTGTCCATTCATACACTCCCTGGTAGCACTCTTTTTCAAAGATACTATGAAGACACCTTGTTTATAAGTTTGTAGGAAGTAGAATCAATAGCCAAAAAAGCTCACAATAACATCAAATCAACCTACATCAAAAACATAATTATAACAGAAAAGATATTTAGAATCAGTATGGGTTAGACATCAAACATTCAACATTATGAATATCATAATCCTCCACTAATTTTAGATGTCAAAAATTAAAAATAAAAATAAAAAATAATATCAAAATCAAATCAATAAATAAAGATAAATAATTTGTCAAATGGTGAAAACCATGTTTGTGACACCTTGGGCAAGTACCATGATGAAAACCAAGTTTCTCACATTATGTGTAAATAATTTATTGTCTACAAGTACATTTACAGTTGGGGGCATCCTTATCTACATTTACATATGTTCCATTCCCATCACATTACCTTATCCTGAACCATATTATTGTTCATCCTACCCTGGTCAACTTTTCCTTCCTGTCTTGGTCTTAATAAGAAAGTGGAAGTTGTTATGAGCTCTATTTTGGAAAATATCTTAGATTCTCTTCTTAGTGAAACTTTGATAACTATAAATTTTGTTTCCCATGTGACATGGTCCTTAGATATTCCTCAGCTAATTGTCATCCATTATTATCCAATTTGATAATTTCAATCTTGCCATTTGTTACTACATCTCATCCCGATGCTAGAACAAGTTTTTCCCTTTTTTTATTGATCCATTATGAGTATAATGATCTAAACACTCCTAAACATTCCCATTCCATGCTCACACCATTTTATGAGTTTTAAAATTCACTTTATTTCCATTTTGTGAGTTAATTGCACTCTCTCTCCATTTTTTGAGTTAATTCTACACTCTCATCATTTTGTGAGCTAATTTTATACTCTCATCATTTTGTGAGTTTAACCATTTTTTCTCAATTGTTCATTTTCTAGTCCCTGATCATAATTATCATTTTTTGTGCTTAATTTTTCATATAAATACAATGGCTTGAGGTCTAATTGGACTATGTAGGTAGTTCTCAGCTTTCTAAGGTTAGTTAGGCCATCCCTTGTCCTATGTTCTCAACACTTTGTAAGTATATCCACTGATATTTTGTCAAGTCTATTCATTATACACTTTATCCATTTTATGAGTCCCCATTCTTATTTTTATTCCATAATTTTTATTTTTAATTTTTCATCAATTTTATTCAATCCCAACTCCTTGGGAGAAATAAATTTGGTATGAATTCCATAGGATTATGTAGGTAGCATCCACTTTCATGGAGCTTTTGGAGTCATCTCGACCAACCCTTCCTTATTATTTTATTCCCCTTCCCTAGTCACAATTATTCTATCATACCCTTGGTCTCAAAAAAGTAATGCCTTATTATCACACACACACTCATTTCTTAATCAAATGCTTTATTTATTTTTATTTGCATTTTTATGTGTTGATTGTTTATTTACTTAGAAGTATATTATTTGTTACTCAAATGCTTTAATTTAGTACATTATGTTTTTCACTTAAGTCTTGATTACTCATATCATGATTTTGAGTTATGAACATTTGTATTTGAATTAGAATTTATTTAAGTGCATTATGTTATACATTTAAATCTTGATTTTCCATATCTTATTTTAAGTTTTATACATTTACATTTTGAATTCAAATTGTTATACATTTTTAAAAATTAATGTTGTCATAATTATTCTTAGATTATGATGCATATTTTCATGTGTAATATGAAAAAATCAAGTTTTAAAATGGTTTACATGCAAATGCTACATTCAAACATCTCTATCTAATCATTAAACAAACAAACATCATGGTCAATCTTCTATTTCAATCAAATCAACTCTACCCTGCTTGGGGTAAATCAATTCATCATCATCAAAAATCAAAAGTAAGTAAGCATTATCTCAAATGGTGTAATCTTGTCCATGGTCTAATGTTCTCTCATATTCTAGCTTCTTCCTCTCTTTTTTTAGAACCCATCCACCTAATTCATCCCCACATGCCTTCTCGAAGGGGTATTATTCGAACTAATTTCATTCAAATTACATCCTTGTATTTTAATTTAATCTCCTCAACCTATCGATTAGGAATGATGAAATTATAGCATCCATTATTCCATCATCTAATTTTTCATCCACCTTGTTTGGCTTCTCATTATTTGAAAATATGTTAATTCATCTACATCTCACAATGCCTTCTTAAAAAGGGGAAAATATAGACACTCCACTTTTATCACTTCCATGTCAAGTTGTAAAAAGGAACAACTTCCTACACTTGCACACAAACTACTCTGAATTCATCTATTCATCTAAGATACAAGTTTAAATTCACCTTGGGGCACATCTAGTGAGACAATCCACCATATTATATATGTTCAATTATCATTTTAGTCATTTTCTATGGTCAATTATTTTACTCTGATCAATTTATTAATTCTTTTACTCTAGTCTGAAATCATTTGTTCATCAAACATATGAGTTCAAATTCATCTTAAGGCATCTCTAGGTGGGATAATTCACTATATTAGATCTATTCAATTATCACTCTAATCAACTTCTCTTTCAACTATCACTCTAATCAATTTCTCTATTTCATTATCATCCTAATCAAATTTTTTGTTTAATCATCATTATAGTCAATTTCTCTATTCTATTATCATCCTAGTCAACTTCTCTATTCAATTACCATTCTAGTCAATTATGTTATTTTGGTTAATTTAATAATTCCCCCTTATCTGATCAATTAATGTTATTAATTCCCTTTCTCTAAATCATTCTTATAATTATATTTCTATTGAAAATAGAATTATAATTATCTTAAAATTAATTATTTTCTCTTTTTCTCCAAAAGGGAATCTTCATACAAAGAAAGGATCTCAGGATTCTCTAGAATATTCTTTTATGAGTTAATTAAATTGATAAGTGAATTAATATACAATATTATTCTTCACCCTTCATCTTAAAGATAATATGAAGGGCCCATAATGAATCTTATGTGAGATAAACAGCTGCACCAATACCTGTACAGCAACATCTTCTAGCTCATCCATCTTCAGCTCAATCATGAAGACCAATAGAAGTTGAATGAAGATTCAACTTCTCCTTTGTAACCGGCTTGGTTAACATATCAGCAGGATTCCTATCCGTATGGATCTTCTCCAGCTTCAACTCACCATCTTCCAATACTTGTCGTATGAAATGGTACCTTAGTTGTATGTGCTTTGTTCTTGAATGAAAGGCTGAATTCTTAGCCAAATGGATTGCACTCTGACTGTCACTATACAATCTGCAACTCTCATGCTCCCTACCAAGCTCATCCATGAACTGCATCATCCATATCATCTCTTTGCTAGCCTCTGTGGCTGCAATATACTCTGCTTCTGTAGTTGACAAGGAAACAACCTTCTGTAACTTAGATATCCAGCTAACTGTTGTTCCACCTACAGTGAAAACATAACCTGTAGTGTTCCTCCTGCCATCTAAATCACCTGCCATATCTGAATCTACATAACCATGTAGAGAAATATCTGAACCTCCATAGCACAAGTGTCTACTGTTGGTTCCTCTCAGATATCTAAGGATCCACTGAACTGCTTTCCAATGTTCCTTACCTGGATTGGCCATATACTTACTTACCACTCCCACTGCTTGGGCAATATCTGGTCTAGTACACACCATTGCATACATCAAACTCCCTACTGCGGAAGAATATGGAACCTT
Organism: Torreya grandis; assembly: GCA_037957365.1. NCBI lineage: Eukaryota > Viridiplantae > Streptophyta > Pinopsida > Cupressales > Taxaceae > Torreya > Torreya grandis. The sequence goes on along the minus strand of JARHVA010000015.1, from coordinate 4,167,023 downwards.
ACTCATGTACTCTACCTCATCATATGAAGTAGGACATTGTTCTTTACTCAACTTAAAATGTCCAACCAAAGGTGTGCTTATCGGTTTAGCATCCACATCTGAAGTAGATAATACAAAAGGAGATTTGTTAGTAACACAATTACACAAATAGAGAGTACCTTCTCTCTTACCTCTGGCCATAACAAGTGCACCCTTGGTCACCTTCCAAGATTCTGCTGTGAGGGTTACTATACAACCCTCATCCCCTAACTTTCCTGCAGAAATCAAATTTCTCTTCAAGCTAGGAACATGCATCACATCTCTCAACACCCATGTGTTGCTATTCTACATCTTTAGCTGCACTTTACCTTTGCCAATTATTTTACAGGGCTCATCATCCCCTAGATACACTATTCCAAAGTCCCCATGGATATAGTCACTAAAATATTCCCTGTTAGGGGTAGCATGAAAAGATGCACCAGAATCTAACACCCAAGATTCTATATTATTATGCAGAGAGAAAATTAAAGCATCTTGTGCAATACCTGCAACCTTGGCTTCTTCCTTTCCTTCGTGTTGATTGTCCTCCTTAGGCTTTGACCAACAATCTCTGCTTATGTGCCCCATCTTTCCACAATTCTAGCATTGTGGCCTTCTGCCATTTCTGGATTTAGATCTGCCTTTCCCCTTAGATTTTGACCTTGATCTGCCTTTCTTGCTCTTCTCTTTCTGCCTCCCCCTGCTCTCAAAACTTAAAGCATTCCCAGATGTCTCTTCTGTGCTTTTCCTGCGTATTTCCTCATTCAAGATAACACTAACAACATCCTCTACTTTCAAAATATTTGATGCAGATGCAGTATTACTTACTGCCATTACTAAGCCATGCTAGCTTTCAGGCAAAGAACATAATATTAAAAGAGCTTTTATTTCATCATCAAACACTATATTGACTGAACTTAATTGATTCACAATTCCATTGAAATCATTCAGATGAGTAGAAACAGAATGACCTTCATTCATATGCAAATTAAATAACTGCTTCATAAGATATACCTTATTAGAAGCTGAGGGTTTTTCATACAAATTTGCTAACATAGTCATCAACTCTACCGTAGACTTTGCCTGTGATAAATTAGATATCACAATGGATGCTAGACTCAGTCTCATAGACCCCAGAGCCTTTTTGTCAAGAACTTCCCATTCTTCATCCTCCATGTCTTTGGGCTTCTTTGCAACACCACCTAATGGTAAGTAGAGATCTTTCTGATACAGATAATCCTCTATCTGCATTCTCCAATGTTGGTAATTTTTGCCATTGAACTTTTCCATTCTCAATTTACTTTCATCTGCCATTGCTTCTCCCACTCAAATAGAAATCCCTGTGAGAACTTGTAATCAATACACACTACACAGATCTGAACCACCTGTTAGTGAACCTGAGCTCTGATACCACTTGTTGGTATCAGCTCTTGAACCTACAACCTGGCTCTGATACCACTTGTTGGGGATCAACCAACAATAGATTACACTTGTGAAAGCAATAAACGCAGAAATAAATCAGATAGACAAGTAACTAGAATGATAAATAGCAAGAACAAGAGATACAAGAAACCACCCTGAAAACTTGTATTAACAAACTCTTTACAAAAGGAATACAATTGAAGAAACTTCTTTCTTCCACACCTCTCCTAGATGTATAGATCTCTCAATAGATCTCTATTCCTCAAGAGCTCTCTCTCTCAAGAACAATCAACTCCAACAAACCTAAATTCATTCAATTATGTACTGTTCTCCAACATTCACATACAATGAATTACTACAATAATCCACCATAAGCTAGGAAGATCTAATTCTACATATAGAATTAGGAGACTTGATCATGCACTTCCAACAAATAGTTAAGCCACTTGAACAAGGGCTCTAAAAATAGTATTACTAATAATAGAGACGCGAGCTTAAGACTACAACTTAAACTCATCATGCAAACACTCGCTTCTGTCCTCGAAAATAGCTTTCTGGATGCACAGGTAACCGACGTCAGTTCCTACTACTTGCCTGTGACTGCCGTTGGCTGACCCACTGCCAACGCTGGTGCCTCTGCAACTGCACCTGGCTGACGTCGGTCGCTCCTGACCGACACCGGTGTCTGTGTAGACCCGAACCTGTTAAAGTGTGCTCCTTGGTGAAGCTTTTAGCTCCACACCCTAACAAACTTCTCTATTCAATTACCATTCTAGTCAATTATGTTATTTTGGTTAATTTAATAATTCCCCCTTATCTGATCAATTAATGTTATTAATTCCCTTTCTCTAAATCATTCTTATAATTATATTTCTATTGAAAATAGAATTATAATTATCTTAAAATTAATTATTTTCTCTTTTTCTCCAAAAGGGAATCTTCATGCAAAGAAAGGATCTCAAGATTCTCTAGAATATTCTTTTATGAGTTAATTAAATTGATAAGTGAATTAATATACAATATTATTCTTCACCCTTCATCTTGGAGATAATATGAAGGGCCCATAATGAATCTTATGTGAGAGCATTCTCAACCCTTCATCTTGGAAATAAGATGAAGGCCCCACATTGGTGATCCATGTGTCTTCTTGGGAATTACTCTCCACCCTTCATCTTGGAAATAAGAGAAATAGATTATATTAACTCTCATTTGATATTTTCAAAGATCATCCTCCACCCTTCATTTTGATTAAGATGAAAAGCTCAAATTAATGATTCATGTGTTGATCCATGTGCACATTTGAGGACACATTTGTAACCATTCATCTTGATTTCAAGATAAAGGGTTCTCATTGATCTAGGCTTATTATAAATATACCTCTTTGCATTATAATCCAACATGTTCAATATCTATATTGAAGCCCTGGCATTTTATCATGTTAACTCATTCATCAAATTTCCATTTGTGATCAAATCAATATGTTCCATAGCTTCAACGAAGATGTCTAAATATAAATAAATAGTGACAAATATCATTTGACATTACATCTAAGTTGCATACTATGTAAATACATTTCTAATGGAGGTTTGCATGTTTCTAGTTTGAATCTTATGCATTATTGACCAATCTTTGTATGCTCACAAATTTTTAGGCTCTAAGCTTGTTTTCATTTTTTTTTGTGTTCTTTATTGACTAAAACTAACATGGTGAAAATATAACTAAGTGATATTCCCAATGACATAGATGGAGACCCCATCTTTGAGGGAGTTAACCCTTTTGTGTTATGATAATACAACCTTATGCTATGGTTTTTTTTCCAATGCATAATCCAACATACCACACTAAGATTTTATCAAAGGTTTATATCAATAATCCATGAATAAAATAAAACTTGGATTTTAAGATATTTCTAATAAAACATAAACTACAAAGAGAGATGTGGCAAACACCTATAAGTTTAATGTTCATGTCTTGGTGTACTATATTACCTTGTGCAAGGTCAAGAGTGTTATTGCATTGGAGGCATTCTACATGTAGGATGCCTTCATAGATTTATCTCTACATCAATATTATGTCATTCATGTCATGTCTTACAACAGTAAATTTGTATTATCATTTACAGGTGGATACTATTGAAAAAGAAAGGTGACTTCCTACTTGATAAGTAATGTGACCGCAAGCCAACAAATTCATATCATAAGAAAGTCTAACATTTTGGTGTGGTGAATAACCATTTTCACACCAAATATATTTGATCTTATTTAAGGCAACTGATAGACTTAGCCTAAGCATGAATTATATTTCAATGTTACATGACTGTATTTAAGATTTTTAGCCCTAAAATATAATCATTTTTTTTGGTAGCTACCAATTAGTATAAGATGCAAGTTGAAAATAGAGTAGATTGTAGAATAATGTAAATGATTATAATTACATTGAAGGTTGATTCTTCATTTTCTAATAATTATTAACCATAATTTATTTTAAAAACTGTTAAATTTTGTACTTTTCCAATCTAATTAACAAATGTTAACATTAAGTAATTTAATTATCATTTATGTAAAATTAATTTAAAACTTTTCAAATATATTTTTATAAATTAAATTTATTCAATGTTATTCACCTTAGGTAGAAATTTAATTGGTTATCATGATTATCTGTTCTTATAAAGTTCGTTTCATTACCTAATGTCATTCCATCATGTTACATAATTAAAAAGTTTCAAACTAATTTTATACTTGGTATGAATCAATTTAATAGGTCTAACACCATCTTATTATCATATTTAGATGACTCAAATGCTTTTAAAAGTGATTGAGACTGCTAGAAGAGAATAAAAGGTTTAGTGGTTGAGAAATACACCAATAAATTACTCTTCACTTTTAAATCAGGTAAATGATATTTATTATTTTTATCATTTTGAGAGGTTTATAATTCTTGTGTTGTATATTTTTTTTGTTTTAACATATATTTTTTCATCATCATATATTTTATCCTTCAATTTCATATCATCAGAGATCATATTTTAGTAATTTGTGTTGTCATTTATAGATGGATATTATTAAGAAAGAAAGGAGACTTCAAACATAACAAGTGACATGATTACATGTCAGCAAAATATCTTCATTTGACCCTTACTGACATTACCAAGTTTCATAATTATCAAAGGTTTGATTCTCATCGTACACTCCATCCATTAACAAAATATATATTTTCTTCATTGAAAAACAAATTAATTAATATATGAATGCAAACTAAATAAAATCCATGAAATTTCAATAATCCTATTTCATTGATACATAAGTTAATTCTAAAAGAGTATATAATAAAAGTGTGTGCAATACTTTTGTAATGTTGCACATTCCCATTAATTAATGGATTAAGGATTTAGAATGAGACATGTTTTGGGAAATAGATTTGAAAATTAAAATTATTTGATTTTAAAATAATGGTGAGTTTAGAACTAAATAATTTTTAGAAAAGAAGATATATTTAGTTAATTATTAGCTTTTTAATAAAATAAAATAATATATAAATTCTTGATTTTTATATGACTATATTTTTTATGCATTTAATTTTAATTTTTATATAATTTTTTTCATTCTTATTGATAAAAATAGATTCTATAAAATAATGTTTACTTTATTTTTTTCTATCTGTTAATTAAATGTTAATGTTAGATGTGATCTTTTTAATGTAAACATAACTTAGCAAATCAAATGTGTTAAATTAAATTTTTAAAAATATATATAAAATAAAATAAAATAAGACAAAAAAATAACTTAAATATAGATTTACAAAATATTTAACCCATCAAAGAATTTATGGAAAAATAAATAAATATAATCTATATATATATATATATATATATATATATATATATATATATATATATATATATATATATATATATATATATATAACATAATTTTTAAAGAAAACAATAAATATTTATGAAGCTAAACACATTTCACACATATACATTTCACAATATAAAAAATATTATCTTAATATAGCCTTCAAATTTTAGAAGAAACGTTGCATTCAAAATGTTATCATTAAGTACATATCTTACGTATATCTAAGTAAAATACATTTCCAACCTTTCGATGTGTCCATTTTAAAGGATATTGCCCTTTTATCATTTAAAATAATAATAAATTAAAAAAATAATTGTTATTAAAAATTATTTTATCAATTATATTTCAAAATCAAAACTAATTAATTTTAAATTTTATTTATTTAGACTTTCTCCATAATTTTTTTATTATATAATATTTATTATTTTTTATTAAATCAATAGGAAAAAAGGGTCTTGAACTCTATACAAAGCAGCCCTCAAGGTAGAAAGGTCTCAAATGTGTTAGAAACAACACATTAATAGCACACAATAGACTAAACAATAACCGAACTTGACCTAGCAGGTTGAACACCCTTGGCCTAAAAGCAGGTCTGTGAAACATGCTTAGGAAGACCTCACTTTCTCCTTTGGACAGTAGTCTAAAAAGTAATATTATCTCCATTCATAGAATTAGGAGATGAAGGAGGTGAGAAACTCACCAATTCCTCATAAGGGGGCAGAGCCTAGGGGAGGACACAATAACATCAGCCCCAGTAGCAAATAGTATACTAACAACAGTAGTATTGGTCTCAATCATAGCAACAACAATAATAATATCATGGGAGATAGTAGGTGAGGACCCTATTACAATTCCAGTGGTAGTAGGGGAAGTCCATGCAGCAGTCCCAGCAGCTACAATAGTAGTGGAGGTCTTAATAGTAGTCTCAAAATCATCAGCAATAGCAGGGGAAGACCCTACAATAGTTCCAACAATAGAAGAGTCATGTAGTGGGGTAAGGGGATCCTTCCCATCATCAAAAAGAGGCTCAGAAACATCTAAGTTAAAATCATTGACATCAACACCTATCGTAATGTGTTCTTAAATAACATCCTTCCACCAAGATGAAGCCTGAGGAACCTTCAAGGGAGGGCGTTCGAAAGCTAAATATTTTGTATTAAATCACCTCTGACAACAAAATGGGATACCTTCATAATATAAAGGCTAGCACCAAGAATGATCATCAACTTATAACACAACCTCTATCAAGAGAGGCATAGACAAATCTAAATACATTAAAATACAAGCATATATAGTGTGAGAGAAGAAAGTAGTGATCGGATCCACCATGATAAAATGGCCCATTAAGTTACCAATGCCTTTATAGCAAGATTCAAACCAAAAATGAAGAGGTATATTTAGAAGATGGATCCAAACTAGCAGCCTATTAAAAGATTCAGTGAGAGGGTTAAAGATGGAAACCCAAGGCTTTAGCAGTAGTGCATGTTGTCCCCAAAACCAAGACCAAAAATTAAAAATAACAATTCGATCAGTGACTAAATCAAAACTAACTACAAAGAATCCTTTAGCACATGGGTATATTTCTATTTTCCCCTCTATAAAGGGATGCCATTGCTCAAAGATCCATATGTTTAGATCCTAGAGATGTGTCCAAAATCTATCAAATCTACATATCAATCCCTTTAGAGAAAAACAATCTTCATTTTTTAACACTTCATCCCCTAAAATCAAAATAAGAGGGGGTAGTGTAGAAGGTTTCAACTTACCCCCAGTCATAGGAGCAAAATGGGAAATCTTCTGGGGAGATGAGACTCCAATGTGAACCAAGTTAGCAAAAGAGTCGAGATCACTAGAATAAGAACCTGGAATGGAAAAATACACCATAACCATAGTAGCAAGTAGCATCACAGTATTAAATCTACTAGGTGATGCATCTTCAGCAATAAAACCCCTTGACTCAGGTGGTGCTTCAATAGCAATGCCAGACAACACACTAGGAGTTGTAGAATAACCTAAAGTAGGCTTAACAATAGCAAATCCAGGTGGCGTGCTAGAAACTAAACCCTTCAAACTAGACACATGGGCTGGAAGAGGAGTAGGAAAAACCATTTCAAATTTTATAAATTAAAAATTGTTGATTCACATTAAATTTTTTATAAAATATTTATTATTAACTTTTACTAATTCTATTATAAATTATTTATTTTTATACATTTAATTTTTATTTTTATATATTTTTTATTAATTCTTATTGATAAAATTAAATTATATAAAATAATGCTTACCTTCTTTTCTTTCCATCTATCTATAAAAGTTAATATTAGATATATATTTTTTAAGTAAACATAACAATTGCTATTAGAAAAATATTTTATCCATTTAAAATGAGACATGTTTTAAGTAATAGCTTTCAAAATCAAAATTAATTGATTTTAACTTTTATTTATTTAGACTTCCTTTCTCCACGAATGGGCTAATTTTTTTAGAAAGTATTTATTGTTAAACAAATAACTTTAATTGGATATCCTTTTTACTCCACCTAATCTTAAAGGACTAATTTATCCTAAAGTATTTATTTTTAAATAAATAAAATGTATTGCTTAGTATTGTTAATGTTTTTTATAATTTTAAAATATTAAAGAAAATATTTTAATTTTTATGATATTAAAAATGAATTAATGAAAAATAAATATAATATTACATCAATATTTTGGATCACATTAGTTGATATATCATACGACTTCTACATTTTGATATTAAATTTTTTAATGAGATTTAAACTATTGATGGTAATAAAATATTCACATAATTTTCTTTAAAATATTTTCAATATTTCTTAAATTATTAGTTTATTAATAAAATCAAATAAATTATAAATTAATTAATAAATAAAAAAATGAATTATGAATTATTGCAAGTATTAATTAATTTAGTTTTAAGTTTGTAATAATTTTTACTATCATATTAAATTTGAATATAATTTATCAAATCAAATGTGTTCAAATATTTAATCCATCAAAAAAATTATAAAAAAACAAATAAAATTTATCTAAAAAATATATAATACGATTTTTAAATAAAATTAAAAAAAATGTATAAAGTTGAATGCTTTTCATACATATACATTTCACAAAATTAAAATCATGTCTTCAAAGTTTAGAGGAAAACATTGCATTTAAAGTATTGTTTACATTTGAAATCTATTAAATACATATTTAACATATATCTATGTCAAATACATTTTCAACATATCAACAAGTCCATCTTAAAGGCTCATTGCCATTTTTTCATTTAAAATAATAATAAGTAAGAAAACATTTGTCATTAAATTTTTTTTATCGATAATGAGATATGTTTTGGCTAATAGATTTCAAAATTAAAGCTAATATATTTTGACTTTTATTTATTTGGACTTTGTTTTTCCACGAACAAACTAATTTTTTTTATAAAATATTTATTGTTAAACAGAGACATTTATTTAAAATGAGATTTTGCTAAATTTTAGTATAATGTGAAATTTTTATTTGTAATTTTCAATTTAAAAAAATGACACAACAATACTATATATTTTAATCATTTTTTCTTAGAAAATAATATATAATGTAGCACCTTGATTATTTTCTATATGAAGGTAATTAAGAAAAGGATTTACATAAATAAGGGTTTAGTGGAGTGAAAAACTAAGGTATTTTAAAAAATAAAATACAAATAATATGTTGAATAAAATGGTCATATGCATAAAAGTGCTTTTTAATCATTTTCATTTCATGTTATTGAATTATTTTTTTAAATTAATGTGTTTAATAATTAATGTGTTTACTATCTCATATTAATAAAAGGAATATGGTGTTATTATCCAATTAAGAAAAGTATAAATTATCCATAGCATGTATTAGCATGTCCTATCAAACTTGGTATAATAATATAAGCACTTGTTTTAATTCACACAATTTTATTTTAAATAATAACCATCTAAATTGCTAGCTTTTAACCTTCTAACCTTTTATATTACAATTTTTGTAGTTTTTCATACATTTATTTAGAATACATAATAGAATTTTCAATGAAAATATTGAATTAAATGGCCACTTTACATTTTATGTTTTGTTTTCATATTCTAATTTATATAACTTCAATTTTTCTCACACAGTTCTTTATTTTTGTTTACCATTTAAACATTTTTGAACGCTAATATTCCAACTACTTATTTACTTGAATTGATGCCATTCCTTACATCCCATTAATTATTTATCTCTCATTTAACATTTGGCCATTTTCTAAAACTAATGGTCTAACTATTTAGTCACTTATAATCAAAGCCATTACTACGAATATAAATATTTAATCATTTAGTTCACAGCCATATAAAACCACACATTCGTCTTTAATAATATCATGATTTGTTACTTAAACTATTTGATCTAAGAGAGATCAATGTAAATACATTTAGAATTTATGTAAAATTTAAATTCACAAAGTGGTAAAATAAAACTTTGATATCAAATAAATTTATAATAACAATGGTCCTTTTGAGTCTCTAGATATACTCATAAGAATTATGAGTTTAGATAAAAAAAATTATAAACTAATTTTATTGTATATATTAATACATATAATGCATATAATATTATAAAATATTATAATAAAAAAATATAAGAAAATGAATAATTAAAATAAATAAATATTAAACAATGAAAAATACTTGAAATGATAGTTTTGTTAAATTAAATATGTAAAAATAAGATCTTATATAATTTTTCAAAATAAGATATTGAAATCTTTATTTGCATATGAAAATAAAGTTGATATGCTAAAGTTTTATCTTAAATAATTACTGAAGTTCAAATTAACACATTTTTAATAGTAAAATAATATGATGTCATAATCTTACTCAAGCTCAATGAAATATTAGTCAAAGTAGATGTATGCCTTGAATTAATAAATAAAAACATAGGTGAATATAAATAGATTACAAATTATATTTATTTTACATAATTTTTATTTTAATTAGATAGAGGAGAGAATTAGAGTTGTAGGGATTATTATTGTATCGATGCAATGAGTTAGATAAAAATATATAACCAAAAAAAAGAATCAAAGTTATTTGTAAAAATGTTCAAATAAAATTCCTCTAAGGAATGTGTGGATTATAAAACATGCATAATAAGAGTTTTGGTTAAGAGACTTGGAAATATTAATGCATAATGTGACATTTTTATTCATAATTTTTAAAAAAACAAAACACAACAATCATATATATTTAAATTATTTTTCTTAGAAAATAATATATAGTGTACCATCTTCAATATATTATATATGAAGGATAGTTTGAAATATCTACCTATACTAAAAAACATGATAAGAATAAATATCAACATATCTTATTCATATTATTTAAATTCAAATGTAATTATTCTATGTTATATAAAATAAGTTTTCATTGATTTATTGCATAACTATTAAAAAAAAAAATAGCATTGCTTTTAATTTTTTTATTATACTTAAAAAAAACTAATCACCATTATGAGAACACCATTATCAACACACCATAATCTAAATGTGCATATGTTATCCCACACATAAATATAGACAAGTTAGAAAAAAAAATGTCAAAATTAAAATTAGGAATGTATGTCAAGTGTAATACATATATGTTGGTGCATTTATTTGTATTTATTATTTATTATTTTGGTGTACTAATTACTTATTGTAATTAGTTTATTATGTTTGTTAATAATTTGCACCATATAAGATAAGCTTGCTTAGCTAGCAGTTAACTTAGACACTTATCTTGTTACAGTGAAGTTCTACTCCACTATTCAGGGTAAGATAGGATAAGATTGTTTAACTAATAGTCAACTTGTGTTGATCATTTACATAAGTTGGACACCTATCTTGTTAGTGTATATTTGCACTCCATTATTCATGTAGACAGATATCAGTTGAACTACACATGTTGTGTGAGTTCCCTGATCTTTATCATGCATGTCTTGCTCTATATAAATAATGGTTATTTATGTATTCCATATCAGATTAACATTGAATTATCAGAGTAATTCATCAGACTTAGTCACTTAGCAAAACTTTTTATAATTCATCAGGAATTACTCTAAGTAAGTTCATTTAGCAATTACATAGTTGGATTATAATTTTTTTAGTTTATACACATTTTAATATGATGAATTAGTCACTCCAGAGGGCCTAAATAAACTTTTTATAAACTAAAAAAATTATAATCCAACTATGTAATTGCACTCAATTATAAAGTGCCAAAAATAATTGTTAGGTGGGATAAAACTAGGTAATTCAGGGAGGTTTTGTGGTGTGTTATGTACTTTGATTTCTGCTTTATGATAGTTTATCTCTGATTACATCATGGGAAATCCTAAGTTCCCACTATTAATAATATAAAACTATAATACATGGAAATAAAATGCTTGGAATGCATTAATGATGCTAGGATATACACCTTACATAAAAACTCTTCTTACTCCACCTACTGATGCAAAAGAGTTACAACACTTTCTTTTTGAAACTACTAAAGTAATTGGATGCATTCGATCTTACATGTCTTTAGATTTGAATTTCCATCTTGATAAATGTACAACTCCAAAAGAGTCTTGGGGTAAATTAGCACATTTTTTGGTAAAATAGATGAGGTTCATGATTACCAAATTGACAATGAACTCATTAGTTTGGATCCTGAAAATTATGCTCTAATACAAGACTACATCACTGAAGTCATAGATCTTAGACCATAAATTTCTAAATTTAAAATTGATAAAAAGTATATTAAATTGATTTATAGTGCCTTAGATAAATTAGGTCCTAAATATTCATCTTTTGTCTCTAGCTTTCAGACTCATCAGCTCACATTGGGCATATCTTATCTAATACCCTCCTTTGAGGTATTCTCTGAGATTCCAATGGTTGAAGAAGAAAAATTAATAGCTATGGGTCTAATCAAGTCATCCAAATCTTAATCTCTAGTTGAAATTCAACCTTAGCATAAGCAATTTTCAACATTAACATCAAATACAGGTTCAAGTAAAAAGAAGTAGAATAACTAGAATAAGTCACAGAAAGATAAGAATAAAGGGAAACAATCTTCCACACAAGGAGATTATAAATCCACTAATAAGAAAGGGGATTCACAAAAAAGGAATGGCACTCCTTGCCCTTATTTCAAAAAAGGTTTTCATAGTGAACAAGATTGTTGGAAGAAAGAGATTGATGAACTTAAGGGTCTTCTCAAAAAAAATAACATCAATAAAACCTCTTCAAAGGATTCTTCCACTCCTTCAAATTCAGTAAAAGAGAAAGTTATGGCACTAGTTGCATGGGAAAATTCTCCCAAGTCACGAATCATTGACTTAGGTGCTTCACACCATATGGGTTCTGATTAAGAACAATTTTCTAGATTAGAACCAAGTTCCTTGCCATATGTATAGGTGATGATTCTAAGGTAGATGTTATAGAAAAAGGTATAGTTGATGTTGATAGTGGTGTATTTGAGGATGTCCTTTGTGTGCTAGAGTTATCAACTAACCTTATTTCTATCTACCAAATCATTCACTTTGATACTGGTAGTAAATTTGAGTTCACACCCAATTCTGTATCAATCAAAAAATTGGAGGATAATGCCTTAGTTGTAGTGGGAAAAGTTGACAATAATACTCAACTTTATTCATTCTTCCACTTTGTGCCTCAGTCTTCCTCTACAGCTTTACTCTTACACACTGATTTAGTGAGAAATTTATGGCATAAGCGGTTTGATCATTTGAACTACCACTATTTACAGTAGCATAGTCAGCAAAAGATGGTCACAAGACTTCAATAGATTTAGTTTTTAGGTGGTGTATGTCATGGTTGTGCCTTAGGAAAATATCTAGAGGATAAGTTTGATAAAGGGAAGACTTGGAGGGCTACACAAGTCCTTAAACTTGTTCATAGTGATTTAGCGAGTCCATTACCTACTTTATCTTTTAGTAAAACCCGCTATGTTCTCACATTTATTGATGACTATTCCAAATATACTTGAGTTTATTTCTTGAAACTCAGGAGTGAAGTATTTGATAGATTTCTAGAGTTCAAAGCTCTAGTAGAGAAACAATCTGGGAAGTATGTCAAGATTCTCCACATAGATAATGGGAAGGAATATGTGAACAACAAGTTTGAACAATTCTATGCTCTTGAAGGAATTGATCTTCAACATTCAAGAAGAACATATTCTTAAAAGAGATGGTAAGTTATATGAATCATGCAAAATCATTAGTACCTAAGTACTAGGCAAAAGTGATTAATTGTGTTGCATATATGTAGAATAGAGTTCCTCACAAAGCTTTAAAGGGGATAACACCTCTTGAAGTTTGGTGTAATAGGAAGCTGGATGTGCATCATTTCAGAGTCTTTGGTAGTCTAACATGGCCTCACATACCTTAAAACAAGTGTCATGTTTTAGAATAATAAATCCAAACTTGTATATTCATAAGATATCTTGATGGTGTTAAGGGATATCAGATCATTGATCCAGATTCACACGAGTTTATTATTGTGAGAAGTGTTTACTTTGAAGAAAGTCCTTTAGACTTGTCTTCTAACATTTCTCATTCTTCTTCCTTAGAAGAATTAGATAGCAGTGATGATGATACTCCTAATTTATCTACTCATAGGGATGATAAGGTATTACCTCCCCAACAAGGTTTAGCAAGACATGTTCCTCCTCCAGTTCCTTGCCCATTGATTCTTTTGTGGGCTAGATAAACTTTGGCAGATGTAAACCTTATTGTTAGGGATTAATTAGATAGAAGGATAACATGATCACAACATGATCTTCCACATTCATACATTGCCATAGCTTCTGATCCATAGTCTTTTCAAGAAGCCATAGGGACAATTGAGTGGGATTCAATGATGGAAGAAGAGTATGACTGATTGATTTGGAACAACACTTAGGATCTTGTTCTTCTTAAGAGAAGAAATTAGTATGATGTAGGTGGATATATTAAACTAAGTTTTCAATGGATGGAAATATTTATAAGTATAAAGCACGCTTAGTGGTTAAGGGTTTTTTTCAAGTAGAAGGCATTGACTATACAGAAACCTTTGTGCCTATTACTAAGATGAATTCTATTTACTTGATACTATCTATTGGTGCAGCTCATGGTTGGGCTATACATCAAATAGATGTGAAGAGTGCATTTCTTCATGGGGATCTTCATGAGGATGTTTATATAGAGCAGCCACAGGGGTTCATTCAGATTCTTCATTGGTATGCTACTTGAAGAAGTCTCTTTATGGTCTAAAATAAGCCCCTAAGGCTTGGTATTCTAAGATGGACATATTTCTTCTCTTAGTTGGGTTCTCAAGATGTCACTCAAATCTGAATGTATACATTTCATGGTAGGAGGATTCACTATTGTACTTGGTGCTCTATTTTGATGATCTCATTATTAAAAGGAGCACAATAGCCATCATCAATAGTGTTAAGACTACACTTCATGATAGGTTTTTTATGATAGACATGGGATTATTGCATTATTTTCTTAGGATTCAGATATCATAATCTTCCAGGATTACACTTTCACATCCCAAGTATGTCATGGACTTATTAGCTCAGTTTCACATGATTGATTGTAGGCCTACACTGACTCCTTTCTTATCTGGAGTTAGACTTGAGGTTCATTATTCTACTCGCTTAGTTGATGCCACATTGTATCGCTAGCTTTTAGGTAGCCTCATCTATCTAACTCATATATGACTTGATATTTCATATGCAGTTGCCATGGTTTCATGCTTTATGAAGACACCACATGAGCTTCATTGGAGAGCCACCAAGTGCATTTTGAGCTACATTCAGGGCACTATTAGATACAATATTCACTATACAATAGGTATAGGTTTAGACTTGGTGGGATACATAGATTCTGATTAGGTTGGCAATTATGATGATCATAAGTCCACTTTTGGTTATAGCTTTCACTTTAGATCTGACCCCATTTATTGGTAGAGTAAGAAACAAAATGTTATTGCTCTTTCATCTATAGAGGCTAAGTATCATGGCACTATTAATGCCACTATTAAGGCTATTTAGATTCAAAATATTCTCACTAAGCTTGGTGTTCCATTATAGAAGCCATCATTCATCTATTGTGACGGCCAGAGCACTATCTAGATCTCAAAGAATCTAGTTCATCATCAGAGAACCAAACACATAGAGATCCATATACACTTTATCAAGGAGCTAATTCAGGTGGAGGTCATTGATCTTTAATATTGTCCTACAAAGGAATAGATTGCAGATATTTTCACCAAACCTTTCACTAAGAGCAAGTATCTTCACTTGTAATCTCGTTTGGGGGTAGAAGACATCAATTCTTCAAGTGACATCAGTTCTTCAGGGGGATCTCCTAGACCTTCATTTTGAAGAGGAATTTTTTTCCATCGGGTTTTCTCCTTTCCTTATCTATTTGTACAGAGTACCTAATATGGATACACATTACTGAGACTCTTATCTACAAAGCCCTATCTAAGCTTCTATTATGTTGGGTGTTGGTGTATTTATTTACTTTATTACATTTACTTGTATTTATTATTTATTATTTTGGTGCACTAATTACTTATTGTAATTATTTTATCATGTTTATTAATAATTTGCATTAAATAGGATAAGCTTGCTTAGCTAGTAGTTAACTTAGACACTTATCTTATTACAGTGGAGTTCCACTCCACTATTCAGGGTAAGATAGGATAAGATTGTTTAAATAATAGTCAACTTGTATTGATCATTTACACAAGTTGGACACCTATCTTGTTAGTGTGGAGTTTCACTCCACTATTCATGTAGACATATATCAATTGAACTACACATGTTGTGTGAGTTCTCTGATCTTTATCATGCACATCTTGCTCTATATAAGCAATGGTTATTTATGTATTCCATATCAAATTAATATTGCATTATCAAAGTAATTCATCATATCTAAGTTATTTATTCTTGTCAGGAATCTAGAACAACAAACATGCTCTGATCCCACTTGTCAAGATGCAAAACCAGAAACATACAATTGATTACCAAACTTCAAGCAACTTAATATGCGGAAATAACCAGAATCACCAAGTAACTAGAATTCAGAATAACACAGCATATGAGAGACAATACACAACTTGTATTAACACTTTATACAAAAAAGAATACAATAAAGAAGATGCCACTTCTTCTCCACCACCTTACAGAGGTTTCCCACACCTCAAGTGAACAGTACTTCTTCTCCCCAAAGCTCTCCCTCTCACAGGTCCCAACACCCAACTCAAATACAGAGTTGGTGTTCACCTCCCATGCTCCATGCACAACACAAGTGCTCCACGCACTCCACAAGCACTCCACGTGCTCCACAAGTACTCAAGGTACTTCAAGTAGATCTCCCATGAACCTGCAATAACCTGCACTTCAACAGACCATACTTATGGAAGGAACTTCCTTGCCTTCCTCTTGCTCTATCCAAGTACACACCTGTACTCCAAGTAGATCCTGCCTGATACTGCTCCCTGTTGTGTTGTTGTCTATATGACCTTGCACACCTACAAATCAAACAACGATTCTGCTCACCTGTGAACCTCGACCTTGCACACACATACACCTGCAGATCAACGATCTTACTTACCATGTAGATCTCCTATATAGGCCATGCAACTGTGACCAAGATCCTACACTCTTGAAGAACCCAGCTGGCTCTTCAATCCAGCACCAACACACCTGGTACTGAGGCACTAGGAGGAATGCACCATTGCTCTACCTCACACACAGAAGGAGCTTATAATTATGCTCTCTTACTCCCTAGCACACTTTTCCAATACAACCATGAGTCTATTATATAGATCTCATCCAAACAATAATTAGACATCTAATTACAATAATTAGATCCACAGCTATGAGTCTAAAATTAGCACTCATCATGCAAACACTTGGTTCATTAGCTAACTACCCGTAAATAGCTCGCAGTCGAACCACACAGGCGACCGACGTCGGTCCCTGTCTGCCTGGAGGTGACCGACGTCGGTCGATATATGACCGACGTCGGTTGCTTCCAGGCAGACAGGGACCGACGTCAGCTGATCAGACCGACCCCAACTTCTCTGCAACTCAGCAACCTTCAGCAACCTCCTCTCCTGTTTGCATCAGTGAAGCTTTTAGCTCCACAATCCTAACAATCTCCCACTTGGAGATAAACAGCTGCACTGTACCTGTACCTGTACTCCATCTAATCTGTTTCCTAGTTTGTATCCCTCTTCAAGCTCCAACCTGAAGACAACCCACCACACAACCTGTGATTTACCTCCTCTCATCCGAGTACCTGCCACATCCAAACCTACAACACCATGTAGTGAAGTCCTGACCCTGCATAGCAACACCTGCTGCCGGTCCCTCTCAAAAAAACCTGAGAACCCACTTCCCCGAATTGGCTCATAACTCTGACAGCTCCCACTGCATGGGAATACTCAGGTCTATACTAGACCTCATGTGATTTCGGACACGGTACCTGTCCAGCCCTTAGTGTGCTCCGATTCTGCATCCCGAACCTTGCCAACACCTGATTCACATCAGCTCCCACTCGAGACAAAATCAACCTGTGATCTCCATGCCTCCCATGTCAAAGAATTCCGCTGCTCCAAACTCCTTATGACATGACACTGAACTAATCTTACCCTTAGCTCAGTAAAACCCTGTATGTACTAACCCTGCTAGCAAATATACCATCCACATATAGCAACAGAATGATGTCGTGACTCATCATCCACCTAGTAAGGCAAATCACAGTAGTTACCTGACACTGACTGAAGCCATGCTTCATCCTCCACCTGTCAAACCTGATACCACTGTCCTACAGCTCCTCAAGACCATATGCCCTGGTCTTTCGTCTCACGTATCCGTTCTCTCTATTCTTCTACTAAGGAATCCATTCGTCTATGTGCTTTCATCCAGCTGGCAAACCTACCAAGACTCCCGTCTAGTTCTGCATCATAATCCTGCCTAGCTCACACCTGTTTCCTGGATCCTTCCTGCTCTATAATCAGCAACAAGTATGAAGAAGAGGAACATGAATTTGAGGGCCTACTTACGCCTTTAGTCCTCCATATGGGTGTTTGAGACTCCTTGACAGCATGCTGTCCACCCAAAATTTGTTACAGTGACCGACCTCGGTCACTCCACAGTCTGCATCCGACTGACGTCGGTTCTCATGCGTCTGTACCTGACTACCAACCTGCCAGCGCTGGTGTCCCTGACGTCGGTCCTCCTGACTGACATCGGTCTTAAATACCGCCGACGTCGGTCCCTTGACCGATGTCGGTCTTACTCTGCCCAACATCGCTGGCTTCGGTCTGCACTTGACCGACATCGGCACCTGTCTGTTTAACGCCAGTTCCTTGTGACTGACGCCGGTACCTGTGTTCGCCTGTGAGTGATGACTTTTTACCCGCGAGCTCCTTTGGATCAATCTCCATGTCCAAACTGCCCTGCTCAGATGTATCCAGCCTCATCCACTGAACTCTGTCTGCCATCTCCTCCAAGAACACCAAGGCTTTCCAGTTCTTAAGCCTATCAAATATATCTGTCTTCCGCTTAAGAACATGCATCTCCTTCCTGCTCATGTGACCAAGCCTATGAAGCCACGTCTTTGCAATAGAAGAAGAATCAGTAATATAAAAAAGTAGATAAAGTATACCTATTTTCTTACCACCAGCTAATTCAAGTGCTACCGCTGTGAGAGTTCTTGTGCATCTCTCATCACCCAATCTTTCTAAAGAAATTAGCCATATCTCCAAACCTGGGACCTGCATGACCTTCATCAACACCTGTGTGTTGGTCGCCTGCAATTTTAGCTTCACTTCCCCTTTACCAATTCTTTGGCAAGGCTTACCAGCTCCTCTACCTGGGACTGCATGGAAAGAGGCAACCGAATCTTTTATCCAAGATTCAACTTTATCCAAGAAACCTGCAAACACATCCTGTGCAACAACTCCTGCTACATCTGTATCTTCAGTTTCTTCATGCTGATCTGTTACCAACCAACAATGTTCTTTTACCTGCTCTTTCTTTCCATCGGACCGTGAGTAACCGTCTGTGCTTTTCAACTCCTCCATTCTTAGCTTACTTTGATCTACCATTGCTCTACTCCCACTCGATCAGAAACCCCTGAGAGTGACCTGTAACCAAAACACAACCTGCTTCCTGCAACCTTAGCTCTGATACCACTTGTCAGGAATCTAGAACAACAAACATGCTCTGATCCCACTTGTCAGGATGCGAAACCGGAAACATACAATTGATTACCAAACTTCAAGCAACTTAATATGCGAAAATAACCAGAATCACCAAGTAACTAGAATTCAGAATAACACAGCATATGAGAGATAATACACAACTTGTATTAACACTTTATACAGAAAAGAATACAATAAAGAAGATGCCACTTCTTCTCCACCACCTTACAGAGGTTTCCCACACCTCAAGTGAATAGTACTTCTTCTCTCCAAAGCTCTCCCTCTCACAGGTCCCAACACCCAACTCAAATACAGAGTTGGTGTTCACCTCCCATGCTCCACGCACAACACAAGTGCTCCACGCACTCCACAAGCACTCCACGTGCTCCACAAGTACTCAAGGTACTTCAAGTAGATCTCCCATGAACCTGCAATAACCTGCACTTCAACAGACCATACTTATGGAAGGAACTTCCTTGCCTTCCTCTTGCTCTATCCGAGTACACACCTGTACTCCAAGTAGATCCTGCCTGATACTGCTCCCTATTGTGTTGCTGTCTATATGACCTTACACACCTGCAAATCAAACAACGATTCTGCTCACCTGTGAACCTCGACCTTGCACACACATACACCTGCAGATCAACGATCTTACTTACCATGTAGATCTCCTATATAGGCCATGCAACTGTGACCAAGATCCTACACTCTTGAAGAACCCAACTGGCTCTCCAATCCAGCACCAACACACCTGGTACTGAGGCACTAGGAGGAACGCACCATTGCTCTACCTCACACACAGAAGGAGCTTATAATTATGCTCTCTTACTCCCTAGCACACTTTTCCAATACAACCATGAGTCTATTATATAGATCTCATCCAAACAATAATTAGACATCTAATTACAATAATTAGATCCGCAGCTATGAGTCTAAAATTAGCACTCATCATGCAAACACTTGGTTCGTTAGCTAACTGCCTGTAAATAGCTCGCAGTCGAACCACACAGGCGACCGACGTCGGTCCCTGTCTGCCTAGAGGTGACCGACGTCGGCCGATATATGACCGACATCGGTTGCTTCCCTTTGCTATCCTGTCGACGTCGGCTGATCAGACCGACCCCAACTTCTCTGCAACTCAGCAACCTTCAGCAACCTCCTCTCCTGTTTGCATCAGTGAAGCTTTTAGCTCCACAATCCTAACAATTCATTTCTATTATTATCTCAAATATACAGTTATTATTTATTACTATTACTATTTTATCTCTTATTTATGCTTTCTATTAGATTCATTAGATCCTGTAGCTAATTCTAACAATATATTAAGTCAAATGGTCATAAACATACAAAAAAAAATTGATTCACTTATAATTCATATTTTTGAAATGTATTTTTTTTAAAAATTATGTGTTTAATAATAAAATTAATTAAAAATCTAATCAATAAAATGATTTGCATAAATAAGGGTTTAATATAGTGATAAATTAAGGTATTTATTAAAATTAAAATATAAATAATATGTCGAGTGAAAAGGTCATACGCATAAAAGTGTTTATTAAAAACTTCCACTTTGTGGTGTTAAACTATTTTTTTTTTAATTAATGTGTTTAATAATTAATGTATTTATTATCTTCAATTAAGAAAATTATTTACATAAAGCTAATTAATTTATCTATTGGTATAATTAACGAATTGAGGAAAATTTCAATTATTCATAACATGTATTAACACATTTTATCAAACTTAGTATAATAATGTAGGCATTTGTTTTAATTCATACAATTTCTTAAAAATAATTATAAAGTTTAGCTCTGGTTATATGATTCCAAACCACTCGAAGAATCTATTTCTCCCGAAAAAGGATTATTTCTCTTCTTTTTCTTTCTATTTTAGATTTAAACATTTCACACCTTAAATAGTTTTTTTTAAATTATTGTGGATATTTAACATCACTAATTAAAATGTTCATAAATATTTCATTTGTTTAGTGTATTAAACTAATAAATATGTATTCCACAAAATTTGAGATACAAAACATATATTAATAAGAGTCTTTTACATCTTCTATATCATGTTATATATTGTTTCATATAAAATTATATAGAGCCATTGAGATAATTATATTAAGTATTATATATTTACTAATATTATTTTTTATTTATTCTTTATTGATCGTATTATAAAGGAATGAAACCCTTATTCTATGTAGCATATGCCATTATTAACATATTCATCACCATAAAGTATCAGTGTTATTTTCTTTTCTATTTTTGTCTTTATAGCATGGAGTCAGTGAAAAATCAATATGTGTTGATTAATCTATCAAACACAACATCCATTGACTCAATTATTATCCCCCTCAACAAAATAGATATGGACCATTCAAAACTACTACAATAGATAACAAAGATCTTTATATAACTCAAAATAATTATAATCAATACAAATTTTGATTTATTGAAACCCTCCCCACCTCACCTTATGATATAGAAAGTTTCATAAATCCAATTCTATTTCCAATTATAGTCAAAAATAATATCAGTGTCAAAATTCCCACCATAATAGATGCATGTATTTATTTTGTCTATCATATGCTATTACTTTCAATCAATGTAACTACCACATATAGAAATTGTTCCAATATGGCATCAATGAATCAATTGCACAACCATACTATTAAAAATGAATAAGTTTACATGTTGTTCAACCTTATGGATAAGGTCCATGCAACTCACATGGAGTTTGAAAAAATGTATAAATTTCTTTATGAAAAAACATTCAAATAGTAGAGTGAAGGGCCAAGTGACCCATATGTTATAGATTTATGTAAATTTTATGAGGTTCATACATTATTGTACTTATTAGTATATAATAAGTTTTATAACTAATAACATATTTTTAATACTAGAATATTATTATTAGAGATATGTACATGAATGAATTAGATATCCTCTATCTCAATATAATTGACATATTGCACTGTAATAAATAGAAAATATAGTTTGTACATAATATAGTATTTTAATGCAACACACATAGAGTCAAAATAATGTTCAGATTCCTTTATATAAAATCATAAGACCGATATAGTGAAGGGAAAAGTGACCGATAGGTTAGAAATTTCCATAAATTTTTTGAGGTCCATAGATAATTATGCTTTGTTGTGTATAATTTTTTTTGACAATAATAGCTTATTATTAATGCTAAATAATTCTTGATTTATATTTTTCACTGGATTAACATAGTTATAATTTATATAGAGTGTATTTTAATATGATCATATATCAATTGTGTGCCATATATCTTGAAACAATTGACATCTTGCACTATAAATAATTTAGCTTTTGTTTGTACTTAATATAATATTATAATTGTTAGGATATCAATGTGGAAATATCCTCCTAAATTAAAAATAAGAGAATCTAAAAATACAAATAAATAGATAATATAAATAAATCAAACTTTGCAACACAAAGACATTAATAAAATGTGGTTCACCCAATGGGCTACATCCATGGGAAAAATTTATCTATATTTTTATTACTAGTAACAATAAGGAGAATACCCAATGACAACACCTTGTCACACCTCTCTCTTATCTCTCATCCTCCTATCTTCAATGCACCTATGTAAGCTTGCACCAAGATTATAACCAAGCTTGCAAAAAATACTTAGCAAGTCTTCACACCTCTTCACCTCCTTTCAAGAATGCCGGAATGCATTGATCACCAAATATAAAGGAGGGACATGCTTTAATATCATCTATAAGAGAGAAGAGGGAGAGAGAAAATATATATGAGACAGAAAAAATGGTGCCATATTCCAAGTGAGAACACTAGCAATGATCCATAGTACTTTGTTTGTTATTTGTGCAAGATCCAAAAATAGTGGATTTACTTTAGACAAAAGACACCACCACCTCAATGTGATAATTTGTCTTTGTCCTCCACTCAACCACTAAAGATAGATGATGCTAAATTATCTCTTATCTTTAACCAAGCACTAAGATAGTGTAACCTCCATAGATTTGCACCCCATACACCCACTTATGTCAATCATACATGGTTCTTCTTTGTCCTTATCCCCCAATCCATCTAAGTGCATAAGTAAAGGCAGCCATGTGCCTTAGTGGATAAGGGTGCCCCACTTGAAACCTCATCAAATTTACAACATGAAAGATCCTCCATGGGCTATGCCACATCACCAATATTCCACATCATCTACATGCCACATCACCAAGATGCTACATCACCATGAATAGTGACTGTAAATAGTGTCTATGAATAGTTATTTCACTCCTAACATTCTACCACTTGAATTTAATATACACAAAAGTATATTCCTTCCAACCACTATATCTACTATTAAACAAATTACTCACTCTTATTTTCATCCATGAAGACCAACTGAAGTTGAATAAAACTTCAACTTCACTCTTGTAACTGCATTGGTCATCATATCTATAGGATTTTCATTGGTATGTATATTTTCTAGCTTCATTTGCTCCTCCTCCACTATTATTCGAATGAAATGATACCACAACTGAATGTTTTTAATCCTGGATTGAAAACCTGAGTTTTTCACTAGATGGATGGCACTTTGAATGTAATTTTATAGTACACCTTTTCCTTTTTGGTGTCCTAACTCTTCCATCAACTTCTATAACCAAATAATTTTCTTGATCACTTATATAATGGTAACATACTCAGACTCTATGGTTGAAAATGCCATAACCTTCTATAGACATGATATCCAAATAATTTTTGTATCATCTATTATGAACACATACCATGTAATGCTTCTTCTACCATCTAGATCACCTACCATGTCTGAATCATCATACCCTTGTAATGTAACACCTAATCCACCATAACACAACATTGTATTTATGGTCCCTCTTAGGTAACAAAGGATCCATTTGAATACCTTCCAGTTTTACTTCAATGAATCATTCATGAACCTACTCACTACTCCCATTGCATGTGCAATATATAACCTCATACACACCATTGCATATATGAAACTACCAACTACTAATGAGTAAGGTGTCTTGGACATGATATCATTTTCCTCTTTTTTTTTTGGACATTGTTCCTTTGTGAGTTTGAATTGGCCTACCAAATGTGTCCTAACTAGCTTTGTATCCTTCATGTTAAACCTTTATAACACTTTTTTGATGTAATCTCCCTGTGACAATGTCAACTTTTGGTTCTTTTTATCTCTTACTATTCTCATAATAAGGATCTATTCAGCAACACCTAAATCCTTCATAGAAAAATAATCACTCAACCATCTCTTGAGTACATTACTATCATGCATGTTAAAACTTACAATCAGTATATCATCTACCTATAAAATTAGGATAATATAATTGCCATTTTATAATATTTCAGGATAAACATAATGGCCAAAATGACATCTAGAATAACCCTATTCCATCATAAACCTATCAAACTTAATACACCATTGTCTTGGATCTTGCTTTAGGTTATATAAGTGCTTATTCAATTTTTACATTAAATTATCCTTTTCACTAACTTCATACCCTTATGGTTGATCCATGTAAATATCTTCCTCTAAATCTCCATGAAGGAAACTAGTCTTTACATCCAACTGTCTAAAGTGTAAATATTCAAATACAACTAAACTCAATATATTTCTAACTGAAGTCATCTTAACAATTGTAAAAAATATTTCATTAAAATCTATACATTTATTTTGTACAAAACCTTCACCACCATTCTAGCCTTGTACTTATTTTTACCTATATCTTCCTCTTTCATATTGTACAACCATTTGTTTTACAATGCCTTATTTCCCTTAGGAAGCTTCACCAAATCCCATGTCTAGTTTGTCGTTATAAAGTCATGTTCCTCTTCCATAGCTTACTCCCACTTATCCTTAGTATCAACTTGCATTGCTTCTTCATAGATCTCTAGCTCACCACCATTAGTAAGTACCAAATAATTTAAATTATAAAATTGTTCAAGTGGTCTACTTACTCTATTATATATTCTCACAATAGGGGTTTGGGATTCCTATTATTGTTGCACATTTAGAGTTGGAACCTTTGGGACATGTTCTTTTGTAATTTCTTCCAACATTGTGTAATATTTATTAGCTTCTTATCACTTAATTTCTAGTAACTGATTCCTATATATGAATTTTTCATTGAAGATAACATCTCTACTCCTAATGATTTTCTAATCTTCCAAATTCCATGACCAGAATCCAAAGTCATTAGTACCATAGCCAATAAAAGTATGTTTCTTAGACTTAACCTCTACTTTGGTTCTATGATTTTTATCAATATGAGAAAATTCTTCATGACTAAAGACCCTTAAAAAAGATTAGTCTACCTTCTTACCATTCCATGCCTCCTTTGGTATGCCACCATCTAGAATAGTCAAAGGTCCTTTATTTATCAGGTACACTATTATATCTACATCATCTACCCAAAATTATAAGGGTAACTTTGCATGCAATTTCATACTTTTATCATGTTCCATGATAGTCATGTTCATCCTTTCTGACATACCATTTTGTTTTGGTTTTCTTGAAACCATCTTTTGACTATAGATTCTATTTAGTGAGCAATAGTTATAAAACTCTTTTTTGTAGTAAGCACCATCATTATCTGACATGAGGCATTTGAGATTTAAACCTATTTCATTCTAAACTAAAGCTCTCCATATATTTAATGTATCAAACACATTAGATTTTGGTTTTATAAAATAAACCCAAACCTTTGTAGTTGTATCATCAATAAATGTAACTTAATACATTGAAACACCAAGTGAAGATACCTGAGTTGGTCCCCATAGATCTGTATGCACAAGCTATAACTTATGTTCCTTCTTGATTGGTTCAAATATGAAAAACTACACATGTTTTAATTTCCCATACACATAGTTCTCACAAAGGTCCAAGTCAATTTATTTTAGACCAAGAAATTTATCCTTTGAATGTAGGATCTTTAAGCCTTTTTCATTCATGTGTCCAAGTCTATAATGCCAAAAAGTTGTGTCTAAACCTAAAGTAGATTAATCATAAGATACATTAGTACCAATTATGGATAAATACAAATTACCCACTTTATCACCTTTTACAACCACTAGAGCACCCTTGGTAACTTTCCATGAGTTACCTATAAATTTGACTATACAATCATCACTACCCAATTGTCTTGCAGAAATTAGATTTCTCCTCAAACTTGGAACATGCCTAACATCCTTAATAACATAAGTGTTTCCACTCTAAAACTTAACTTGAACACTACCTTTTCCAATAATGTTGTAAGGTTCATCATCACCAAGATAAACATGCCCAAAATTATATTGAACATAATTTTGAAAGTAATGTCTATAAGGAGTATCATGAAAAGAAGTAACATAATCTAAAACCCAAGATTTAGATATATTATCCAAAGAAATAATAAGAGTTTCTTATAAAACATCACCTATTAAATTTACTTCTATGTTACCTTCTTGTTGGTCCTTATCTAATTTTCCATGAAAGAGCCAATGAACTTTCTTTGTATGTCCAAACTTCCCATAATGCCAACATTCCATCTTGCCTTTGGATTTGGATCTTGAACCCTTGATTTTTCACGTTTCCCTTTTCCTTTTTTATTTTGTATCCCCTATGCTCCACTATCAATGCATTCCCTAAAATGGACATTTCATCTTTGTTTTTCCTCACTTAGGATCACACCCATCACATAGTCAAACTTTAATTTAGAATTATTAGAGACATAGTTACTTACCATCATTACCAAGTTATTCCAACTCTTAAGTAAGGAACACAGAATAAGAAGAGCCCTAACTTCATCATCAAATTCAATATTAATATAATTTAACTTACATGTAACCATGTTAAATTCATTTAAATGATTTAATATTAAACCATTTTTAGTCATTTTCATATTAAAAAAATTATTCATCGATATAATTTTATTTGAGGCAAAGGGTTTTTCATATAACTTCCCTAACATGATCATAAGACTTGCCATAGTAGTTTCTTGAGATATGTTGAATGCTACCATAGATGCAACACATAGCTAGATAGTTCTGAGTGTTTTCTTATCTAGAAACTCCCAATCCTTATCTATCACTAATGTTGACTTCTTGGATGCACCTCCTAATGGTAAGTAGAGGTTCTTCTGAAAGGGATAATCCTCCATTTTCATTTTTCACAATCCAAATTTATATCCATTGAACTGTTCTACCTTTGATTTGTTATCATCTGCCATAGCTCCCACTCAAACTCAAATCCTTAGCTTAATACAACTTTATTTTCAGTAAAAACAAGATTTTCTCTGATACCACTTGTTAGGATAATCAATGCAAAAATATCCTCCTAAATTACAAACAAAAGAATCTAAAAATAAAAATGAATAGCAAATAGAAATAAATCAAACCATGCAATATAGGAGACAATATTATAATGTGTTTTACCTAATGGGATACATCTATGGGAAAAAATTTGTCTAGCCTTTTATTACCAACAATAATAAGGAGAATACCCAGTGACAACACCCTATCACACCTATCTCCTATCTCTCAACCTTGTGTCTTCAGTGTACCTATGTAAGCTTACACCAAGCTTGCAACAAAGACTTAACAAGTCTTCACACCTCTTCACCTCATTTAAATAATTCATTGATTACTAAATACAAAGGAAAGATATGTTTTAGTAGCATTTACAAGAGAGAGAAGAGTGAGAGAGAAAATATGGTGCCATATTCCAAGTGAGAACACTAGTGATCCATAGTGCATTATTTGTCACTTGTGCAAGGTCCAAAAATAGTAGATTTACTTTAGATAAAAGACACCACCACCTCCAAGTGATAATTTGTCTTTGTCCTCCACTCAATCACTAAAGATAGATGATGTTAAATCATCTATTTTATTTAGCTAAACACTAACATAGTGGAGCCTTAATATAATTTCACCCCACACACCCATTTATTTCAATCATACATGTATCTTCTTTATCCTTGTCCCCCATACACATTCAAGTATAAAATTAAAGGAACCCATGTGCCTTAATGGAGAAGGGAACCCCACTTGACACCTCATAAACTTTATAGTAAGAAATATCCTCCATGAGCCATGATACATCACCTACATGCCACATAACCAATATGCCACATCACCTATATGTCACATCACCAAGATGCCACATCATCATGAATAGTGACTTCACTCCCAATAATAATATAACAAGACTATATGTGTGTGTGTTGTCTTTCTATATCATAATACATTATAAATTGTCATATTGTACCAAATAAATCACTTATGATTAGGTTATAAATTTAATAAAATAATTATAAAGGCAAAGACTTCGAATACATAAGACAATAGTGACAGTCAATAACTAATACTACAAAAGTACTATTTTCATCTTCTATGATAATGCATATATTTTAAAATTTACTAAACTAAATCAATGTTTGTAATAATTTTTTTTATTAAAATAGTTTATATGTTTTTTTCAATTCATTTTAAGTTTAGTAGATCATTTAAATCTTAAATTAGTTTCTATCTTTTAATTAATTACAACTAAAGTTATGCATCATATCTATTTTTCATTATACTCATATTTTTATTTCATATTGCATGTTCTTTTCCTCAAATATATTTTAGCAACAGGACAACCAAGAGTTAAAAAATTACAATTATATCAAATAATACTCCAACATGGTTTTTGGCTATCAACCAAATACAATGGGAAGCAAGTTTCAATAAAAAATAGTTTATCATTCATATAGTCCATCATAGAATGCCAAAAAAAATTGTCATTGATATAAAATAAAAATTAATGGATTGTTTCTCATTTGTAAACCCTCATACAATTTTCATCATGGGGTTTAAAACTAACAAAACATACTCTTGAGGTTTTGGTCTCATATATGACATTGTTGGGCATGACTTAAAATATGAATCTGGCTATATATTAATCTGAAATGGAATCCATGTTCCCAATCCCAAGTCCAAATTACACAACCCAAATAGAGAAAAAAAACTCCACAATGTTAAATATTTTAAACTAATTTTATTTTATTTTGAATTTTATATGTAGATAATGATGTAACTTATCATATATATGTATTAAACTTTGTTCTTTCATATTGAAAACATCCCTTTTATATATTTAGTTCAAAATAGGTATACATTGTATATAGTATAGATAAGAGAAATAATTATAATATTGTAATAAATAATAAATATTGGAAATTATTACAAAGTTCATTAGTTTCATGAGTTACAATTTTTAGACATATTTTAATCCTTGCAATGTTCTTACAACTAATCCACAATTCAATATTAATTTTTGTATGTACAAGTTTTTAAACAAATCTAACCAACAACTCTCTATTTGAATGATGGTATTTATATTTATAAAATTATATTCAACTTCATTTATGTATATACTAATATTTTATTCTTAAACTTTCTTGTTTTTTTATATTCTATAATTATACAACATCAATAAATTATTTTATTTTAACCTATAATTTAGTTTGAATAGTTCTACATTTTATATAATATAGATAAGAAAATCAGTTATAATACCCCAATTTAATGTTAAAATTTGTGTACACAGGGTTTGTAAACAAATCTAACCAAGAACTCTCTCTTTGTATAATTCTATTTATATTTATATCTTGATATTGAACTTCATTTTTGTGTGTACTAATATTTGATTTTTTATTTTTTTGTTTGTTTTATCTTTATATTCTACAACTGTGTAATGTCAATAAATTATTTTATCGATAGCCTAGAATCCATATTATAGTGTTCTTGCTTGTGAATATCTATAAAAATGTAAATATTGCATTTCATATACAACGGCTTTAAACTTTTCTTAACCTATAGATACTACAAGCCAAAATACACTTTCACATTCAATTTACATGCATTGCTTTATCTTGCTTGGACTTAGTAAAAACTCACACTCATTATTATTTTAATTTTTTTTTTTATATAGGAAGATAATCACACCCAAAAAAATCACATCAAACCTCCTCACCAAAACACCAAATTTAGACTTAAAAAAATGGACAGTCGTGGAAAATAAATTTGTATGAATAAAGCATCAAGATTAATGTCTGAAGAAAAATACATGTAAATAATGCCACACAATATAGTTAATAAATTTAAACTCTTACAAAAACACTTGGAATATAGAGGGTAGAGTTCTTAAAAAGGTTATTCTACATACTTACACTAATGCTAGTTGTGTAAGATAAGTTTTTAGCTTCAACATCATCGACAATGATGGAGATGACATCACTATAGCTTCTTTTGGCCAATCAAAAAATATATTATTTAATCAAACTCAAACTAGGAAAATATACTCAATTTCAAATGGAACTTTAAAATATGTAAACAAAAAATACAAGCACTTAAAAATTCCATGGGAGATCATCCTCAACATGGCATCTTCTATTAAACACTATTTATAATAAAATACCAATATTCCACTATACCAATTCGACTTCAAAAAAATAAGGGTATCAAGGATGCAACTACAAACTCAAAGATTGACACTATTGGCATCGTTTTATCTATTATTGTTACCACCAATTTCAAAGACTAGATGAAACTTCAAATACAAAAAGAACATTGATATTACAAGACAACTTTGAATATAATATTAAATTATCCCTTTGGGAAAATTTATGCAATGAAGAAGAATTTTTTCTTTGATTTGTCTGATTCTGACACACTGTTAGTTCCAGTTCTTGCCATTAGAAAATGTAAAATTTAAGCATATAATGGAAAAATAATAGAGACTAACTCAGATACATAATTCTTCATTAATCCAAATATATCTAGCGCACATGAAATGAGGAAATGGTATGAATAAAATGGTGTAAACCTACCAACATCATCACTAAGTACAAGTATATTTGAATATAAATATAATTATAGACATTCAAAAATTAGGGTCTTTTGAGAAATCAATTTCATTTAAATTAGAAGTAATAGTCATACACATTAAAATGACAAATTTTTGTTATCATGATTGCATTTCTCAACTTAACAATAGACAATGTAAACAAAAATTGGTTCAAAAAATTGATGCAGCTTGGCATTGTCAAAAATGTAGCATTGATGTAGAGGATTGAAAATATAAATACACATTGAATTACATATTATAAAATGTCACAAGTGCAATATAGACCACAACATTTGATGATGTTGCTACTATAATTATGGGTGTCACAATGCATGATCTAAAGAATATATCATCACCTCCTGATGAGGTTTGGGAAATTGTCAAAAAAAATCTCATCTGTAAAGATCATTTCATATTAATGAAAAAATTGGAGATGTAAAATTACAAGGGACAAATGCATTTTACCTTCTTGATTGCAACTAAAGATGAATATACACCACAAGATTCATCTTTAATTGATGCCTTTGATGTAATTTAGTGCATATATGTACTCATAAATGCTAGCTAATTACATTTTGCATGTGTTTACATATATGAATTTATTAAATAACATAATTTTTTGTGTTGTATTATATTTTCATTGAACATTTTCAAAATCAAGCATCCTAAATTGCCTATAATATCACAATCATACCAGTAGTGATATTCACCTATAGCCACAATTTCTTCATCTGAATATCCATATAAATATCATCATTTTTCTCTATTGGTTACTTTCAAATTGTTGCATTTCTACACAGTATATTATTTTCATATGCAATAAAATAGACTATACATACCATTTGTGATAATTTAACATTTATTTTTGCTATGATGGTTTTACTTTATATGTCTTTATTGATTCATATTAAATTTATAAGGTTGTTTCAATATTAAAATAACTTTTTTATTTTAATCAATTCAATTTAAATTCATGCTTCATTTATGATTTTATTTATACACATGTTTTTGTTTCATATTGTGTGTTTACATACATGTATTTTTTAAAGCACATAATTTATTTTTCTATAAATAATGTTTTAAAAATTATGCTTGTAATATTAACTATACATTCACATTTACACCCATAATGTTTTTCACCTTTACTCACTAATTATCATGATGCTATACATATAAATAACCTTATTCTCATCTACTACATACATACCCTATGTGAATTTTACTTTTACCTTTGTAATGTAATTATAATGTTATTCATCACTTTCAATTACTTACTTCTTTATAGAATGTAGTTTTTTATATGTAAAATATTAGATTCTAAATAATATTAACATCAAATTAGCATTCATGTTTTCCTTCATGACCATTTTATACATCCATGGATAATGAGCTAAGAAACAAAAGAAAAAGTTTGAGTTATGCATTACACAAGGATGAAATAAATTCTCATTTTCAACTTAATTACCATACATAAAAGATAACTATTGACCCCACACTTTGTGATCTCTCTATTGAAAAACCTCACAAGAAATTTTGTGAAAGGATAGATCATCTTTATTTAATACATGCATGTATCATCTTTAATTTAATTTATCTAAGGATTTGAAATTAAAAAAAAAATTGTAATAAACATACTTGTTGTTGATATATTGCAAAAAAAACAATAATCATTTTTTTATTTAAATAACATGGACCCAAGTATATAACTTGAATTTTTATCTAATCTCACTCAATTTGAGTAAATGCTCATTTCATGAGCTAATCCAATATTATAATTAATCCATGTATGTGGTGGACATTATAGATATAATGGTCGCACTATTAGCTTTCCTCAAGATATATCTTGTATTGTTAAGTTTTGCTATGTCGAGCTAAAAATCTTGACATCTTTGTCATAAGAATAATTAGCTTAAAAAACCCAACATATAATTATTTTGTAAGCAGAACACATGTCATGCAAGCATTACAATACAAAATGAAAAATAACCCCTACTATAAAGATGTTCAACTTGACCATCAAGTGATTGTTGTACTCACATATAAACTTAATGATATCTCATTTGCCCTTCACTATATTACTATAGACATGGGAGCCATGAAAAACAAAAATATATACTTAGATGTTGGCATAAATTCACCTATGGATTTATATGATTATCAAACATTATCTTTGTAGCATCTCTTCCAAATGCACAAAAAGAGGTAGACCAAATAAGAGATTATGTAAATAATACCAATGGTAGTCTACCATCTGTAATGAATTGGATAGATGTTATAAGCGTACCTATCAATTAATACAACATAGAGTTTTTTTTCTATGGCATTTCCTTCTCTTTTCCCAATAGGAGTTTCCATGTATCAACAACCTTGTATTAACAAAGTCCAATTACATGAACATGTTATGCGCTAACTCTGGTACCAAGATAACTGGTTTAGAAGTCATCCACACTTTCACTACTTCTATTAAAATTAAAGATGTTCCATCAAACCTAACGATCATCAACATTATTTTCAAAAAATAAAATTAAGGACAATTCACTAATAACTATTTCAAACTTGTAACAACATCTAACACAATTTCTTGATGTTATTATTGCAGATCAACTAATGCATTTTAGATCAACATTTAAAGGTTCATGTTCATTTTGGTCTAGGTGGAGAAATTAACTAATAAATATGTTCACACAATTAGGATCCCCAACATTAGTCTTTAACTTGAGCGCAACAGACACCAAGTGGCCAAATCTACATAAAATCATGTCAAGTACCCTTCCAACTCTCCCAAATAATGGTAATCACTTTAGAAACCAAAACTTTACCTCAAATCAATATCTTGCATCTTTATACATGGATAAAATAGTTGATATCTTCTATGAATAAATCCTAGATAAGAATCTCCATAGCAAGGATTATTAGTACATGTACTGATATTAAACTATATTTGATTAGTCTAACTACATTTAAAAAAGCTTATAAAATCATATTTATTTATATTTTGACAATCAGATATGAATGGAAAAAAAAAGGATATTCACGCATCTATGGATTTACATGGTTATAAAATACACCCAATAAGGATGCATTGAATTGGGAAGAACTTCCTCGTGTGGATTTTACAAGGCTATTCTTTTATCATAATGTGATAACATGGAATCCATGTAACATTGATAGAATCCATGATATAATACACCATTCCAATCTTGATGATCCATGCTTACTTATAATAGATAAATATTTGATGTTAATGCTCAAAAATATTATGAGGATATTTTAAATAGGGATCAATGTCACACCAAATGCAATAAATCTATAAGTTTTTAGAAAAGGGGTGATATTCTAAAATGTAGATACAAAGTACCATGGCCATTGTAATTTATATCAAGCATGATTATTGATGTCAAAGGCTAAAAATATAATATATAACACATAATGATGAAAGAATGAAAATCCATAATGCAAGCATGATTTCAATATGGCATGTAAATGTTTATTTCTAGTCAGTTTTATCTCACCATTTTATGCTCAAATATATATCAAAGTATGTAGCTCAAGCTACAAATAGATCTAAAAGCTACCACCATATGCTAACTAGAATATCATCTATAGTAGAATTTGACAACCCAATAATGATTGTATATAACAAGTTCCTCACATAAACTATTATCAACCATGATATAGGTGCACAAGAGACATGCCACATGCTACAAGAGTTGTCTTTAATGATTTGTAGTGGAACATTTATTACCTTTTATAATAGAAAACAAGCCTTCAAATGTGTTTCTAAAAGCACATATAAGGAAATAAAATTACCATCTTTCATTGATGTGTATATAAATCACCCTTATTTTCTAGACAGGTTGTCCCTCATTGAGGTTTATTGAATATGGTATTTCAACAATCAAATAAAATCTAATCAGTGGAAAAATATAATAATTCATGTAATTTTTCACATAATCCCTTATTTCTATATTATATCTCATGTTGATTCACCATATGAATCTTTATTTTGGATAGAGCTCTTAATGTACAAACCATTCTATAACATTACAATAGACATTACTATAACTATGCAGGACATTATTGCACATTGGGAATAATTTAAGGATTTGTATGTTCCATGGAATATTGATTGAATCTCTATAGAAGTTGACAACATTGCCAACTCAAATAGTGATGCTAGTAAAACTCAATAAAATGTATATATGGAAGTGGAAATGTATGAGTGGTAAATATTGTCTTGCATGCACCCATCAATTGAAAATAAGATATATGGCATTGACATGTTTGGGCTTTTTGAATTTGACACTAACCACAAATATAATAATTCTAAGGTGTTACTCAGCCTACACCCAACAACAACACACTGTATAGATTCTCAATGTAAAATAACCCAAAATACATATGTAGAGTGCACAAGTGAACCATTACCAAGTGAGTTATTAGGTAACCAATTACTAGCCTTCAACATTATTCTACATCTTTCCCAAAAAAGCATAAAAGATTCACCACTCAATATTATTATACAAGGAATAACATGTACAGGTATATCTTAATTATTTTCATCAAATGTATCCTAAATGAAATTTCAGGGAGAATAAGTTCTCCCCTACTTCTCCTCACTCTAATCAGTGTCACAATAATTAACATGAATGCATCAACAATACATTTAAGCCTCTACATTCCTATCCATGAAATGAAATCACTTGAAGGAAAAAAACTATAAATTTTCAAATAAGAAATGAAACACATTGATTATGTACTCATTGATCAAATAAGCTTCATAGGTGCAAAAATGCCTAACAATATAGATAGCATCATAAGGCATGGTGACTGAGAATTGATACTCGAGCGTATGTACCAACCCCATACATCCGATGGGATATAAAAATGGAATACAATTTTCATTAATTTCAAGCATAATTCCTTAGGGAGAATCTCATGAAGGTTGGGGGTAAACCTACACCAAGCTATCAAATAGCATCTTTAAATAATCCAACTTTGATAGTGTTGCTACCTAGAATGCAAGGCTGACATGATCATGGTGGGTACAAGACCCTCCCATGGATTGCTCAATTTGGATTTATTATTTGATGTATTTTTTCCCATGTATCACCTATCATGGGTTGTATATAGGGATCATCTATATATCCCATTGTAAAAAAAATTATATGCCTCTTTTACCATTAATCATACATTAAAACATGGGTGCAAACGTAATAACCCCCAAAGTTTGTCTTTATCATACAAACCTTGAGAGAGAAAGGGGGCTTAAAAATCATACCAATAATTGTAATAATTTATTTCAATAACTTTAAACTTTATAATCCTCTCTCAAGGTAAGTGTTTCAAAAGGTTTAATGGATTTGATGGAAACCCGAGTCAGTTACTAAAGTGCCTTGTAATGCTTGTGTGTTGTTGCTTGATTATTGTCTTGAAATATTTTTTAAAGTTGAGATCAAATCAAAAAAACCAAGTCCAAATCCAAAACCATTTTTATACCCACATAATGAATCATTACTTTGCTAAAATTTTAGTTCAAACAAAAGTGACATGTATAAACTTGGTCCAAATACCTACATTTCTTGTCTAAACCACATCGTTGGGCTGCCAAATTTAAACCAAAAGTCTTGTGCAAATATGAAATTTCCCACTTCAAACCAATTCAAGATC
The DNA here is from genome assembly GCA_037957365.1 of Torreya grandis. Classification (NCBI taxonomy): domain Eukaryota; kingdom Viridiplantae; phylum Streptophyta; class Pinopsida; order Cupressales; family Taxaceae; genus Torreya; species Torreya grandis. The sequence continues at coordinate 4,129,881 of JARHVA010000015.1, read as the reverse complement.
AATGTCCAAATTCTCATTTAACCATGTCATTATGCCATCCATCTAGTACTAAACCTAGTCCTAGTCCCAATCCAAAGATCAATTTCAAAACCAATGTCCAATTTCTTGTCAATATTATGCCATTATGTTGTTCAAATTAGTCAAAACCTAAGTGCAAGTTTGAGTGCCAATTATAATTTATCTTCTAGTTCCAATTGCAAACTTTATAGTTCCAAGTTCTGAACCATGTTCCTAATTTTAGTTTTATTTGTGCCAAGATCAACCCCTTTTAGGAATTATGATCTAAACCAAGTTTGGATCTTGATTCAACATTTTAAGACAAAATTTCCAATTCTTGTGCCAATCTTTATACATTTTAAGGTCCCATAAATGCCTCAAATTAATTAAGTTTATTTTCTTTATTCATAAGGCCAAATTTCTAAGATCGAACCTTCCAAATAAAGACCAAAAATTTGAGTCATTTTCTAAACCATGTCGATGTGCCATCCATGTGGTTACAAATTTATTTTTAGTTCCAATGCCAACTCTAATTCTAATACTAGTTCCAAAGCTAAAGTATTGATTCCTATGCTAAAGTTAACATTGATAAGAACTAGTCCATTTGACATTTGTAATTACATACCCAATTTGAAGATTCAATGTCTATCAAATTCCAATTCAAATTCTATACCATACTAGTTTTATGCCAAGCCATTAAAATCCAAATCTGGTTCATTTTGAACCACATGCCAATTGATTATGTACCATTCTAATGCAATTTTGTACCATTCCAGTTCAAATATGAATCAATTGCGTGATAATTCAAACCATTTCTTGTCTTTCCATTCAATCTCCCATACCTATCAGTTGGGAATGACATTCATTTCATCCATCCTTTCTTTCATTTGAATCATATCTATGCCAATTCACCCTTTTTGGGGTAAAATCCAATCATGACCATTTATACCAATTCTAGCTTATGTTAATCTACCCTTTTGGGGGAATTTTCCAATATGTGCCAATTCATCCTATTTGGGGCCAATAAAATCAATACTATTTTGACCAATTATAACATGTGCCAATTCACCCTATTTAGGGCCAATTAACTCAATACCATTTCAACCTATTCAATTATGTGCTAATTTACCCTTTTTAGGTCTATTCTAATTTGTGTCAAGGCTGCCCTTTTGGGGGTAAATTTTAATCCAGTACATTTCCCCTTGCATATATCCTTGCCTAGGAGCATTAAGCCAAGGCTCATATGAGTCATGATGTCTCACATCCAACTGGCTATTCTGCATAAATCGTACCTCCCAAACATGTCATCTAGTACAGATCATGAACAAGAATAATTCAATCAACAACTATTTGACAGCAAGGATGAATGTCTTCTTAGATTATGAAAAATGGGTGTTAAACTTCCAGGTGGATTTCCCATAGATTAATTATTCTAATTTATTGGATCTCCTAAAGAGACACCACAACAAAGCCAACAGTCCAAACCTATTATGCCATTATAGCTCTCAAAGCTAGTTTATATTGAAAATCCAAGTGTATCCAAGTCTGATAGTTACTCAATTGGAATATGTCATCATCCCTTTCTAAATCACAATTAGATACATCCAATTTTAAATCAAAATCAAGAAAATCAAACCATTGATGACATTTTTGTTGAATCATCCATTTTTTATCAGATCCAAACCATTGATGATCCACCTGTATTTGATGAAGAGCCTTTATCTGACATAGGACCCATCTTTGATGATCTCATATTTTAAGAGCCTATTATTTTTTATCCATAGCCATTTATTCATCCATTATCAAATATTTATAATTTCCAAACATTTCTTCATTCAAAATCCTCAATTTTCAATAAAAGGTGAAGGTACTTATGAATAACATTAAATCAAGATCAAGTTCCATTTCAAAATTATATTAGAGTTGGATTTCATTTTGAAATCAATATCAGATTTGACACTAGTAAAAGACTCAGTGTCAGTCTCAACATCAAGTTCAGATCCTCTTGAGTCAAAATTAGCTTTAGAATCAAAAAATATTGATGCATGTTATGACATTGGCTCCAAATTTCCAACATATCTAGTTGAAATCATTTGTGATTCTTCCATAGTTTTTGAGTATGTTTCCTTTAGAATTGACTAAAGTTCTCCTAGTAGCCTCTACGAGAATCGTGTTACATTTTCCCCTTTTATTACCATTACACATGCCTTTAGCATTAATCAAGCTAGTCATTATATTGATATTCCACATCCCACAAATAGCGATTGGGATTGATAAAATCACACATTGTTTAACTTATTCCATGGTGACATTTCAATGGTAAAAATTTTTGGGAAGAAGGACAACATTTAAGAAAAAGAACCGTTACATCCTAATTTCTCACTAAGCAAATTTACTTGATTATTTATGGATTTTATATGGATGGAAATTTGGTTTGATTATTATTTAACTAAGTTGTAATTCATATGTTATTATGGGATAGATGTATGTTTATTTGATTACATGATTTCATTTATATGAGTTATTTGTATTATATATTTTTTACATTGTGATCGTGTTGAATTATTATTACAATAGTATTTTATGATATATGTCATGATGTTATAGACTAACTACCTTATTATCATGAATTTGATGTAGGAGAGATTCATCCCTCAGAGCATGATGGAGGAAGAGCATCATTAGATAGGGTATCATAGATGGAGTTGTTGGGGGAAGATAGAGGAATAGCTATAACGCATGCACATAGCACATTAATGGCACTCATTATATGCATAATTTGAACTATTAGCATTAGTATGTTTTTGATGTTGTCTGCATTTAGATAACTGTTTATGCATGTTAGTTGTGTGTTATCTTAGTTTAGTGATTATGTGGAATTAATATCATTTGATTACATTATGGTACTATGTGTTTATGTCATAATTATATCATGTTATGGAATTCATGATTAAACATAAATTTGCATGATTCAATTACTACCACATATATCCTAGCCATTGTTCTTAGTAATGTTTGAGAGCATTAATTGACTATCTTTATGATATCAATAAATTCCATTGTGTGGCTTAACTCTTTAATATATATAGATAATGAAAGACATAGATAATATATATGACACAACAACAATTACATTGTTATAATTTAGATTGGTATAATAGTGTGTGTGATTTACCCTTTTTGATAACAAAATGTAAATGACTTTATATTAGTCGCATTGTTGTTAATTCATTGTGATTATTTATTTATACTAAGTGGGTATTTATTATTAAGTCATTATAAAAGTATATAAATAGGAAAAGCATCATACAGGGAGTAAAACAAATAAAATAAATAAAATTATGGTATTATATTATAATTAGTAATTATTTTATAATTAGCACTTGGATTATATTATGTTATAATTATGAAATAAATTGAATAAAATAGGAATCAAGTAATTTTAGAAAAAAAATAATGGCAAGTTAAAAGAAAAATGAGCTTAAAAAAATGAGAAAAGTCATTTAATAAAATAAAGAAAGGAAATTTGCTGGCATAGGAAAAAGGATAAGAGGAAAACATGAGTGGAAAAGAAAATTGGGCAACGTGTGGTAGAGAAGAAGAGCTGAACAAATAGAGAAGAGAAGAAGTAAAATAGAAGAAATGAAAGCGTGGATCTTATGTTATCATCTGGGTGCTAAGGTTAGTGAAGTTAATTATTTTAAACTTAGAAAAATTATGTGTGTTGAACTTCATGTAACCAGTGAAACATGTGTATTTGAAAATCAAACCTTGATTTTATACAAGTATGAAATTGTGTATGTAATTTTAGTTAAAACAATGAACTATGTGAATATTTATCATATAAATATAACAAAACATATATATATATATAGTGATATCTAAAAAGAAAGAAAACATCTAAAAATAGTGATGCATATATATATATATATATATATATATATATATATATATATATATATATATATATATATATATATATATATATATATATATAGTGATATCTAAAAAGAAAGAAAACATCTGGAAATAGCGATGTATTTATTATGTGCATATGACATCAAAAAAAATGGTGATAGGTATAAGTAGGAATTGAGATTATTATATTCAATATAGTGAACTTCCTATATATATGAAGTGAACTATATGTTTAATGATGAAATCGATGAATGAATATGAATGGACTATGTGTTTAACATCCATCATGAAACTGATAAATGAATATGTAAGGACTGTGTGCTTTTACATTGAAAACAATGATATATATATATATATATATATATATATATATATATAGAGAGAGAGAGAGAGAGAGAGATCTAGCTTCCCTTGGCCTAGCAGTGTGAGGGAAAACCTTAGCCCCCCTATATAAATGTAATAATCTCCCTAACTTGTAAATGGGAGGTTATCAAAAGGGGTGTTGGAACAAAAATCCACACATTGGATCATAGATAGACTAGCACTGCATACTACAGGTGGGAAGTTTTAGCTAAGTGATAAATAACCCCAACCTGCAAATGGGAGTACTAGCTAAATCAAAATGGTAGTTTTAGGTTCAAGTCTTAGTTGGCCAAACCAAAATAACCAAGTATTCATGGATTTATCTTTATGCAACAAATAATATGTCCTATTGTTTAATTCCTAATAAAGACTAACTAAATCCCAATGTCTTATGATTCATGTTCTAAGATATGTATCCCATCTATTACCTTATAAATAGGCTTTATTTTTTTTTTTAATCTATTTTTTCTAGGTTGAGAGGTCTAAAGGCAAACCATTTTGTCAATTCCTCAATCTCTCTTAATTAACAATTCATGTAGTCTTAGAATAGGCATGTAAGCTCCTTCTCCAAAATATGATGTTTACTATGTTTAGATTTAGCCCATGCAACCAGAATGTTTACTATCTCCTTGTTGTCCTTTTCATATAAATCATACTTGTTATGATTATTATTATTTATGTGATAAATAATATAGTGGATATTCATTCATACATTTGATGAACTAAATGTATGCATTTTGATTATTCATGAGTTTAGCATGTTGTATGCCTATGAGTAGGAATTAATCTATATGAATCTATTGGTTGTATTCATGTTAACCAAATATCATATTTTTGATACTAAGTAGTGAGATGAACTTAACTAGCTTACTATTATCACCAATACCAAATGAAGGTAATCCAATCAGGAGGTGTGCATGAATTTGACTGATCCTAGAGATCAATAAATATTGAAAACTTTGGCCAAAGTTATGTTTAATTAGACATTTTTATTTGATATGTATGATTTACATGTTTATGTGATATCATATTAGAATGTATTTCTTTATGGTACACTTCATGTTCTTAAAAATCATACAGTACATTGGTACTAGTTTGTCTCATTAGATTCCCACACCATCACTATCTACTCATTCATGAAGAAAGGGCCATTCCCTAATGGGTGTATGTGTAGAGGATCAATGGTTCATGGTTGGTGTAAAAAAACACTTGAATGATGTTCTCCCTTCCTACAATGGTACTTATTTGGAGACTACACTTGAAATTACCATAAATACTAGAGTTCAAGAACTCTTGCTCTATGGATCTTTGCATCTTGTATTTTGTATTTATATTTATTATTATTGAAACATTATCCCCAATGAGATGTAATTATTTACTCATTTTACATTGATATCATTGGTTGTATTTTTGTACAAGCCATGGTTGGACATCTATAATTACTTTATGTATTTAGTTATGTTGTGTTTCATCTAATGATAGTGATTAGTGATGGATAAATGTCACATGCTTATTTTATAGTTAACATACTTAGAGTATTTTATTTGAATCACTAATTAGGTTCTTGTGGTGAAATCTAATGAAAGAATACATTGATTTTTATTTTTTAAATTACCCTACTCTAATTAGATCCTAGTGGGGATGTTATATGTGGTATTAGAGATATGGCTCGAACTCTAAGACTTAATGAGTCCACTAAAAATTTTGTATCCTTATATTTACCAAAAATGATAATGGTGAAAGCTACAATATCTAGTGAGGGTCCTTCAAATGTCAATGATAATAACCCCCCATTTGATCCTAATTGATTTGTCATGGAGAAAGCAATAAAGTTGGATCAGATTCTCATAGCCATGAATGAAACTAGGGATCAAATTTTAGATCTATAATAAGAAGTTCATAATCATGAAGAGGAAGTACACCAGGATGTACCTAAAGAGCATCCCACTGAGTAGGGAATCCCTCAAAACATAATATCATAGGTAGTTGTGGAGATGGATAGAGATATGAAAAAGGTGAATCCACCTAAGTTCAATGGAAATATTATAGGTGATAAAGATGAAGCATGGTTGATTGAGATGGATAAGTATTTCAAGATTCTAAACTAATCTAAGGTCACTAAAGTAGTTTGGAGAGTTTAGCAATTGGCTAGTGAATCAACTATATGTTGGGCCAACAAGAAGTTTGAAATGAATCTTAACTTGACCACCACCACATGGGATCAGTTTGTGACATTATTCAGATCATGGTGCCTTCCATAGTTATACTTTGACCAAAAACTTACAGATTTTTAGAATATAAAGCAAGGATATTTATTATTGAATTAGTATTAGGAATATTTCACCAAACTTTTGAAGTATGTACCTCAAATGAGAGACTCATAATTAGGAAGTTCATCATGAGATTGAAACCCCATATTAGTGGAGAGGTGGACATTCATGAACCATATACCATGGACTAGGTCTTTAAGAAGGTAGTCAAGCAGGAATAGAAGTTAAAATCTCTTACTCAATCCAGGGACAAGTTTAAGAAAAAAATTAAAAGTTCTAAACCAATTTTTAAAAATAACTAAAAGTAGAGGAGTGGAGACTCCAAGAGTTAGTTCAAAAATTAGAATGTTAGATTTAACAATGGTTTAGGTAACATGAAATCGGGAAATGGTTTCCAAGGAGATCTCAAGGTAAACCAATAGTCTGATAGGAAAGGATATTATATATTTAATTTCTAACATTATTTGTGTTGAAATTATCAATCTTACTTGAATTACACTCAAATGCACAATTTAGGCTAAAATCACTTAAGTGTGCTAAATGGTTGAGCTTGTTGTATACAAGTGCCAATTTAGGCTAATGTATTCCTAAATGGCGAAATATATTTTATGTGATTCCTAACTTTGATTAATTCATTCTAAGTCAAAATGATGATTTCACACTTGGGTGCTCTGGATCACTCTTTTATACCAATTCTCTTATATAATCCATGTGCCTATGTTATTTTGTGTCGGTAACATTCTAAATGATATCATGATATGTACACATCTAACATCACATTCCAATTCTTCTCTAGTTAAATTATGACCTAGTAATATAAATTTCTGATCATTTTGATTTATTGTGCACTAATTTCCAAAGAATTGCACCAAAATGATTAACCTTATTTAAGCTAATTAAATCAAATCAATAGCTTAAGTATATTTTTCATGGAGGTTATTAATTATTTCATTATTGGAAATTGATTCTAAATATCTACATCACTTAATGATAGCATATATGGGTTGGCATCCACAATCTATAAGTGCAACAATTATCAGATTAAGGTATCCCATGCCTCTTTAATGCCTCTCTATCCCAAATATTTATGAGGGCATTTATGATTTTAGCCTTCAAAATTGAATGGATTCTTGACCACACATCTTGATCTTGAGATGGATAGTCTAGGTTCATTATAATCAAATGGAAAAATATATAAATACAAAGGCCATGAACATCATTTTTAAGCTAATTTATTGCAAACTGATAGTACAAAACTATCTTCACATCCTTTTGTGTTGATCATTGTGTTTTATTTACAAGATTCATTTGATAGTCAAATTAGATATTTATATGGATCCTAGATTTTATATAGTGTTCTTGAGGCAATCGAGGAGTAAATTAGTCATTTTTGATGAAGATGAGGACACTAAATCAAGGGGAGAACATGTTTGGAACCACTCTTGGATGGTGGAATCACTTGGGAAGGTAAGTGGTATTGCTTTCTTTCAATTTGTTCTTTATTATCATTAACAAACCCTATTAGAATAAGTTGGATAAATTTGTTGATTTTTTTATGAATTTTTCATGGATTTATTGACTAATGCTTGAATAACCAACTTTTTAATCCAATCCTACATCTTAGCACACTCAGTGGGATGGCACCCCATGAATTTGATCACAAGGCTTCTACAGTCATCCTACTAACCAATATCATGCATAATCTTGGATTTTGAGACCAAAGTAGGTGAAAAACTTGACCAAAAAGATTTTTTATAGAAGTGGTGATTTTGTCATTGTGAACTTGTGATTTTGTCCTATAGACCACAAAATTGCATTTGACACAGTCATGGTTTTATCATTATAGTCATGATTTTACATTTAAGATATAGTTTTGGACTAATGGGTTCTTTGTCTATATGTCAGATTGTGATATTATAATACCATGAATCTATAGTCATAATATTTTAATATTGTGATTTCATAAGTAGTGATATCATTGGTTTAATTCATGGTTTTATGGCTAAACTACTAGCAATTAGCTTAGCCGTTAGGGTTATGTTGAAAAATCGTAACTCTCAAAGTTATGGTTTTGCTCAATAACTTATGATTTTATCGATTTGAGTAATAATTATTTTATCATTTTTGCTATATAACCTATGAATTTTGATTTGTTAACAATTGTTACAATTTTTCAAAGTTGGAATTTTGGACTATGTATCTGTGGTTTTGCACTTGCAAAACTAAGAGCATGTTTTCAAAAGTTGCTAGTTTGATCATCAAAAGAGCTTCAAATATAAACAAGACCCTCTATTTTGTATGGATGATCAGTGAGGAAAGTGATCAATTTGAGCTTCATTAAGTCTTTTTAACCTCCTTTTGGGTGCTTAAAAAGAATTAGGAACTTTCCTTTAGTGCTTAAGAGGAAAATTTACATGTTTATACTAAATGTTTATGTGATGATTTTTTAAAAGTTTTTACAACTTAAGGCTAAGGGGCCAAATAACATCACCAAACACTTCAAGTCAGTGATTTAAAACCAAACTCACTTCAAAAATTTTTTTTGAATAAGTCATGTATCATTATTTTGTTAGCGTTGTTTGAGCAAAATGGGATTTTTGTGTGTATGCTCTCCCCCTATCCCCTTTAGGGAACTTGTGGGATCAAAATCACCATCTTTATTAAAAAATTGTGCCTTAGTCTAAAGGCATAAAAATGAAGTTGAATAGGCTCTCCCCAACACCCACAAGGTTTGGGTGATCTCAAGATAACCATAAACCCTTTTTACTTAGTTTTCATTGCATGTATTTTGGTTTGTGAGGGGGACTTCATTACCTTTGATGAGTTACTTAGGGAAACATTGACCCAAGGTTTCATCTCCTAAAATTATCTTCAACCCCACTCTATTAGGGGGTATAAAAATTGGTTTCATCCCACTTATATGATGGTTTGAGTGATTAAACCATCTTTGTTAGTGGCATGTTAAGCCTAAGAAGTATGATCATTTTGGACATTGCACTACACTAAGCAAGTGATGGATGTAGTGGTTGTACAAGACCTTTTCACAACAATCCATTTGATGTAAATTGAATTGATGTGTTACTTCTCTTGTGTGCCAACATGAAAGTTCGTACACATGGGATAAATTTAGATAGTCACAAATTGTAGAGTTTTAGATAAACCCCACTTGCCATAAAAATATTATTAATGCAAGGTATGCCCCAAAGTCCATGTCATTGTATTGTCACTTGAGATAGGGGGGATGTAAAATACCCTACCATGTAATGAATTTTTATTTTGGATGAATATTTAATTTCCTCTCAAGTGCACATATAAAGATAGACTTCAACAATATCATGCAACCTTGTCATTTTAGGGCTTAAGATGATTACATAGTTGCATTTGTCTTTGTCATTGCTTACTTGGTCATTGATTTGAGTCAAAACTTGTTTATTAACAAAGTTCATATCCAAAATAAATTATCTACCATTTCTTGAACAAGGAGGGGTTATGGCATCTAAGTGAAAATCAATCTGTTCCTTATTGAAATTTACCATCTTAAACATTGTGTCATATCATCTAAATTGGTACAGTTATGCTACCCATTTGATTCTAGACCACTTTCCAAATTTTCTTAAGTCCATTGATAGTTTAAATTCAAAATTTAACTTTTATAAGTTCATAACATTGATGTGTTAAATTGGATTTACCATTTACACTTAAATTAAGGTAACTTGGGTTCAATTTCCAATTTGGATTGAAGGTCCCTAATAGAATCATTATCACATTGGCATCTTGGTAGATTCAAGTCATCTTATGTTTCACTCATGCTTTGAGTCCTAGAACATATTTTATACTACCATTCCTATTACCATGTGATGGTGTTGTGTTGCCCATTTGGTTCTAGTTTTATACTTAAGAATTTTTGCATGTTTTCACATCTTGAGTTTCTTGGTTTGCATTGTCTCCTTCCTAATCTGAAGCATTTTCATATAATTTGATAGTAGAAACTCATCAAAATTGAACTAATTTTTATAGTGTTGACGTATAAAAAAATATAGGTTTTAGTGTACTTGTTATCACCTTGGATTTTTGAGTTATCATACCCTCTTCTAATTTATATGATTTCAACCCTACCCAAGGTTGAGTAATTTTGTGAACGCATTCTTCTAATTGTGTGTGGTTCCAATCCACCTTACTATTATAGTCTCTTTGGTAACTTTTGTCTTTTTTTTGAAAGAAAGACCAAAATCCATACCTTGTTTAAAAATTTTCATGACATTGATCCAAATCTAGTCAAACATAAAGAACAAACCTTTTTAGACATGACCCAAAGGTACAATCATAATGGGGTCTCTTATGGCCCTAGCTATGAGGAGTATCATTATTATGATGGTCACGATAATCCCATTGTCTTTGAGGACATCCTTGTAACTATGGGATAAGATGAAGACTATAATGAAAACTAACCCCAAGAGGACCAAGATGAGCCCTTCCTAAGGTTGATGAAATCTAGTGTAAGACTACCTTTGGACTTTGCCATGGATTAATTGCACACCTTAGTTAGAGAAAGAGAATAACAAAGGCAAGACTAAACTTTTGTACAAATAAACATACCTTCTTCTAACAAGGGTAAGGAAAAACTTTTAGAGTCAAAATCAATCGATCAAGATCTTGTAGCAAAGATTAAGAAAATAAGTCAATGGTATGTCGATCAGCTTATCATGGACTTAACAGATTCTCTATTTTATACTTCAATTCATGATAATGCTTCCAAAGAACTTGGAAACATGATTGAAATTATGCAAATAACATTGATTAAAAATATAACAATAAATGATCAAGGTGTCTCAAATGAATAGAGAAAAACACAAGAGGTAGTGCAAAATGTTCCACTACACATAGAACACACATTCTTTAACCATCAAGAGCCTTTTGTCACTTTGTAAAATTAGAGACCAAAACATTCAGTTCAAATTGAGGAGATCCCTCACCCTAAATTAATAGAACACATACAATACAAGGCAACAGATTTCAAGGAATCAAAAGCCTACCTACTTGATTTTAGGAGTGAATCAGCACCAAGTCGTATATTAAAATGTGTACATCCCTTATATATCCACACAACAATAGGGACACATTCTACCCCAACAATAATAATAGTGGCACATTCCACCCCAATGGGAAACACTAGGGGCACATACCACCCCAACAACATTATGTTCCACCCACGAATGCACCAAACATGCAAGAGTGGAAATCCATAAAGGAAATTGTGACACAATTGGAGATAAATAATAGAGTTAATAAATACAAGTTCAATGAGATATGCCCATATCCATTTGATCTATCTATTCTCCAAATCCCATTTATATCTCATTTTGAGGCACCAAAATTTTGATAAATACAAAAGAAAGGGAGACCCATGTGAACACATTTAGGCATTTTTTGTCCTATGCCAAGAGGTTTCTTAAAGTAGCATGTACTTACTTTGATTGTTCCCACAAATTTTAGCAAGGCAACCTTTAGATTGGCTACTTAAGTTATCCAAAGGATCGATTGCAAATTAGAACAACTTATCTAAAAATTTTGTAAACTATTTATCATACAACATTAAGCATGAACTGACCATCGTTGACTTGTGCAAATCCAAACAACATGATGTCAAAATATTTGTATCATATCTAAAGAGGTGGAGAGTAGTAGTGGTTCACTTTCAGCATAACTTGTTATACAAATAGTTAGTAAACATATTTACATAGAACTTACATCTTGAGGTTATGCATAATCTATAGTTAGCTTATGCTAACTCCTTTTTAAAAATTATCAATAAAGGAGTGTATATTGAGAAGGCTCTTATTGCTAATGGCCTTAACAAGATTTTCACATAGGGTCAAGCTTCAAATCACACATAATTACTAGTCCAAATGGATGTGTAAGATAAGCCTAAGGGCTTTAACAAGAACAATAATATGGTTAGAAATGGGGTGACTAAAATAAGACATTTACCAATGGTGTAGGCTCTACCATCCCCAAATTTATAACTAGCTCCCCCTAATCCACCACCTAATTTTCAAAGACAACCTCTATAAAGGACAAACCATAGTAGTTTTAGAGTCTTTAGCAAATTGGGAGAACCAATTGAGACAGTACTTCAAAAGCTCATAGAAGTTAACCTAATTATATGGCTAGTACCAAGGCTATTTCCTCAAGATCAACTAAAACTATATTCATACAAAGAGAATGAATGGTTCAACTATCATCATGTTTTTGTCATGGTACCTATCATTATGTCTAATTGAAGCACATTATTAAAGATCTGATTGAAAGTGGTGAAGTTGATATTAATATGGCCCCTAATTAGGACACAAATAAAGATATGGGAATATACAAGGACCACTTTCCTTGACATAATCAACCACCACCAAGGAAAAATCCAAACCAAGGACAAAACCAAAGATAGAGGTAGAATCAAAACCAGAATTAGGGTCAAAATTGTAATCAGCATGAGCATAATCATGATCATAATACCCATAATGTGGGTTACAACAACATGCCTCATAACTATAACAACACCATGGGATGCATTTATGCAACCCATTGCCACTATTACTGTCAAGCCTCATAAATAATCTCATGTTCCTCATAATATAGGACCCATTATTATAGGGTCAACATTCTCTCCCTCTAGTAATACCACATTGAGTTCACACAATTCTATTGCAACTCCACTTGTGTGGGTTACTATTTCTGGATAACATCCTTCCTCTAATTATAATGACTCTTTTCCAACTTAAAACTACATCAATGTAGGTAGATGTTCATGAGTTACCCTTCAAGGCCCTTTGCCTTCATCTTTTGATTATACTAGCTCCTTGCCATCTCTAGGTTGTACAGTCACAACTAGACTCTCATGATTTACTCTCTAGGGCCCTTTGTCTACTTCTTCCATGGAACCCAAAGTGAACATTATGTCAATAGATCCAAAGCTGACTACTATGCTAGCCAAGGCTAGACCAACTAGACCCATTATCAAAAATCCTTATAGTCTATCAAACCAATTGAGCAAAACTCATGCACAAATTTCCATTTGGGATCTCTTATAGACATCTAAAGTCCATAGAACTATTATGAACAACCTTTTTAAATAATCCACTATTCCAAATGATATAAACCCTAAACAGCTCTAGAACCTTGTTGGATAATTATCTTCATTTCATCAAGTAACATTTGATCAAAAAGACATGTCTACACTTGGAACAAGCCATAATAATCCACTATACATTGAGGTAATTATAAGACCAAGTGGTTCTTATATACAATGGTTTGGGGTTGAACATCATATCCCTTAAACTAGTATAAAGATTGGGATACACTATAAAAGACATTTAGTCAGAGACGATCACCATCAAGGCTTACAATAACACCGAGAGGGAGTCTATTGATATTATTTGGTTACCAATCATTGTTAGGTCCATTTCACACCATACATTGCTTCACATTGTGGACATCAAACTACCTTCTAACATACTTATTATTTGACCTTGGATCCATGAATTATAGGTTGTTCCCTCCAACATCCACTAGTGCCTTAAGTTTCCCTATGATGGGATCGAGGTTACTATCCCCACCGATTAACAACCATATCAATATTTTAAGCATCTTGAGTTGAGTTCCACAATTATAACTATTTTCTAGGTTCTAAATTCATTGTGAAAAATAACAAGGTTATAGTTTCACATCCACCTCTATCCAATTATGTCAACCCTAATTATCTCACTTCCACTTCAGCTAATCCATTTCTTGTAACTCTTGCAAAATAGGTTATTATACAAGATATGGGAATTTTTGCATACTTTCTTAAGGATGTTTGCCATCTTATAAAGTTGCCATAAATTCTTAAGACATTTGGTAAGCCTAAACCTTCAAAGAATCCTGATAGACCCACTATGATTTGGTAATAGAATAAAAAATAGTGAAAACTACCACCAATTTTCTGTACCTATTATTATGCTAAAGAAATATCAAGAGGATTTTACCAAGGGATATTGGTTATATTCTGAAGGCCTTACCGATTGCTTTTAGAATCCAAAGTATCCCATTCCTAATTATATTATGGATCATCTTAATTATATAAGAAAAGGCCTTAGCCCACAAGTGCAAGGAATCCTAGAACCCTTATTAGTTAGAGTACCTAATTTGAATCATGGTCTCAGATTTATACCACCTAAGGGTGACCTCATCACATTCAATAGTGATTCTTCTGAATTGACTAGTGATGAGACTCCTAGTAGTGACACAACATCTTATTATAACAATTTTTATGAGCTTGTTGACATGGATCTATTTTATTCAAATGACATTTTAACCCTAACCATTAGAGCTTCCCATCTTGAAGAAAGATCCACCATTAGATCTTCCCATTTTGAAGCAAGAACCTATCCCACCATTGGAGCTTCTCATCCTAAATTAAGAACCTATTCTAGTGGTGCTTCCCTTCCTGAAGTAGAACACCATATTTTTACCATTGGAGCTTCCCATCTTGAAATAGACCCTCATTATTCCCTATGCCTTTGCCATCCCAGACTCATATATTGGGACCATCAAAACTTGGTCATATGCCTCGATGAATTTCAAAATGAAGAATCATTGTAAAATACATGGGCCTAAGAGATGGATTTCACAGCGGTGATCACAAACAAGGCTTTGATTTTTCATTAGATCTATTAATGCTTCAAAATGTGCCATAAGTGCTCTTCAGTGTTGATGAACACTACTCATTTTAGGATTTGAAAAATCCAAGGCATGAGTTGTAGTTTGTGACAATTCAATGATGTCTGTGGTGGAATAGAAGCAAACTATGAGAATTGTCCACAATATTTATATTATTTAGTGGTTAAGAGCCACCAAGGTTTAAATATTTATATATTCAATATTTTTTTATGACTTAGAGGCTAAACTAAATGAGTATTAATGATGATCTTTAAGCTAGAATGAATCTTGATAAAAATAAGAAAATAGAAGGGTAATGTAATAAAGAAACATGATTGCAAGTTTTCATCTCAAATATTATGACAAAATTCCAATTACTTTGAGCACATTTGAACCAATTTATGTTATAAAATAGCATAAGCTCAAATTATATCACAAATTAGGAAAAACTCAAAGGAAAAATATGAATCATAAGTAAGAACCAAATTTACTTTAAAGATTTGTCATTGTGATCTGAATAACCTAAGTACATCCAAATATAGATCAAATAAAATGAAGTATACTTGAAATCTTTATAGTCAATTTAGCATTTAGCACAAATTAACAACCCTATGACAAAGAATGTAACTTAAAACAAGAATAATCATTCAAATTCAAGATGATTATCTACAATTGAGAGGTAGCATGGATATTTAACAAAACTATACAGATAATCTTTTTAGAATTCCTTAGTTGTATTAAATGCTCTTAGTATACAATTGCTCAAAAAATCTCTCCTCTAAAATGTTAACCATCTGCCTATTTATAGGAAACATAGGTATTTAACCAGTTAACCTTCTAAATATCCACATGCAGATAAGGATAATTGTCCTTGATATAAAGATACAATGTGTAAGGTCACATGTCAACTTGATAAAAAAGAGTATATGCTTATAGACTAACATATGCTTTACAAAAGAAAGTTTCCCTACATAAAAACACTACTGGGCCCCTCAATTATCCTTATCTAAAGAAGTCCTTCGCCCTAGTGTATTATTCTTTGATTAGTTCAAAATCCACTATATGATTTTAAAAAAAATACTTTTTCTGACCTACCAACTTGTTAAACTCATTAACTGCTTGAGATACAAGTTCCTTGATACATTATGCTTCTGCAATTTGCTTCCCAACAAAAATAATGATATCAAGGATCTTTTGGTTGTCCTTGGCTAAATTACCTTTATTGTCTTGATGGCCTAGAATAGGAGTTAAGCCTACAAATGGTTCCACCTTCTGAAAGGTAAACTCCTCATTACCAACAATAACCTTCTTGTTCACTACTCTCTCAAGAGTTGAGGTATTTATATTGAAATGGACATAAGGGTTAGACTCCTTTACCTATGGTTGTTCAAGAATATCTACATTTAAACACCTAAAGGCTCTTGGGGTGTCAATCCTTTGGCTTTCCTTATTGTGAAGGATCTAGATCCTTTTCTCTACTTCTTTGTTTAGAATATCCTGAATCCAAGGCTTGAGATTATCTTAAACATCCATGTCAACTCGAGTCAAAGCTAGTGAAGGAGAAAGAGATGGGATTTTTTGCAACTTCCCATGAATAAACCTATCAAGAAGATTTGGTCCATAAATAATATTATCATCATTGAAGAGGTTAATTTCACTAGTAGGGTCAGTGAAAGTTAACCTAGGCCTCTTTCTTGGTGCCAGATGAACAAAGGCCAATTTTACCTGTCTCTTTCCTCCATCTAATAGAACTAATTCTTTGCTTGCTTCCTCAAATGGATCCTCTTCCTTATTAGAGCCATAGGTAGCTATGATGTTAATAAGGTAACTTTCCACTATTCTTTAGGTTTCCAAAGAAATCATGCTAATAACCTCTACTGGGGAAGAAGACCTTGGTGGGGATGCCTAATTTTGGGGACCTTCACCAGGTTTATGCTCTATGTTGGAATCTTGAATTTACCTTTTCCTTTTACATCCTCAAGTTGCCCAACTTGAGGTGGCTTTGTCAATTCTCTCTGTTAAGGCTCAAAAGATTATCCTCCAATAGGTGGCTCTTGATGTGTAATCCCAAATAGTCCTGGCAAGAAGTGATAATGCAAGGGATGTAGTTGCCATATTTCTCCTAAGGGATTATTATCCCTGACCCAACCTATGTTCTAATTTGACATTGTGTTTTTTAACCCTGGATAAGACTTCTTCAAATTTCTTTGCCTTTGTGTAAATACCATCTCCCACACCTAGTTGATGTTTATACTTAATCTTTGGGACCTTTTTAGCTTGAATATGGTTAACCACTCTATCATTGGGGTCCCACATGTTAAGGTCATCCAATTGTAAATTAAAAGCGTTCCTATGCACCACCATGATCTCCAATTGTTTCTAATCCTAGATTATAATTATACCAATGTCCAATGGAAAGGGATGAACTTGAGCCTTCTTATTCTTCTTGCATATCCAATCCATTCCCTAGATGATTTGATAAGCAATTTCTTGCTCTATAAGCTTACTAGGAACATATATAGGCAATCAGTATGGTTGGACCATGATTCCTTCTATCCTTATTATAGTGTAATTTGGATAGAACCACACATCCCCCATGATAGCCACTTGTCTTTTGATTAGAGGATGAAGCCTAAGCATAGGGATACCAGTGATTGCCTAAAAAATGATTTCGAAGATACCATCACATATGAAGGGCATGTGGTTCATGTAGTTTAATATATGTAATTTGGAATAATGATGTAAAATGTTAGTTCTACCATCAAGGGACTAATTTTGGATGCTAGGGAAATTAATAGAGGCTAGGATTGAATCCAAGAGGTAAGACATCATAAATAATTGCTTAGAGGTCTTTCTCTTAATGGTTTTAAATTTTTTGGCCAAGAAAAAACTTATTAGGTCTCCAATGGGAGGGGTTAAGTTCCACTACAACATGCAATGGACATAATATACTAGACCTTACTCAAATAAGTAGTAGAAGAGGCACCAAAGGCTCTATTCAATAAGGTCATAGATACCCTAACGCCCTCCCTTAATTGGGCAATAGGAATTTCACCATTAGGGGACCTAAAAACATGGTAACCTTGGATTAACCAAGGTGAGAGGATTGAATCCAAGTTTTGGGATTTTTTCCATTCTCTCAAGGATGGGAGATCGACATGAGGAAAAAGGAGCTTATAGTAAGCCTCAAAGTCCATGGGAGCTATACATTCAAATTTATTGGTACTTCATGAATAATCCATTCGCCATCTATTTTGCAGTCAACTAAAATAGGAATAAGAAGGTTGATGTAATGCATTACCTCTGGTTTAGTAGCCACATAGTGAAGGCCTACCAGCTGAATTAATACTAGGTCTTTGTATCTTTGGTACATCATAACATTCCTCTTTTCTTCCTAGGAAATTTGTTTCAACTCTTCTATAAAGAAGAATAATTTGGACCAATTCCTGAATCCATGTACATTTAAGGCTATCAAATCTAACTCTATGTCTCTAAAGACTCTTCCTTCATCATCTGAAGTGAGGTAGAGCTTCACATCAATTTTCATCTATTGCCTACCTACCACTATTGATAACACTAAATTATAGTTGATGAAAATAAATATCTCACTAATTAACTTGCTCTAAATTCAAGTTATACTTACTTTGATTGTTATGTGATCAATTTAATTGACTTAAGTCCTTTATAGAAGGTTCAAGTTTTTTAGCTTTAATGGAAAAAATATCCAGCTCTTGATTTCATACATGTTTATAATTTGATGGGACCTTATTCTTTTGTATTTTTCATTATTGAGCATAGGATATCTTTCATTTTGGTCCTCCAGGCTTACATGGAGCCTATGTGGCAAGGTTCCATGCCTTTCATGGTAAATTTTATAAATGCTAGTAGAAGGCTAGCCATTAGCTTTCAAAAGTCCTCTTTATTTTGATTTTAAAATATGAATCCCTATTCTTGCATTTCATTGGTCCTTTAATATTTAAGCTCACTAATTATGCCATGTGTCAAGCTCATGAGGCCTTTGAAAAGTCCTCAACTTTGTCACACCGTTGGATCAAATCTAGCAAGCAAGCAATCACCATTGGATCCTGCAAGATGAGTAACTTTTAAATAGTTCCATGATTATATGAAACTTAGGATTAAATACTACACTGATAATTTTATGTTTAAAATCACAAAATGACTTAGGCTGAAGTCTTTATATGCTAAGTTTGCCTACGTAAAAAGCTAGGAATTTCTTAAAAGGTTCTTTATAAATGCCCTCTTTGTTTAGGCTTTAAAAATTGTTTAGGTTAAATTTGATGGGTTTTATCACATCAAATACATCCTCATAGATGTCAAATTATGGTATATAACCTATCAAATTTAAGACATTGGAATTTATTAATCCAATAATTGAATGTAAATCCCTCGAGAGTTCTTGAAGCTTCAACTTTAATTTTCACCATTAGATGAAAACCTTTGATCAAGCGATCATCATTGGATCTTTACTGGGGCCCAAATCATTAATTTTATGTCTTTATAAAATAATTTGAGCTTGATGCACTATTGGATCAAATCCAATGAACAAGCGTAAAGTGTTAGATCTATAAGAGTGCATGAACTTTAAGTCAAAGCCTGATCATGTATAAAATTTCCCACTAGATTTTCTTGCAAATGTTTGAATTTAAACCCTTAGGTTTTACTACTTGGGAACCCTAACTTCTTCCATAGAACTTGCAATTAATCACCTTGAATATGATTATTAACAACATTAATTCTTAACATATGATCATAATCAAATATACCAAAACTCATGTCTTTTTTTAAAATTGACTTGCCTTTAAAATTCAAGATCAAACAATATTTCACACTTATTCTAGAATACAAAGGTTCTAAAAACAATTAGAAGGGTCCCCTTTTCAAAAAAAAAAAAGATTGGGGGTGTTGGTCTCAACAAATGGTGTCTCACAGGGGCAACATAGCAATATCTTGGAACATAGGACTCTGATTTAAACTTGTACATGAATTTTATATCCCATTTGGACATATACTCTCTCCTGAATAAACTTTCAATTGAAACAAGTTCTTTATGTATAAATTTAAACTTATATATTAAAATATAAACATGCAGTGTGTGCTTTGATTCCACTTACTGTTTGTCATAAATTTCAAGAAACAATGTTTAGGTTCATATCCTTTTGGTCCATTACACTTAACTTTGAGCACTTTAGATATTCTTTGAGAATAACAACTCTTAATTTAGGGGAGGCTTGGGCATTGCTCTACTACCAACCAGGCATCTATATCCTCAATAGAGATACCTTTAGTTCCACTCAAGGTCATGCTCCACTGCCAGTTAGGCATCCATAGCCTTGGTGAAGATTACCTGAATCACCTTTGCTTCTATTTCCATAGACTTTATAATGAGTTGTTTTTTTTTTTAACATTTTTTATATAAGGTTGGAAACCAATACAACCTAGTTTTAAGGATTTGGTCAAATTCCCTAGCATTAGGATACTCTCCTTTAATTGAAAATTTAGTCCATGATAAGGATGTGTTTTAAGTTTTAGGACATTAAATTCCTATACCAATCTATACCAGTACTTTTGGTTGCTTCATGTTGCTTTATTGCCACCTCATGTTCACTTTTTAAAGATTTATACCCACACTTTTAAGCAATTCCAAACCAAAAAAATAATACCAAGAGACTTTACCACAACCAAGGAACACCACCAAGCAAGAAAAATAAATAAAACACAAACAAACAAATATATACAAGCCCATTAAGGACAAAAAAAAGTAAGAAAAGAAACTAAATAGCCTACCTACTTTAACTTTAATAATAATACACATTCACTCCATGAAGGCCCCCCATGGGGTAGCATCAAAGTAGTGGTTTAAATATTTCCCATTGGTGGGTAAATTAAAGCTTGATCCTTGGAGATCTTTCAATCTGAAAGTGTTATTGCCAAAGATTTTTGCAATTTGGTATGAGCCAATCCATAAAGGGGTGAACTTACCATGTTTACCTTTAGGTTTTGATTATTTATCCTAAAGAAGGACTAAGTCTTCTTTTCTAAACATCTTCACTTTAGATCTCTTATAAAACCATCTTTTCATGGTTGATTGGTGTCTACTAAAGTCTATAAATGCCTTTTCTTTGTCATCTTCCATTTGAATGATGCCTAATAGCCTAGAATTAGCAAATTCCTGACTATCTTCCATGTGTTCTTGCATGAATTTGAATGTAGGCAACTTCAAGGTGATGGGAAAGATGGGCTCTTGACCATATACCAAAAAAAATGGTGAAGCCTTAATATTTTGTTTGATCTTGATTCGATCTACCCATAATGCAAACTTATGAAGTTTATGCCATGTTTTAGGTCTATCTTCAATAGATTTGTTGATATCTTTAATTGGATTTTTGTTTGTGGATTCAGAAACACCATTTCCTTGAGGGTATTGATTAGAAAAAAACTTGAGTGCAATGCCTTGGTCATAAACCCATTTCATCATTTAAATATAAATTAATGCAAATCCATTGTCACAAACTAAAGAAACTAGGGTTCCAAATCTAGTACAAATATGTTTTTCTAAGAAATTGATCACCTCTTCTATTTTGCAATGCTTAGTGACTACTACCTCAGTCTACCTAGTGTAATAGTTCATAGTAGTTAGGACATACTTATGACCTTTAGAATAATTGGGGTTGATTACTCCTACAAAGTCTAAGCCCCATTATTCAAAAGGTTATCCACCATCATGGGTTGTAATGGCATGAGTGCCTTTGGCTCCTTTATGCTAAAGATCTGGCACAAATGACACTCCCTCACATGCTTATAATCATCTTTGAAGAGAGTGGGCCAATAATATCTAGCCTAGAGAATCTTGAGAGCTATGGTTCTTCCTAAAGGGTGTCCACTTCGCAGCTTTTCATGGAAGGTATTCATAATCCAAGCTGCTTCTTCCTTAGACATACATCTCAAATACATTCCCTCAAAGTTCTTCCTATACAAGACTCCATTCTTGATGAGGTAATGAGTCTCTTTGAGCCTCAAGGCTCTCTTTTGTTCTCTTATAAATCCTGTGGGACAAACACCTTTGACTAGTAAATGGATAATAGAGTCATACCACTCATTTGGTTGGAAGTTTCATTGATCTACTTACATGACATGGAATTTTGGGTCAATATTAGAGATCATCTAAATTAAACCTTGAAATTTCACTAATTTGGCTATTTTCATCTCTATATCATATTCTTGTAAAATTTTCATCTAGTTGCCTCTTCTTTCTCCAAGCTCATTCTAACTCAACATAAGTTTTGTAGTTGGATCTAGTAATATGGCATGTACCTTATTTCTAAGGAGGTAATGTCTAAATTTTTTTATTGCCTTTACCGATGTATAATATTTCTTCTCAATCATAGAATAATTCACTTTTGTATTTTTGAAGTTGGTGCTTATGAAAGCTATGGGATGATCATTCCCATCAACTTTTTGAGTTAACACTATAGCCATAGTATGCTCAGAAGCAAATAAATATAGATATAAATCTTTTGAGAAATTAGGACTTATAAGGATTGAAGCTTTAGTGATTACCTTATTAATGTCAGTGAAGGCCTTCTTAGATTCTTAAATCCAAGAAATTATAGCATCTTTCTTAAGCATATCATTCAAAGGTTTGACAATCTCAATAAAGCCTAAAATAAACTTCCTCACAAAGTTAATCTTGCCAAAAAATGACTTAAGTTCTTTTTGGCTATTGGGTAACCCAATTTCAGAGATGGCCTCTAATCTATCAGGATCTATAAAAATCCCATCTTTGGTAATGACATGTCCCAACAATTTTCCTTCAGTGACACAGAATATACTTTTCTTAGGGTTAAGAGATACACCATATTTCCTACATCTATCAAATACTTATCTCAAATGTATGAAATTTTCTTCTCTATTTATAAAAAATACTATAAGATCATTCATATATATGATGATACACTTACCCATTAAACCTTGGAAATCATGGTCTATGGCCCTTTGAAAAGTTGTCCCTACATTAATTAATCTAAAAGGCATTATCTTGTAAACATATATTCCTCATTTAGTAGTAAAAGTTGTTTTCATCCTATCTTCTATAGAAATAAGCATCTGGTTATATCTGTAAAATCCATCCAAAAAGGACATCATGGAAGATCTTGAAACAGTTTAGATAACCTAGTCTAGAGAAGGTAAAGGGTACTTATCCTTTTCAGATGCTCTATTCAAATTTCTAAAATCTATGCATAATATTATTTCTCCATTCTTTTTTCTGACTGGGACTAGGTTTGCCACCCAAGTGGAATGTCTGATAGTAAACACTATCCTTGCATCCAACAGCTTCTTAACTTCTTTAAAAATCATGGGTTCTAAAATAGGGTTGATTAGCCTTTGCTTTTGTTTAAAGGGTTTGTAACCTTCTTGAAGAGGTATAGTATGATTAATGACCCTCAAGTCAAATATTTTTAAAACTTCATAAGACCAAGTAATTACATCCTTTTATTTTGTAAGAAACTCTCTATCTTTTCTATTTTCCATTTCACTACAAACCTTCCTTGTATTCACCATTTGGGGTTGATCATGTGGACCAAGATTCATCACATGATAATCTCTACCATTTACCTTAGGTTATTTAGGTACTTCAGAAATCTTGTCAAGATCAAATAGTCTTTCCAATGAAATCATTCCTTTAGGTATCTTACTATCACTTAGTTGGATGATTTTATCATTCAGTTCCTTCTCAAGAAAAGTTTCATCAACTTCATCAATAATATGAGCTTCAAAAGCTCTATAATTAGTTAAAAAATCTATGATTTGTTGATAATCATTGAAAACTAGGAAATGATTTACATTATTAGGAACTAAAGGACATGGTACTAGCTCAATATTGATTCTTTAAGAATCATGATTAGGCATGAGGTTAGCTACAGTAGAGACAAGCTCATCAATATCTTTTTTTTCTTCTCTTGGAATAGCTAAGATGTTGAAGGCATCAAAATATTCGATCAAGTCCCACACACTAAACTTATATCTCTTTAAACAAGACAATTTGCACTAGTATTTACTCTTCACTTGTTTAACCACAAGTTTAGAGTCTCCATAGACAAGGAGTTCTTTAACTTTGTGCTTAATAGCAAACTGTAACCCAAGTATGAGAGCCTCATACTCATAAATTATTGGTGCAAGGTAATTGTAACTTATAAGTTGCATGGTATTGATTTTATAAAGGATATATCAATACAATACCAGCTCTTGATCCTAATTTTTACTTGGCACCATCAATGTATAACTTCCACAAACCAAAAATTAGAGAACTCTTAGAAACTGGTTCTTTTGTAATTTCCAAAGTAAAAACTCCCAAATCAGAATCTAAGAAATTTACCCTTTTGTTAATAGCATTATATTCTATTATCATGTGTTTCATTCAAGGTTCCCTTTCCACTCTTTTTTGATTTGGCACACCTTTCCAAGGAAGCCATAAGTGTGAGCAATCAGTAGACATATAGCCATTTAAGGCCTTAGTCCATTCTCTACTCAAAAGTAATCCATAAGCACTAGGCATTTCTACCACTTAGATATCAATGAATTGATGAACCTTGGGTTTACTAGCTAACTATATATGCACATTCAATAATTCCCCTATAACCTTAACTCTAGATTTATCTAATTGAGTTACTACCTTGTCAAACTTGATTGGAGTTAATCCAAGTTGTTCACATATCCCAACAAGCTTAATGTTGGTTGAGGCTCTAGAATCTAAAAGACAATTATGAACATTCTTCCCAAAGATCCTAACTATAAGTAAAAAAGGTAGACTTTGCTTTGATTACTTGCATAATTACATTTGCACTATCATTCTTAGAGGGCTTCCCAATTTTATTGAACAAATATTATAAGAGTAAGTCTCTTTGTTTTGTGATATGAGTTAGCTCGAGCAAAGTGATATTGGCTTTAATCCTTTTCATATCCTCCACAATATTGTAGCCATGTTTACTTGGAGGATCAATAGTTAGCTTAGAATAACTTCCTCTATGGGGTTTAGGCTTATTCTTTGATACAGTGTCTGGAGGGGTTCCATAATTGTTAAGAGGGGTAGAGGTAATCAATGGTTTTTTTATTACCTATTTCTTAGAGGATATGTCTTCAAAAATTGTTAGAATGCTTGAATCTCCTTAGGAATATTCTCAGGCTCACAATCCTCTTGAAAATGGAATTGAAAAGTTTCCACCGTATGCACTTGGTCAGATGGTTTAGATTCAGAAGAATTTGTAGCAGCATTTTTGTTTGGAACCACTTCAAATGTGTCAAGTTCTTCTTGAAAATATTTAAAGTCTTTACAAAACTCAATGCAATCAATCTCACCATGCTTGGAAGTAGCATGAACCCTACAGTAATTTGGTAAGGCAATATCAGTGAGGTTTATATCCATATTAATTTTTGTAGAGGAAGGCTCATTAGCTTTGTTATTGTAGAAACTATCATTTTGAAACCTATTTCTAGGCCTGTTTAACTTTTGGAAAGTGAAGTTCCTTCCATATTTGTCATTAGCATTACCAACTTGTTTTTGCAATTACAAAAAATTAGTGCTAAGCTTTTATACCATTTTCAATATAGAATCATTCTCATTTTTTGGAACCTTAGCATTTTGACCTTGGTTACTATTAATTCCACTGACAGGCACTAAAGCCTTCTCGTCATTGTCATGAAATCCCTTGGTAACTTGATGGCTTAAGAAACCTAAATTTTTATTAGGGGCATCATGACTAGTATGCAATACATTCAAATTAGGGAACTAGTTTAATGATGGAGTATTCTAGTTATTATTTCAAAAAAGGTTTAATGTAGGAATTTGAGGATTAACATTTGCATAGAATAAGCCATTTGTCCTTGGGGCTGCATTTGGTCATTAATAACCACTGCTTCAAAATAGGCTTGAGCTAAGGTAATGATAATTGGGATAGCTCTTTTAAGAAAAATAGAAGTCATGGGATCAATAGCATCTTTGTAAACCTCCAAAGCTAAAGCTTCATTAGGTTTATATAGATCCATGGTATGACTAAACATTTTTTGGAACCTAGCATTAAAGGACCTAATAGGTTCACTTGTATCTCTCTCAATATTTGTAAATTGATGATAAATGACACAAGGACTTATGATCTGTCCAAGTTGATCAATAAAAATAGTGTCAAATTTATTCCATGGTTTGAGGTTATGCCATTTTATAACATAAATTAGTTAAAATGTGCTCAAATTAATTGGAATTTTGTCATAATATTTGAGATGAAAACTTGAAATCATGTTTCTTTCTTACGTTACCCTTCTCTTTTCTTATTTTTATCAAGATTCACTCTAGCTTAAAGATCATTTTTAATACTAATTTAGTTTAGCCTCTAAGTCATCAGAAACTATTGAATATCTAAAGATTTAAACCCTGGTGGCTCCCAACCATTGAATCAAACAAATATTGTGGATTCTTCTCATAGTTTGCTTTTATTCCACCACATACATCATTGAATAGTCACAAACTACAACTCATGCCTTATATTTTTCAAATTCTAAAATGAGTAGTGTTCATCAACACTGAAGAGCACTTGTGGTACATTTTGAAGCATCAATAGGATAACCTCCACTGGTGCTATAAGGAGGGCCATCTTTAAAGATACTTAATATTTTTTGGGTGTATTTGGTCAAAATTACTCTACATTTTGCATGATTATGTTTCTTTAGCATAAATTGTGTAAAGATTGGTGACCTTTGCAGAAATATAAATTTTGGTGCTAAGAATTTATTAGTATTTGGAGTTAGGATGGCTTATTTTGTTCAAAATTGACAATTCTTTGACAATAAGAGGTTTATTTGAGTCATAAGTTGTAAAGATTGGCCATCTTTGCATAATTTAGTACATCTTTGAACTTGTTTAGTTAAAGATTGATGTCCTTTGTCCTCTTATGAACATTTTTTTGAAAATTAAGTGTAGTGTGCATATTATTTGTCATTATTTAGAAATTAATGTGTTACACCATGTTTCAAAATAGGATCCTTAATTTTCAAGCTGAAATTACCAAGGATTAGGACCAGATCACATTCAGAGACTAGAGAACCCTTGCTTGAACTAGAAATCCATAGGACTAAGAAAGATAGAGGTAATTGTAGGTATTATAAATCTTTATGATAATCACCTTTACAATGGATTCTTGTGTTTGATCTTCATCCAAACATGGTGTGGCTTGGAAGTTCCCCTATCAATATACTAGGTGTAGTTCATGATTTACCACGTAATCCTAAAAAATATTTGCCAATGTTTAGTCTAACTAGTATTATGACTACCGAAGAACATGTTAAATCTTTCAAAGTTGCATTAAGATTATTAAATTTTATTCATGAAGATGTAACATGTAGATTTTTCCCATTTACTTTCAAAGATGTTGCATATGAATGGTTCCTTAATTTGCCTAACAATTATATTATATCATGGAATAAATTTGACACTATTTTTATTGATCAACTTGGAAAGAACATAAGTCTTTGTGTCATTTATCATCAATTTACAACTATTGAGAGAGATAAAAGTGAACCTATTAGGTCCTTTAATGCTAGGTTCCAAAAAATGTTTAGTCATA
The DNA here is from genome assembly GCA_037957365.1 of Torreya grandis. NCBI lineage: Eukaryota > Viridiplantae > Streptophyta > Pinopsida > Cupressales > Taxaceae > Torreya > Torreya grandis. The sequence continues at coordinate 4,102,010 of JARHVA010000015.1, read as the reverse complement.
CCATGGATCTATATAAACCTAATGAAGCTTTAGCTTTGGAGGTTTACAAAGATGTTATTGATCCCATGACTTCTATGTTTCTTAAAAGAGTTATCCCAATTATCATTACCTTAGCTCAAGCCTATTCTGAAGCAGTGGTTATTAATGACCAAATGCAGCCCCAAGGACAAATGGCTTATTCTATCCAAATGTTAATCCTCAAATTCCTGCATTAAACCTTTTTCCAAATAATAACTAGAATACTCCATCATTAAACTAGTTCCCTAATTTGAATGTATTGCCTACTAGTCATGATGTCCCTAATAAAAATTTAGGTTTCTTAAGCCATCAAGTTACCAAGGGATTTCATGACAATAACCAGAAGGCTTTAGAGCCTGTCAGTGGAATTAATAGTAACCAAGGTCAAAATGCTAAGGTTCCAAAAAATGAGAATGATTCTATATTGAAAATGGTATAGAAGCTTAGCACTAATTTTTTGTAATTGCAAAAACAAGTTGGTAATGCTAATGACAACTATGGAAGGAACTTCACTTTCCAAAAGTTAAACAGGCCTAGAAATAGGTTTCAAAATGACAGTTTCTACAATAACAAAGCTAATGAGCCTTACTCTACAAAAATTAATATGGATATAAACCTCACTGATATTGCCTTACCAGATTACTGTAGGGTTCATGCTACTTCCAACCATAGTGAGATTGATTGCATTGAGTTTTGTAAAGACTTTAAATATTTTCAAGAAGAACTTGACACATTTGAAGTGGTTCCAAACAAAGATGTTGCTACAAATTCTTCTAAGTCTAAACCATCTGACCAAGTGCATACGGTGGAAAATTTTCAATTCCCTTTTCAAGAGGATAGTGAGCCTGAGAATATTCTTGAGGAGATTCAAACATTCCAACAATTTTTGAAGACATATCCTCTAAGAAATAGGGAATAAAAACAACCATTGATTACCTCTACCCCTCCTAACAATTATGGAACCCCTCCAGACACTGTATCAAAGAATAATCATAAACCCCCTAGAGGAAGTTATTCTAAGCTAACTATTGATCCTCTAAGTAAACCTGGCTACAATATTGTGGAGGATATGAAAAGGATTAAATCCAATATCACTTTGCTCGAGCTAACTCATATCACAAAACAAAGAGACTTACTCTTATAATATTTGTTCAATAAAATTGGGAAGCCCTCTAAGAATGATAGTGCAAATGTAATTATGCAAGTAATCAAAGCAGAGTCTACCTTTTTTACTTATAGTTAGGATCTTTGGGAAGAATGTTCATAATTGTCTTTTAGATTCTAGAGCCTCAACCAACATTAAGCTTGTTGGGATATGTGAACAACTTGGATTAACTCCAATCAAGTTTGACAGGGTAGTAACTCAATTAGATAAATCTAGAGTTAAGGTTATAGGGGAATTATTGAATGTGCATATATAGTTAGCTAGTAAACCCAGGGTTCATCAATTCATTGATATCTAAGTGGTATAAATGCCTAGTGCTTATGGATTACTTTTGAGTAGAGAATGGACTAAGGCCTTAAATGGCTATATGTCTACTGATTGCTCACACTTATGGCTTCCTTGGAAAGGTGTGCCAAATCAAAAAAGAGTGGAAAGGGAACCTTGAAGGAAACACATGATAATAGAATATAATGCTATTAACAAAAGGGTAAATTTCTTACATTATGCTTCTACAATTTGTTTCCCTATATAAAGAATGATATCAAGGATCTTTTGGTTGTCCTTGGTTGAATTACCTTTGTTGTATCTGATGCCTTGGAATTAGAGTTAAGCCTAAAAATGGTTTCACCTTCTAAAAGGTGAACTCCTTAGTACCAACAGTAACCTTCTTATTCATTACTCTCTCAAGAGTTGATGTATCTATATTTAAATGGACCTAAGGTTTAGACTCCTTTACCTATGGTTATTCAAGAATCTCTACATTTGAACTCCTAGAGGCTCTTGAGGTGTCAATCCCTTGGCTTTCCTTATTGCAAAGGATATGGATCCTTCTCTCTACTTATCTATTCAAAATATCTTGAATCCAAGGCTTGACATTATCCTAAACATCCATGTCAACTTGAGTCAAATCCAGTGAAGGAGAAAGAGATGGAATTTTTTACAACTTCCCATAAATAGACAAATCAAGAATAGTTGGTCCATAAATAGTATTCTCATCATTGAATAGGTTAATTTCACTAGTAGGGTGAGTGAAAGTTAACCTAGGCCTCTTTCTTGGTGCCAGAGGAACTAAGGCCAATTATGCATGTCTCTTTCCTCCATCCAATGGAACTAATTCTTTGCTTACTTCCTTAGATGGATCTTTTTCATTATCATAACCATAGGTAGTTGTGATGTTAATAAGGGCACATTCCATTATTTCTCTAGTTTCCAAATTTAGCATGCTAATAACCTCTATTGGGTAAGAAACCTTGGTGTGGATGCCTAAATTTAGGGACATTCACCAAGTCTATGCTCTATGCTAGACTCTTAAATCACATCTTTACCTTTTCATTTTACATCCTCAGGTTGCCTAACCTGAGGTAACTTTGTCAATTCTCTCTGCTAAGGCTCAGAAGATTTTACTCCAATAGGTGGCTCTTGATGTGCAATTCTAGATGGTCCTACCAATAAGTGATAATGTAAGGGATGTAGTTTCCATATTTCTCTTGACAGCTTATTATCCCTAACTAGCTTGTGTTCTAATTTGATGTTATAGTTTTTAACCCTAGATAGGACTTCTTCAAAGTTCCTTGCGTTTGTGTAAATACCATCTCCCACACCTCATTGATGTTTGTACTCAATCTTTGGGACCTTTTTATCTTGAATATGGTTAGTCACTCTATCATTGGGGTCCCACATGTTAAGGTCATCCAGTTAGAAATCAAAAGTGTTCCTATGCACCACCATGACCTCCAGCTATTTCCAATCCTTGATTACAATTCTACCAATGTCCAGTGAAAAGGTATGAACCTGATCCTTCTTATTCTTCTTGTGTATCCAATCCATTTCCTAGATGATTTGATAAGCAATTTCTTACTCTACAAGCTTATTGGGAACATATATAGGCAATCTATATGGTTGGACCATGATTCCTTCTATCCTTATTATAGTGAAATCTATATAGAACCACACATCCCCCATGGTCTCCACTTATCTTTTGATTAGAGGATGAATCCTGGGCATAGGGATACCAATGATTGCCTAAAAAATGACTACGAAGATACCATCACATATGAATTTCATGTGGTTCCTGTATTTGAATAAATGCAATTTGGAGTAATGATGATAAATGGTAGGTCTACCATCAGGGGACCAATTTTGGATGCCAGGGAAATTAATAGAGGCTAGGAGTGAATCCAAGGTAAGACATCATAAATAATTGCTTAGAGGTCTTTCTCTTGATGGCTGTAAATTGTTTAGCCAAGAAAAAACTTATTATGTTTCCAATGAGAGGGGTTAAGTTTTGCTCCAACATGAAATGGACATAAGTTACCTAGACTTTACTCAAATAAGTAGTAGAAGAGGAACCAAATGCTCTATTCAATAAGGTTATAGCTACCATAATGCCCTCCTTGAATTGGGAAATAGCAATTTCAATTAAGGGACCTAAAAACATGGGAACCTTTGATTAACTAAGGTGAGAGGACTAAATCCAAGTTTTGGGAATTTGTCCATTCTATCAAGGATAGGAGATTGACATGAGTCAAAGGGAGCTTATAGTAAGCTTCAAAGGCCATGAGAGATATATATTCAACTTAATTGGCACTTCATGAATAATTCATTCCCCATCTATTCTCCAGTCAAGGAAAATAGGAACAAGAAGGTTGATGCAATGCATTACCTCTATTTTAGCAGTTGCATGGTGAAGGCATGCCAATTGAATTGATACGAGGATTTTGTATCTTTGGTACACTATAGCATTCATATTTTCCTCGTAGGAAATTGGTTGCAACTCCTTTATAAAGAAGAATAATTTAGACCAATTATTGATTCTATGGATATTCAAGGCTATCAAATCTAACTCTATCTCTAAAGACTCTTCCTTCACCATTTGAAGTTAGGTAGAGATCTGCTTCAATTTTCATATGTTGCCTACCCACTGCCATTGATAGCATTGAATTTTAGTTGATGAAAATGAAAATCTCACTAATTAACTTGCTCTGAATTCAAGTTTTACTTACTTTGATTTCTATGTGATCAATTAAATGGACTTAAGTCCTTTATAGAGGGTACAAGGTTTTTATATTTAATGGAAAAAATATCTAGCTCTTGATTTCATACATGCCTTAAATTTGATGGGACCTCATTCTCATGTCTTTTGCATTATCAATCATAGTATATCCTTTATTTTGATCTTCCTTGCTTACGTGGAGCCTATGTGGCAGGGTTTCATTCCTTTCACGAAAAACTTCATAAATGCTCGTAGAAGGCTAGCCATTAGCTTTCAAAAGTCCTCTTTATTTTGCTTTAAAAATCTAAATCCATATCCTTGATTTTCATTGGTCCTTTAATCTTTAAGCTTACTAATTATGCCATGTGTCAAGATTGTGAGGCCTTTGAAAAGTCCTCAACTTCATTGCACTGTTGGATCAAATCCAGTGAGTGAGTGATCACCATTGGATCCTACCAGATGAGTACCTTTTAAATAGTTCCATCATTATATGAAACTTAGGATTAAAGACTACATTTAGAATTTTATGTTAAAAACAAAAAATGACTTAGGCTGAAGTCTTTATATGCTAAGTTTGCCTACATAAAAAGCTAGGAATTTCTTTAAAGGTTCTTTATAAATGCCCTCTTTGTTTAGGCTTTAAAAATTATTTAGGTTGAATTTTATGGGTTTAGTCATGTCAAATACGTCCTCATAGACATCAAATGATGGGAGTGAACTTGTAAAATTTAGGACAATGGAATTTATTGATCTAATAACCGAATGCCACTTGTAAAGCTCTCAGGTGTTCTTAAAGCTTTAGCTTTAATTCACACCATTAGATTAAAACCTTTGATCAAGCAATCATCATTGGATCTTTATTGGGGCCCAAATCATTAATTGTATGCCTTTACAAAAGACTTCAAGCTTGACACACCATTGCATCAAATCTAGTGAACAAGCGTAAAGCGTTAGATCTCTAAAATCACACAAACTTTAAGTTAAAGACTGATCATGTATAAAATTTCCCACTAGATTTTCTCATGAATGTTTGAATTCAAACCCTTAGGGTCTATTGCATGGGAACCCTGACTTCTTCCATGAAACCTGCAATTAATCACCTTGAAGATGAATATTAACAACATTAACCCTTAACATATGATCATAATCAGATATACCAAAACTCATGTCTTTTTTTTAAAATTGACCTACCTTTAAAATTTAAGATCAAACAATCTTTCACACTTATTCCAAAATACAGATGTTCTAGAAACAATTACAAAGGTCCCATTTTCAGCATATATATATATATATATATATATATATATATATATATATATATATATATATATATATATATATATGGGGGGTGTTGGTCTCAATATGATCTTTTTGTCTACTTTGGAGAGTAGAACCAAAAAAATTACTAGGAGAAGTTTTCATTAGATCACTCGACTATTCTGAATGGATTTCAAATATAGTTCCAGTGAGTAAAAAGACTCCAAGCATACATCTTTGTACTAATTTAAGAGCTATCAATAAAGCATGCCCCAAGATGATTTTTCTCTGCCCAACATTGACATGATTGTCAACTCAACTACTAGGTATGAGATACTATCCTTAATGGATGAATTTTCTAGATACAACCAAATCAAAATAGCCCAAGAAGATAAACATAAGACTTTGTTCACCACTCCATGGGGAACATTTTGTTACCAAGTCATGCCATTTGGCTTAAAGAATGTCAGAGCCACATATCAACGTGTAATGACTATCATCTTCCATGACATGATGCATGATATTGTTGAGGACTATGTTGATGATATACTAGTAAAATCAAGAACAAGAGTTGGACATCTTGATGTTTTATAAAGAATATTTTAGAGGCTTTATGAATATAAAGTCTACTTGAATCCTAAGAAGTGTGTCTTTAAAGTCACTTCAAGGAAATTTCTAGGATTTATTGTATCATAAAGAGGGATCAAAGTCAACCCTACTAAGGTTAAGGCCATTATAGAAATGCCTCCACCAAACAATCTTAAATAGTTGTGAATCCTGCAAAGAAATAATCCAATCTATACACAGGTTCATTTCTTAATTGGCAAATAAGTGCCACCCATCTACCCATCTCTTGAAGAAAGGAGTAAATATTCAATGGGATGAAGATTGTCATATAGTATTTTTGAAACTCAAGATGTATTTGACCAATCCACCAATCTTGAGATTGTCAACATCAGGAAGACCACTACTTCTTTACATATCAACAATTGAGCATATACAAGGGGCTCTTTTGGCCCAATATGATGACAAGGTAAAGATCATGCAGTATATTATTTAAGCTACACATTGGTGGCTTATGAACATAATTATATGCCTATTGAGAAGACATGTTTAGCTATGGTGTTTGTTACACAAAAATTATGACATTATATGTTAAACAATAAAATAATTGTCATCACCAAGGTGGACCCTCTCAAGTTCTTATTATCTAAAGTAGTTGTTCAAAGATGCATGGCTAAGTGGGTTATGCTCCTAAGTGAATTAGACATTAAGTACCAAAATCAAAAAAGAAATCAAGGGGTAGCTTATCTTTGATCTACTTGCAGAGGTTCCTATTTAAGAAACTCAAGCACTCAAATTAAACTTCCCAGATGATTCTATTATGACAATAGAATAAGAACCAAAGGAACCTAAATAATATAAGTTATATTTTGATGACTCCTTCACATCCCATGGATCTAAAGCCAACATATTATTAATTACACCATAGGGGGATTTGATTCCAAAAGCATTTCATATATAATTCAATTGTACCAATAATATGGCCGAGTATGAGGCATTGATTGTAGGGCTTCACCTTTAAATACAATGGGATTTTTAGAGCTTAAGAGTCTATGGTGATTCCTAGTTGATCATCAATCAGAATAGTGAATAGTATAAAATGAGAGATGATAATATTTTTCCTTACAATTAGATTATCGATGACCTCAAGGTACATTATAAATCTCTATAGTTTGAACAAGTTCCAAGAGCAAACAACACATCCATTGATGCAATGGCGATGATTGGTTCCATGATACAAATTTATGGTAGTGCCAAATAATATTAATTTTTAATTGAGAATATTCTTCAACCTATACATATTATACCAAATTTAGAGAGGGTATGTGCCATTGTTGGTTCCATTCCCCCACCTAAATTACCATGGTTCCAAGATTTTTTATAACTACTTTTATGATCATGTTTTTCTAGCTGACTTATACAATAGTAGACAAAAAATATTCCTTCACCATTTATCATGTTATACCCTCCTTTGGAAACATGCTTTATCACAAAGGATATGATGGAACCATTCTTTGTTATTTATCTTTAGGAGAATCCAAACTAACGCTAAGGGAGGTTCATGAAGGAATATGTGGGGCCCATACCAATGGTATAGTCTTAGGAAAAAAGCTCTTAATAATGGGCTATTATTGGCCCAAAATGGAGACCAAATATTGTAATTATGTAAATAAGTGTGTTTCTTATCAGCAACAAGGAAACTTGATACATGTACCTTCTTTACCGCTACAATCAATCACAACACCATAGTCATTCTCAATATGGGGTCTCGATCTCATCAAGAAAATAAATCCAACATCTTCAGATGGCCATAAACACATTTTGACTACTACCAATTACTTCACTAAATGGATTGAGGCCATTCCTCTCACTTATTTTATCAAAAATTAGATAGCCAAATTTATCTATTACCATATCATCTATCAATATGGTATCTCCACTCATATTATATCTGATAATGGAGGATCCTTTGTAGAGTTAGCTTGACCAACCCCTTCCTTTTCTTCTCTTCCATCATTTATTCTATTCTTATTCCTCTTTAATTAGATAACAATTTTTGTGTCATTAATCTTTGTTATGTTGTAGTGGGAAGTAACACCCTACTACACATGCATGAATAATTGTTTTTAAACCTCACTAAGTTTTTGTTTGTGTGTGTTTATTTGAATTTCATTGGTGTTTTATTATTTTTTCTTAGTGTTTTATTCTATTTTTTAGTGTTTTGTTTGTGTTTTATTGGTGTTTTGTTGTGCTTTTGTAGTTCTTCACTAATTTCTTCTCCTTTTCTCCTTGTATTACTTCTTATCTCTCTTGGTCTTGTGTGTCCCTGTTTGATTTTGTTTTTCTTTTTTGTGTTCAAGAACATATTTATGGTCCACATAGCTATTGATTGTTTATATCTTGATCTCATGTTTTGAATTTGTTCTTTTTTCATTTTTAAACATTCTTGTTTTTACTTAAGTCTTGATTATTCATATCTTGATTCTAAATTCGGTTCATTTATATTTGTCTTTAATTTTTTATTTAAATGTAAATAAATGTAACTTTGGCTTTGGTCATTGTTTACCATTATCCTTAGTTATAGGTATTTGAATTTAATCCATATCTACACACTTAAAATGCCATGTCATTATGATTTATTCATATTTATGATGCCTAATTTCTTTTACTATAGCAAGCACTTTGTGCTCTAGTTTCAAAGTCTTAATGTCAACACAACTCTAATGAATAGATCCCAAGAACACTATGCATATACTAGGATCAATAGATTTATCACCTGACTCTATGCTTATATGTGCATCTCTTCACATACATCATGAGTCTAATCAATCATTAGTTAGTTTTATTCATCCCTCATTCTATTATATCCCACTTCCTATGAGAACTACATTGGCTTGAGGTCTTATTAGACTATGTAAGTAGCACTTAATTTATATTAGATTTAGCTCAGCTATCTTCATTCTTATTTTCATATCTTTCATCACTTGATGCAATCTCATATGCATGGTTCCTTATGTCTTTCTAATCCATTACACCTTTGCATCTATATTTGTGCCTATTCATTTTAATCTATCTTATAGGTTATTTCCTTGAGCTATTTTGCTTGCCAATTTGCCCATGTGGGGGCACAACATTTGAGCCTACCATAAGAATCAAATCAGCCCTACAAGGGCAAAACCATTATTTATTCTTTATCAATTATCAAAATTAACCCTATTGGGGCAAAATTATTTTATCATGATCACATTTGCTCTACTGGAGCACTTATTATCATTTATTTTGGAGACCACATTCTACTTTTATTTTAATTCCAAGATCTCCACAATTTTGTGCCTGATGGAAATATTTCATTGTGCAACTTGTTTCAGGATTTTTCAATGTCATAAACATGCAGCTTACACTCTCAAATTAGGTATGTTTAAAGTGTGTCACTTATATTTATGGATTGTATCCTTCCCATTCCCCCTATCTTTGGGACCCATTATACCTATAATCATGTTTTGATCATTGATGGTATCAAAACATGCAATTATTATCTCATATAGATGTGATCTATTTCATGGGTTAATCTCTCACTTTCTCTCTCTTTTTGAGATTTCATCCTTATCTTTTTATCCTGTTATGTACTCTCGAGGGGGCATCATGTATCATTTCCAATTTCTTCTTGATAATTATTTTCTTTGAAAAGATGTTGATTCACTTTAATGTCTCACTACACCTTCTCAAATAGGGGGAAAATATAGGCATCCAATTCCTAACACTATTTGTGTTGTAATTATCAAGCTTACTCGAATTGCACTCAAATACATAATTTAGGCCAAAATCACTTAATTGCACTAAATGGTTTAAGATTGTTGTATACACGTGTTGATTTAAGATAATGTATCCCTAAATAGGGCAATGCAATTTATGTGATTCCTAACTTTGATCAATTCATTCTGAGTCAAAATGATGATTTCACACTTGGGTGCTTTGGATTGATTTTTTTTACCAATTTTCTTGCATGAGACACATACCTATGTTATTTTATGTTGGCAAAATCATAAATGGGATCATGGTTCATGTGCATCTAACATAAACTTCCAATTCTTCTCTAATCAAATTATGACCTAGTAATATAACTTTTTGATCATTTTGATTAATTGTGCACCAATTTCCAAAGAATTGCACCAAAAATGATTAACCTTGTGTAAGCTAATTAATTTAAATCAATAGCTTAAGTGTATTTTCCATGAAGGTTATTGATTATTTCATTATTGTAAATTGATTCTAAATATCTACATCACCTAATGACATCATATATGGGGTGGCATCCACAAGCCATAAGTACAACAAATATCAGATTAAGGCCTCCCATGCCTCTTTAATGCCTCTCTATCCCAAATATTTATAATGGAATTTATAATTTTAGCCTCCAAAATTGAATGGATTCTTGATTAAAAAAATATTCATCTTGAGATGTATGGTCCATGTCATTCTAATCAAATAGAAAAATCTATAAATATAGAGGCCATGAACATCATTTTTAAGCTAATTTATAATAAACTTATAATGCAAAATTGTCTCCACATCCTTTTGTGTTTATCATTATGTTTTATTTGCAAGATTCATTTGATAATCAAATTATATATTTATATTGATCTTAGGTTTTACATAGTGTTCTTGAGGCAATGGAGGAGTAAAATAGCCATTGTTGTTGAAGACAAGGACACTAGATCAAGGGGAGAACATGCTTGGAACCACTCTTGGATGATGGGATCACTTGGGAAGGTAATTGGTATTGATTTATTTTAATTTTTTCTTCATTATCATTATTAAACCCCATTTTAATAGGTTGGCTAAGTTTGTTGAGTTCTTTATGCATTTTTCATGGATTTATTGACTAATGTTTGACTAACCAACTTTGTAATCCAATCCTACAAAGACCACCTAGAGGCTGCTTCATTTGTGAAGGTGACCATTATGCTTGTGACTGTACTTAAGGTAAGTCAAAAAATAAAGTTTATACTCCTCAATAGGGAAATTTTTAGCAACGTATTCATGTGACAGTCAATAATCAGTAAGCTAAATTCCAAGCTTCACCCAAAGAACTGTCAAGTATTTTGTTTAAACATCTAGTTTCTATTTTGATAGATACAAGGAATAAAAAATGTTTTATAGATCCTATAATTTTAAATAAGTTATCTAAAATATTTAGAGTAATGGAAAATGCATGGTCAGTACAATATGGAAATGATTCAAAAGTCAAAGTTGAAAAGTGTTTAGTTGAAGTAGAGATTAGGTTAGCCGAATTCACAATAGTAATGGATCTTTATGTAACACCACTAGGTTTATACGATGTGATCCTAGGAGCCAATTGGATTGAAAATCATAAGGCCCAAGTTGATTACTACTTAAATAAGATTGAGTGTCTATACAATTTTGGAAATTAGACAAATTCAAGGTGAGAAAAGGGAGTTGAGGCTAAGGTAGATTTATGCAATGCATCTCAAAAAAGATCAAAGAAAAGGATGCCAAGCATTTATCATCAAGATAAATGAAATAGATGAATCTAAGGAACCATCCCTATAATATTATCCATTCGTTAAGAGTTTTCATGATGTGTTTCTATAGGAATTGCCCAGATTGCCTCATAAATGTGAGTTTGATTTCTTTATCAATATCATACATGGATCGAAACCATAGTCTAAGGCACCATATAGGTTGACAACCACTGAGTTGGTTAAATTAAAGGCCCAATTATATGAATTATTTCTAAAAGGGTTGATCAATCCAAGTGTGTCACCATGGGGTGCACCAATTGTCTTTGTCAAGAAGGAGCATGGTACTCTTCGATTTTGTATAGACTATAAAATGTTGAATAAGGAAACTATCAAAAATAGGTAGCTACTACCTCACATAAATGATATTTTTGATCATATTTGAGGGGAAACAATATTTTATAAGATTTACCTTAGATTAAGATATCATCAGGTGGGGATAAGGGATGAAGATATTCCAAATACAGTGTTTAGAACTCATTATGGGCACTATGAGTTCATAATGTTGCCATTTAGGTTGACAAATGCTCTGATAGCTTTCATGAATATCATGAATAGAATGTTCAAATATTATTTAGATCATTTTGTTTTGGTCTTTATTTATGACATTATTATATACTCTAAAAATGAAGAGGAGCATTTTCAACTTCTTAAACTGGTTTTGTAATGGTTACAGAAGCACAAGTTTGTATGCCAATTTGTCTAAGAGCATATTTTATAGGAGAGTACAATATTTGGGACATATTATATCTACAAATAATATTTTAGTAGATCTAACAAATATAAGAGCCATTATGGATTGGCCAAAACCAAATAATGTCCACTATGATCTAGGAATTTGACTCAAGAGAGGATGGTCAGTATGGTGTTAGTACCAAAATGAAAACAAAATGAAAAAACACACTAACTAGCATAACATCTCTAGGTCTAGACACAAGGGAGAGCTTAGTTAACAAACATGAATAAAAAACACAACTAAAATTCAAATGAAACCTTCTTTTACCTTTTCTGGATGCTCCAAAATGCTTGTTGTAGTGGATTACTTGGCTTGTGCTCATGAAGTCTTCATCAAAGGAGGCTTGACTATCTCCTCTTCTCCTTGGCACCTCGTGGCTTTGGCATAGCTTGGCTTGGAATCAATTTGGCATGTTAAAACTAATTTAAATGTATTATTGAAGATATTTGTGCATTATAACTTTACACCAAAATAGCTTAGAAATGATGTGGTAAGGCCTCCTATTTATAGATTTTTGAGAATGTCTAGAATCAACCTAAACTATCCATCCTGAGATGAAGAGGTGTGGCTAAGGATTAATCCAATTATGTAATTGAAATTGATAAATAGGCTCATCAATATTTGGGATAAAGGAGAAATTAAGAGACATGGAGGGCTTTGATGAGGTATCGTAGGCATGAATCCTAATATTTGTGGCATTTATGGGCTAGGGATGTCTTTCAAAGAAATGAGGTCACCTGATGATGCAGATAATCAATATTCATTTCAAAAAAATGTATTCAACAAGTTTTCATGAAATTCGTGATTAGGCCTTCATTTGTATTAATTAGATTTCAAGCATGATTAAGCACTTTAAGCATAAATTACTCAAATTGATGAAAATGTCTTATTATTGGTCCAAAATTTTACTCGATTAGAATTGGATGTCCATGTAAAATGCGTTGGAATTGTATTCCCATTTAGGATTTTACTAACAATAAATAACAAAGGCACATGTCTCATGTAAGATATTTGATAGGAAAGAACAATCCAAAGCATGTAGGTGCAAAATTAACATTTTGACTCGAAATGATTTGATCAAAGTTAGCTAGCCCATAAACTGCATTGCCCCATTTAATGATACCCTAGCCAAAATTGATATTTGAATATGTCATTTTCACATCATTCAGTGTGCTTTAGTATTTTTAGGCCAAATTGTGCATTTTGGGTGGAAATTAGACAAAAGCTTGATTGGAGTTTATCGGTGGCTAGATTTAGGTGTCTACAATTTGCCCCTATTTAGGAAGGCATTGCAAGCTATAAGCACAATAACATCTTATCAAAGAATGAAAAGGTCCTATATGCCTACAACTACAATGATGATAAACTAACTTCAAATTCCCCCTTGAGGGAATGGTTGGCTCAAGTAAGTCAGCAAATGGTCCCTCAAAAACAAAAAAGTAACACAAGGGAACTAAAGAAAGGAAAGATGATGGGGTGAAAACACAATGATAGTGAAAAAGTAGTCAAAGTCATTGAGAATGCAAGTGGGATAGTGTACAATGATTTTTCCAAAGGTGATTATAAGCATTTTACCCTAATAGTGACAACATGGTATGATAACACAATGATTTTTCCAAAGGTGATTATAATCATTGAGAAGATGGATCTACCCAAGTTAGAATAGACAAAAAGGATAATAGCATGCCCCTGTATGGGTAGAAAAATTTAAGTGGTGATACAATGATTTTCCCAAAGGCACTTATAATCATTAATTAATCCAAGTGGGATGGTGTGCAATGATTTTCCCATAGGTGGTTATAATCATTGGACCCTGATTATGGTAAATAGGATGAACTTGGTCAATGATGATGATAACTTAACACAAAGAGTAATGATGAATTTGAACAACCTACTAGTAGGGAGATGTTCATCTAAACTAATAAAGGTTGAAATTCTCTCATGGTTAATTACTCTATTTGGGATATGATTGGGATGGAATTAGGATCTCAGTTCTAAAGAGATGTTGTCATTGTTGAATAGACTTCTTGAAGCTAAGGTTTGTTTTAGCATGTGTTAGTAGGCATCACAGTATAACATCATGAGTACTTCGCCAAAATATGCATGAGAACTAACTCTCATAATCCAATACACAATAGAAAATAATGCACCAAAGATAAAAACCATGATGACAATGTAAACATATGAATATAGATGGATTTGAGTATAAGTGTGGGAAAAGAATCATGCAATGAACACACATAAACTGAATCAAGGCAATAGTGTTGAAAGCAAACAAACAAGTAGACAAACAAACAAAATAAGCAGAGACAAACAAATAAACAATGTAATAAAAACCATACGAACATTTCCCTTAGAAAATAGGTGACAATTGAACAAATGACCAAAATGAGGGAATAGAAGAAAAAGAAGGGGGTGGCCAAACTATCTCCATATGCACTGGGCAAGTGGATGCTACCTATATAGTTCCATGGATGTAATATCCAATAAAAAACTTTAGGCCAAATGTAGTTCTCCCAGGGAATGGGAAGAATGTGATAAGTGAGGAAAACAAATAGAATGGATGTGATAAAATAATAGGAATGGTCTTTCAAAATGTCAAGTACATGAGATAAAAGGCCAAAAAGGATGGGGAAACTAAATGATAAGTGATGTGCTTGTAACTTAGTAAGGGTTCCTAGAATCCTTAAGGCAAAAGAAGTGGTCTATATTTTTGTTCTTTTCTAATGATTTTTCAAATATTTTTCAAATTATTTTAGAGTATCTCAACTCAATCAAGAATGATGAGACACTAAATGGTTCAAGCTCAGAAAATGGTGAAAGCATTTAAACTAAAGTTTCTCACAAAATGGTGAAAGTGTGGCTTAGGTTACTTGCAAAATGGTGAGAGTGTTCAAACTTAGGTTGCTCATAAAATGGTGAGAGAATGGTGGAAGGGGTGAATGACCTGATCTCAACAACTATTGAGTGCTACCTACAGAGTCCCAGAGTAGGACCTTAAGTTACTATAGTTCCACCCTTACAGTGGAGGAATTTGACTAGTGAGTAGTCAATTTAAACAAAATAGGCACAGTTGGTAAAAATGCATAGTACAACATAGGAAGTGGCAAGTTGGTACATCAAGGCATAATGTTACCCATAGTTTGCCCATATGTAGTTATAACCAAGACATAATAGCATAGATCAATGGTACTAATTTTCCCAAAGGCAATTATAATTAGTAGCAAGATTGGTAGTAAGAAAGGAATAACAAATAAAGGATGCAACTGTCAAAACTTTTATCACACTATTCTAAAATATGATCTTTGTTTGAAGTACTTAAACCAACTGATGAAACCAATTAGATACCTTGATGCTAAAAATGTGTAACAAATGGCAAAATCCAAGGTTAAATGGGCTAAGATTTAGAACACACTGGGCTGATAGGTCAAAAGTGGAAAGTGAATATGGCTAAGAGGACAGATAAGGATGATATTTGTATAAAGAATAATAGTGATAGAATGGCATAATTAAAATGGCCTTTATAGACAATACACCTTAGCAATCAAGCATAGTACCACTTGAGATGAATAATATTCATTAGCTCAGAAAGTTCATCTTTATCTAGTGTGGCAAGCCTATATGCTCCTGATCCATAATCTGTAGTAATGATGAAAGGCCCTATCCAATTTGGTTTGAATTTTCCTTTATGCATCTTCTCAACCATGGTATTCTTTTGGTTTTTTTTTAGAACAAGATCACCAAGTTCAAATTTTCTTTACTTAACATGCTGATTATAGTGGCATTTGAGTTTGTTTTGATATGCTTAAAATATTATTGAGTGTAACTATGTGTTTCTCATCAAGTAGGTCTAGCTCTTGTAGGCAGGTCATGATCATCTAGGACATGCTTGAAAGAGATGCATAATGAAGGCAATTTGAACTCAATGGGAAGGATGGCTTCAATACCATAAATAAGTGAGTATGGAGTGGCTCATGTGGAGGTACAATGACTGGTACAATATGCCCAAAGGGTAGGGAATATCAATAGGTGCCAATCATGATCGGCATCATTGACAATCTTTTTGATAATATTGACAATGGTTTTGTTGGATACCTCAGCTTGGCCATTACCTTGAGGGTAATATGTTATATAAAAATGTTGTGATGTTATATTCAATACATAGCTGATCTACATCCTTGTTTTTGAATGATCCTCCATTATCAAATATAATGTCAGAGGGGATAGCATAGCAGCAAATAAGATGGTTGAAGATGAATTTAGAAATTTCCTTTTTAGTCACATAAGTGAGGGGTATAGCTTCAACCCACTTAGTAAAATACTTGATGGTGGTAAGGATATGTATATGGCTGAAAGATGAAGTGGGGTTGATCTTCCCAATGAGGTCAAGTCCCCATGTAAAAAATAGTAATGGTGTCAACATCAATTTTAGAGTTTTGGCTGGGGCACAAATCAGATTAGCAATGGCATCTACATCCATCATGGGCCAAAAATAACCATTACACAAGATCTTTTTGGATAGGATTTCCCCACTAGAATGAGCTCCATATAATCCTTCATGACCTTATCTTAACGCTAGTGTAGACTCTACCAAATTTAAATAACAAAGTAGAGTTCCATCAAAAATGTGATGGTAAAGGGTAGATCTAAGTAGAGTATAATGAGTGGAATAATGAATGAAGGCTTTGGTCTATTTTTGAGATAGGTTAAGTGGTAAAACTTGGTCATGAAGGTAGTTGTAAAGGTCTGAGTACCAAAAAGAATTAGGACCAACAATATCACAAATCATTGCAACAGTTGAAGGTTCATGAGTTGGTGCTAACAAATTCTCGATGAGGAATTGATACTCTCTAACTTTATCTATTTATAGCCCTTAGCATGTGTTCAAACTAAATTTTGGCAATTTGTTGCTTAAGAGTGTCGACCATGGCTTTATATGGAACCAGCTTATCATCTTTGGTCTAAAAATGATATGTGACTTGATTGATGATTGACTAAGAATCACCATAAACTTGGAGATGAGATATATTCTAATACACTACTTATCGAAGTCCTACAAGAAGTGCTTCATACTCAGCCATGTTGTTAGTACAAGGAAAGCTAATTCTAAATTATTTAGGATTAATAATAAGCCTACCCTTGATCCATGTGTAGTAAATGAACCATAAAAATACATCTTCCAAGGCTACTACTCAAGAGTGTGTTAATGATAGTCATTATGTATTCATCAAGAAATGGAAATGTGAGTGGTTGTGTGTCTGTGAGAGGTGCTTCCACAATTTGATCTGCAAGAACTTATCCCTTGATTGCCTTCTAACTGACATACTCTATGTCAAACTCACTAAGAAGCATGATCCATTTAGCCATTCTACCTTGAAAATTTGTTTTAGATAGTAGATACTTGAGTGGATCTACTTTTGAAATGACCATGGTTTTATTATTTAACATGTAATAGTGTAGTTTTTGAGTTGTGAAGACCATGGCCAGACAAGCTTTTTCAATAGGTGCATAGTTATGTTCATATGTAACCAAGGTATGACATAGGTAGTATAAAGCATGTTCTTTTTCATTGTCATCATGTTGAGCCAAGATTATAACCAGAGCATGGTCAGTAGCTAATAGGTATAACAAGAATGGCTTTCCCGACATATGAGGTAATAAAAGAGGTGGATTAAGAAGATAGTCTTTCAGTTGTTGAAAAGTTATTTGGCAATGACCATCCCAATGAAATGCAAATCCCTTTTTTAGAAGGTGTGTAAATGGATGACACTTGTCTGTTAACTAAGAGATGAAGCGTCAGATTGATTAGATCTTACCCTATAAACTATGAAGTTTCTTTAAATTAGTTAGTGGTGGCATCTTAGTTATAACATGGATTTTAGTTGGATTGATTTCAATACCTATACGAGACATGATGAATCTAAGTAATTTACTTGAAGTTAAACTAAACACACATTTCTTTAGAGTGCATCTAACTTTGTACTCTCATAATCTTTCAAATATCTTATGTAGCACTATTAGATGGTTGGCCCTACTTTTTGGATTTTTCTAATAAGTCATCGACATAGTCTTCAATAATATCATGCATCATATCATGGAATATGACAATCATGGCCCTTTTATATGTAGCTCTAGCATTCTTAAGGCCAAATGGCATTACCTTATAACAAAATATTCCCCATGGATTGGTGAATGTTGTTTTATGTTGGTCTTTCGGTGTTATTCTGATCTGGTAGTATCTTGAAAAGCTATCCATGAGTGAAATCATTTCAAACCTATCATAGAGTCGATGATCATGTCAATATTAGGTAATGGAAAATCATCTTTAGAACAAGATTTGTTGATGTCTCAAAAATTAGTATAGATTTTGATCCCTTCAAGCTTTTTACTAACAAGTACTATATTAGAGATCCATTTTGAGTATTCAATGGATCAGATACATCCTGCTTCTAAGATTTTTTCTAACTCTTTCTTTACCAATACATCAATGTGAGGATGCATCTTACGTAGCTTTTATTTTATCGATTTGGCATCAAGATTAACCACAAGGTGGTGTAGAACCAAGGCAGGGTCTAAACCTGGCATTTTAGAATAGGCCCATGCAAAGATATCTACAAATTTTCTCAACAGAGCTATAAAGACTTCATGTTCCTCCTCGATGAGGGATGCACCTAATTTTATCCATTTTAGGTCTGATGGGGTCCTGATATTTACCTCTATTATATTTTTATTAGAATGGTCAAACCATCTTCTAAGATAGTAGGCAATGACTTGAATTATTATATTATGTCAAGGTCCTCCATTAGGACTTGCTCTTCAACTTCTCCTAGGCATGATGAATCTGAGTCCCCTAATAGGAGATCTGGGCATGTGACAAAAATAGTCAAAAATTCTTGAAGAATTTGATTAAATACTTGTTTCTCAAAGCTAAACTTAGATCCCAAAGCAAGTGCATCATTGGTGGTCTCATGGTAAAAATTTAAAGAAGAATGAACACCCCCATCTAATGGTGCCTAAAATAGGTTTTCACCACTATACTACACTTTATCTTTACTTTTTACCTAGTCAGAAAGCACCTTAAAGAGGTTTTCACTTTGGGACCTCAATGTCTTACATATTGGTTAAGGGTGTTCACTCGCTCTCCAAAATAGGCTATAGGATCTAATGTAATTGAGAATCCTGATTTGTGATCTCCTAATGGAATATTGTCTCTAAGGCCTAAGACGCCATAGAATGCCTCATCATTCTAGAACTCATCAATTAGTAGAATGGATTCTTGTTGGTCCCAATATATCAATTGGGGATATATAATGGCAATGGGTTGTGATGAATGGCTAGGGTAAGGGTACAAACGGCATTATTATCAAATACATTAGTTTCAACTAGGTCATCAAAGGTGAGGTTATGATCAAATTCTGCTTCACTATTAGCATCATCATCATTAGTCATTGGTGATGAAGTTTGAATAAGATATGTGGGGTCACCCCTAGGTGGTTTAAATCCAAGTCCATAAGGTCTTTCATACCTAGTCATAAAAATTGGCTCGATGGTTCCTTGTTGATTCAATATGAGGCATCTTCCATCATAATTGTAATGCTCCATGATCCTATTGGGAATAGGATACTTTGTACTTATATAAAAATCAACTTAGTTTTCATTGTATAACCATGATTCATCCCCTTCAAGAGGGTCAAGTTCTAGGCTAGATGTTGGTACAAATGTAATAGGTCTCTTATCTTTATTATTTTATTGCCAATGCATATGTAGAGTGACTTTAGGTCACCCAAAGGTTTTTGAATTCTGAGAAAGATTAGCAATATGAAATGTATCATGGGTCACATACTCTCCTGGTCCATTATCTAAAATGGTGAAATGATTAGAAGCTTCAGGAGGTAGCATGTGGGAAAGGGAATCCAAGGTATTAGGATCTATGCAATTATCTGCTGAAGGATCAATAAGTATAGCCTTTCCTTTATCCTTCCTAGAACTTAGATTCATGCCATATTGATAAGTATAGTTTTAAAATTTGGCCTCAATATTTTTATAGTGTTCATATGGGTGTAAATCTCCTAGAATATTCACTTCCATCCCTGAGTGAAAAAACTTGATACATTGGTACAATGTTGATGGGACTACATGAATCCCATGCAACCAAGGCTTGCCAAGAAGAATATTGTATGATAACTCAAAATCAATCACATGGCAAAGTATATCATGGGTCAAAGTCCTAATGATAGCTAAAAAAATAATGGTGCCTTGTGATTTTCTTTCTTGGTTATCATAGGCTTTGATGGTTATTATTTTTGGTTGAATATTTGTCATTATGTACCCAATAAGCTTGATGAGCTTTAAAGACACTATGTTGAGGCCTGATCCATTGTTTATACAGACACATTTCACTTTATGTCACTTTATATAAACTTATATGTATAATGGGTTATTATGGAGTAGGCCAAGGGAAGACATATCACTTTGGTTCAATGTGACTTGTTGCACTGGAGTTAGGTGTCCAACCAAATCTTGAAATTTATTAGGGGATATGTCACTAGCAATAGTGGATTGGATCAAAAACTCATTCAAGATGTTCTTATGGATTATTGATGTTCACAACAAATCTAAAATAGAAAGTTATGCTGGTGTCTTCTATAAATGTTCCACAATATCAAACTTCTTATCTTGGTTAGGAGTGAATGGTTTATTTTGAGGCTAAATAATTGGTTAGATGGTAGGCAAAGTGGCAGATGGTTATGGGATTGGGATAGTAATCTTCAACCTCCAAGTTGTGATTGCATAATCAAGATTAAATACCAGACCATTATTGCTAACCAATATTGGGAATGGTGTGGGACCAGATAGGACAAGTCTCAATTGCCAGTGTACTTGTATGTAGTCATGTGGCAAGGACGAGTTGTTGATATAAGGTCCAAAGGGGGAAATCCTAGTTTATTGGTTTGCCTATATGCACTTCCAACTTAAAGAAGTATTATCCATGTAATTTGGTTCAATGCTTTTGTTTAGCAATGGTCTAGGTTGATTAGTGTTTGGTCTAAGATTAATGGAGATGGTATTAACACTACCCCCTGCAATATGACCTACAACCCTGTTGTAGTCATGTGCAATTTCATGGTAGGTATGTTGGTTGTTACCATTCTAACCTTGGTTTTGCCCATTATTCTATCATTGTGGGTTTTGCTACTTATTTTATTGATTATGTTGACTTGACCTTTGTTTTTATATTGTTGATTTTGTTGCTAGACTAGCCATGGTTATTATTGTTGTTTATTGTTCTACTGCTATTGATTGTTATATCAGAGAAAAGGGTTTTGATAAATTCTAAGAGTCTGATTGGAAGTGGAAGCACCATTATCTAATTTTATCTCCCATTATCGAACAAATTCTCAATTAAATGATTGATTTGGACACTTCTTCATAAATTATGCCTATTAACCTAATGATAGTCATAAAATTCATTTTCATGGTACCAATCAAGATAAGAAATACCTTATGGATAATGATTTGGTATAGGCAAACTAATTTCATCATCGGTAACAAGCTTCTGAAATATAGACTCAATAGGTTCTCCTAGGTCACTAAAGACATGACATGTAGACATGGTTCTCCTAAGAGGAGGGGTTTGTAATGGTAAAGGATGTTGTATTTATTGTGCAAGTCTTGGTTGTTGTGTTTGCAGTATTGGTTGGAGAGGTTGCTGGGTAGGAGTAATCTAAAAAGGTGGTGTGGATGATGTTTGCACTATTTGGACATGATAAGATTCAATTACTTCATTTCCCACAACATTCCTATTGCAGTTTAATTACTTCAATCTTTCTTGGTTATTGGCCTGTGCTGGTTGTGATGCTTGTAATTAAATGGGATGTTGATGTTGGTCATTTCCCTAATTGGTACCTTGATTTTTAATAGTTTAATTAAGCTTGATGACTCCTTTATTGATGAGTGCTCACTCAATCAATAAGCCTTTTTCAATGATTTCCTTAAAAGTATGTACACATTGTAGCTCCAATATGCTATCTCACTATGCAAATTTTTGGTAAACATAGCGGCTAATTATTTATCTAGTAAACTATGGGTGAAACGGCTTGAAAGGGCTCTCCATCATTATAGATAACTTGCAAACATCTCACTAGACTTTTTCTTTGCTTACATTAAGTCCACTAATGAAATATTATGCTCAAGGTTATAGGAAAATTGTTGAAAAAACTTATCAAAAAGATCATCAAAATTTGTTACTTGTTGACATGTGACAAAGAATTTAGTTAAATGGGTCTTAGGGTCACCTCTCCCTTTGTATTTATCAAATTTTGGTGGTTCATATCCTAGAGGAAATGATATCTGTAAATACTCCATGTTGAATGGATAGAAACACATATCATCTAATTTGAACTTTTTAGTTTGCTTCTCAACTTGAATGGTAACAATTGTATCCTTCATCTATTACAATTCTTGGGATAGGAAACTAGAAGGAACATTGGTTTAATGGAGAATATTATTTTGGGTAGATTTTTGGGAGGTCACAAGTGGGACACTTTGACAAGGGTATGATGGAAATACATGTTGAGGCATATTGGTTTGGTTGGGGAATGGACCAAGAATATGCATACGTGTATTAGGATGTACTTGAAATTACACATTTGGTTGTGTGATATTTTGGTTTGGGTTAGTGATAAAGGTTTGACTTAGAGCATTTTGTGGTTGGAATGGAGGGATATAACTATACCATGCCTATTGTGGTTGAAAAGGGCATGTTGTCGACTAATAGAACCTTGTTATTGAGTGGGAACTTATGGACCAAGACCCCATCTCTAAATTTGTGGCACATTTTTAACCAATGGTTGTCTAGTAGGTACTTGAGAAACATGGGAACCTCCTTATTGCATGAATCACTATGGACAAGTGAAAATAGGTTGTAGATTCGACATCTATTGCTAACCAATATTTGCACATTGTTGACTAGCCATTTCTTGGTTTTGAATTGTTATATTAGTATGTGACTGAAGAGGTATGTTTGACATTACCTGGTGAGGTGAAACATTAATTTCCCCTAATTAATGTGGTAATGTATTTGTCTTATAATATATTGATACACCAGATCATGCCTACTGTTGTGGAATACTACTCATTACTTGTTGAGGAGGAGTAGGATTTGTCACATTTTGTCATTGAGGTGTGACATTGGTCATTGTTTGATTACCTAATTTCATAGATTGTACAACTGAGGAAGAAATCAGTTGAGGTTAGGATGTAGAAACTCTTATTCCCTCATATGATGATCTACTCATGAGATTAACTATAGGCACATGTTATTGGCTAGTTGTTTGTGTGTTAGTACCACTTTGATTAGGATTGGATGATGTTTACACATTATCCACTACATTTGGCTCACTATTCTATGTAGAAGCTGAAGACACTTATTTAATAATGGGTATATGCATCAAGTTATCTATTGAAGCAGTTTATATGAATGGGTCAGAATTTGAATTCTCTTGTCTAGTTACCTCTATCAACACTCCTATTGAAGGAACTAGGTTAATAAGAGGCTTACTCACCATGTTCATCTGATTGAAATTGTGTGTTAGATTTAGGTAGGTTTTATATGTTGTCTATATTTAGTTAAAATGATCTTCCATGATGTTTTTACCTTGATTAGATATATTAGGGTCTTGATATGTTGTTTGGAATAAATCCATAGGATTGCTAGAATAAACTTGTTGATCATAAATGATATTGTGGGGCACTCTTACTAGGCTTGGTAAATTCTCATGGGGGAAGTTTGTTGGAAACTTGGCCCCTACCTCTATGGATCTAACCAAAATCTTGTCTTTTTTCTCTAAAAAATGTCGCTCAAATAAAAATGGATCATACATGAAAGTTGTATTAGTATAATATGACTATTGAAGAACTGGCTTGTCCACTATGGGTATTATAGCTAGGTATTATGCAGTTTGTTCTCAGTCTTGTTATGAATAAGGTGGTGTGTTAACCAAATAATTAGCTAAGGGATCTTGGTTTTGTGCCCCTGATTGAGTATTATAAGAGGGATAAGAATCCATCTCATAAGGAATATTATCCATGTAGGGGTATTGCACAATTTCTTCTTACGTAACTACATTACTAATCCTTAGATTGTATATGAGTCCACTATGAGTATAGGAGTACATGTTGGGATCCATAGTTAATGCTTTACGATAAAAGGCCAAAGAGTTATACAAACTTTAAAAATAAAAAAATTTAAAATAAATGATGTTCCAACTTGGTCTAGATTCGTCAAAAAGATCAAAAGGTTTATGCAAATATTTTTGAGGAAACAAGTTAGCGTGAAGTATCTAATGTTTCACTATTCACATAAAGATAAGCAAGTAAATGGACCAAAAATCAAAATGCCAAACTCTAAGGTTGAAGTGTTTCAAATTAGTCTAATCTAGAAATTTAAAATTTGTTAGGTCTTTTAGCCAAATGCAGCATCAAAAGCTAGGATCAAACAAGGCATGTGTTAGGGCTCTTGGCCAAATGGCACCAAAAGCTATACTTTGAAATAGATGAAAGTTTTAATCTAATAGATTTGAAACACTTCTAACAAACACTAGGTATTTGATTCTTGGTCATGAACTTGATCAATTAGGTATAAGTTATGAAAAAAAAAGGCACTTCAAAGATAGTTTATTGTCTCATAAATAATGATAGAAAACTTGGTTATTTTAACAAATAAGCTAGATAAAAGTGAATTGTATAATTGTACTAGACAAAAGATCACAAAAGTACACTTGAATTGGTTTGAAAATGTAGGAACAAATTTTAACTCTATGCAAGAGGGTCTATAAAATAATATTTGAAATGTTTTGGGTAGCATAATGATGTTACACTACCTAAAAGGTGTGATAAAAAAGTTTGTTTCAAAAACTCCCTAAGGCAAAGATAATTTCTCACAATTTTAACAGTATAACATTACTTTTCTTAACTTAAAATATTGTGGTGCATAGACTCAAAGTGCAAGTGTTTAGCATAAAATGGCTTAAGTCTATCAAGTGATGACAATGATTATGAGTCTTAAACAGCCTTCAACCCAAATTGGAAATTAAGCCTAAGCTCCCTCAAGTTTAGTGCAAGTGGAGAGACCACTTAACACATCAACCCTATGAACTTATAAAGGTGAAATTCCAAATTTAGATTATAAGTGAAGGACTTAAAACAAATTTGGTAAAGGTTTAGACTCAATTGGGCAGCATAACTATGTCAAAGTGGATGATATGACTCCCAAGCTTTTGATGAACTTTGAATAAGGAAAATTGATGTTTTTACATGGGTAGATTAAAGCCTCTTTGTTCAAAGGAAAATGAGGATCATGTGTTTTGGTTTGAATTATTTGTTTACACCAAGTTTTGACTTCAAATAAGACTTTACTCTATGACAAGACCAACTAATTAATCACTCTTAGATCCTAAACTGATAAGGTTACTTGGTATTGTTGGAATCCATCAATATATGTCATTTGAGAGGATTTTAAGTGTTTATCCAAAAGTAAATACACATTATATATTAGGGTTTTTACACCCCACCTTCTTTCAAATGACAGTATTGTGACATGGACCTTGAGGCACACTTTGCACCAAAAATACTTCCATGAAAAGTGGGGATTTTGTCTAAGATCTAACAATTTTATGAATATTCTAGGGGAATAAATTGCATAATAACTTTCATGCCAAATAATTCAAAATAAAAACTTAGATTTTGGGTCTGCATCACTTAGCTTGTTGGAAAAAAGTCTAGTCTTTTTTGTAACCACTACATCTTGTTGTTCGCTTAGTGTAGTGCGATGTCCAAAGTGCCACTACGTCCCATATGCAACTCCAATTAGGAGCCAACTAAAGTCAATATTGGGAGGTGAAACCCCAGGTCAAATCTTCCCAAAGAACTGGTGAGAGGTGATGAAGTCCCTCTTGCAAGCCAAATTTTCATAAAAACAAAGAAAGCATGAAAGTAGAAAGACTTTAGGGTCATTTTCAAGGTCACCCAAACTTTGATGAGTTTTTGGGGAGTGCTTTAGATGAATTTATTTCTAAGCCTTGGACTAGGCTACTTGTAATAGGAATTGCATTTTTTATTCCAAGAGTGCCCTAAAGGGGATAAATAGAAAAGTATACATGTGACACCCCTCTTTTTTCCAAACAAAGATTTAACCTAAACAACTAAGTAAATACAAAAACCAGGAAAGGTGAGTTCATTTTTAAGCCCAAATGGAAAATGAGGTGGTGTTCATTTGACCCCTTGATCTTAGTTGTAACTTTGAAAACTAATGCTAAAAACTCACTTAAGCACCTAAATATTACTTTAAGCACCAAAAATAACGTTCTTAATTCATTTTAAGTATGCAAAAGGTGATCTAAACATGTTTTTAGAAAATGTCAAGCTTGGTCTGCAACAAAAATGTTAGCATGTCCTTTAGCCTTGAAGCTCTTTTGGGTTTGAAACAATGAACTTTAAAAAAAGAGCTATCGAGTCTATGTTTAAAAAAAAAACATAGTGATCAACATCAAATATATATCTAATGATGGTTCTATTTGTTAATCGATGATGGTTATCTAACCAACATTGCTTATACCAATGTGATCGATGACAGCTATCCAACTGATGTCAGTTTTACTAACCAACATCAATAACTGTGTAAACCTATGGAAAATAAAAAATGGCAAAACAAAGTTAGAAAATTAATTTACAAGATTTTTAATGATCCAAATGAATATTTTAAAGCTTTAAAATGATCTTCTTCATGTGTGAGATGCATCTAGTCCTACTGGGTGTGCCATATGTGATCTAGGAATTTGAATCAAGAGAGGATGGTATGCCTAGTGGGACTAGATGCATCCCATACATGAAGAAGATCATTTTACAACTTTAAAATCTTCATTTGGATCATTAAAACACTTGAAAATTGATTTTTTAACTTTTTTTTGCCATTTTTTGTTTGTCATGGGTTTGCACAATAACCAACGTTGGTTAGTAAAATTGACATCAGTTGGATAGTTGTCATCGGTCACATTGGTATAACCAATGTCAGTTAGATAATTGTCATCAGTTAGTAAATTTAACCATCATCAGCTATATAACTAACATCGTTCACTATGTTTTTTCTTAAAACACAAATCTGAGAGCTCTTTTTTAAAAGTTTATTGTTTCAAACCCAAAAGAGCTTCAAGGATAAAGGACATGCTAAAATATTTATTATAGGACCAATCTTGACATTTGCTAAAAACATGTTTAGATCACCTTTTTCATGCTTAAAATAAATTAAGAACATTATTTTGGGTGCTTAAAGTAATATTTAGGTGTTTAAATGAGTTTTTAGCATTAGTTTTCAATGTTACAACAAAGACCAAGGGGTCAAATGAACACCACCTCATTTTCCATTTGGGCTTAAAAATGAACTCACCTTTCCAAGTTTTTGTATTTACTTAGTTGTTTAATTTAAATCTTTGTTTGGAAAAAGAGGGGTGTCATGTGTATGCTCTTTCATTTGTCCCCTTTAAGGAACCCTTGAAATCAAAAGCACCATTCCTATTGCAAGAATCCTAGTCCAAGGCTTAAAAATAAAGTCATCTAAAGCAATCCCCAAAAACTTGTCAAATTTTGTGCGACCTTGAAAAAGACCCTAAATTTTTTTTACTTTCATGTTTTTTTTTATTTTTATGCAAACTTGGGTTGCGATCGGGACTTCATCACCTCCTATGAGTTCTTTAGGGAAGCTTTGACCTAGGGTTTCACCTCTCAACATTAACTTCATTTGGTTCTTAATTAAATTTACACATGGAACATAGTGTCACTTTGGACATCGCACTACACTAAGCGAATAGTAGGATGTAGTGGTTATAAAAGGACTAGACCTTTTTACAACAAGCCAAGTGATACAGACCTAAAATCCATGTTTTTATTTTACATTATTTGGCATGAAAGTCATTGTGCAATTGATTCCCCTAGAATGTTAAGAAACTTTTTAGATCTTAACCAAAATCCCCACTTACCGTGAAATTATTATTGGTGTAAGGTGTGCCTCAAGGTCCATGTCACAGTAATATTATTTGAGAGGAGGGAGTAAAAACCCTACTATATAATGTACATTTACTTTTGGATGAAAACTTAAAATCATCTCAAATGATGTATATTAATGGATTTCAATAATACCAAGCAACCTTGTCATTTTAGGATCTAAGAGTGATTAATTAGTTGGTCTTGTCCTAGATTAAAGTCTTGTTTGAAGTCAAAACTTGATTTAAACAAACAATTCAAACCAAAACACATTATCCTCATTTTCCTTTCAATAAAGAGGCATTATGTTGCCCATGTGAAAACATCAATTTGTCTTGTTCAAAGTTCATCAAAAGCTTGGGATTCATATCATCCACTTTGGTGCGGTTATGTTGCCCAATTGAGTCTAGACCTTTACCAAAGTTGTTTTAAGTCCTTCACTTATAGTCTAAATTCAAATTTTCACCTTTATAAGTTCATAGGGTTGATGTGTTAAGTGGGTTCGCCACTTGCACTAAACTCAAGGGAACTTAGGCTTAATTTCCAATTTGGGTTGAAGGTTATTTAAGACTCAAAATCATTGTCATCACTTGATAGATTTAAGCCATTTTGTGCTAAACACTTGCACTTTGAGTCTATGCACCACAACATTTTGAGTCAAGAAAAGTAGTGTTATGTTTTCAAAATTGTGGGAAATTATCTTTGCCTTAGAGAGTTTTTGAAACAAACTTTTTTGTCACATCTTTTGTTAGTGTAGCATTATTACGCTGCCTAAAACATTTCAAATATTGTTTCATAGACCCTCTTACATAGAGTTTAAATTTGTTCCTATATTTTTAGACCAATCTGGGTGTACTTTTGTGATCTTTTGTCTAGCACAGTTATACTATTCACTTTTGTCTAGCCTACTTGTCAAAAGAACCAAGTTTTATATAATTATTTATGAGAAAATAAACTATCTCTAAAGTGCCTTTTGTTTCATACCTTATACCTAGTTGATAAATTTAATGACCAAGAATCAAATGCCTAGTGTTAGTTAGAAGTGTTTCAAATCCATTAGATTAAAACTTTCATCTATTTCAAAGTCTATCTTTTGACACCATTTGACCAAGAGTCCTAGTGCATGCCTTGTTTGAGCCTATATTTTGATGCCATGTTTGGCCAAAAGACCTAGCAACTTTTAAATTTCTAGATTAGACTAATTTGAAATGCTTCAACCTTGGAGTTTGGAATTTCAATTTTTGGTCTATTACTTGCTTATCTTTGTGTGAATAGTGAAATGTTAGATACTTCATGCTAGCTTATTTCATCACAAATCTTTGCATAAACCTTTTGATCTTTTTTATGAATATATACCAAGTTGGAACATCATCTATTTTAGATTTTGTTCTTTTTAGAGTTTGTATAACTCTTTGACCTTTTATTGCAAAGCATTGACTATGGATCCCAACATATACTCTTACACCTGTACTGGACTCATATATAATCCAAGGATTAGTTATGTAGTTGCACAAGAAGAAATGGTGGATCCCAACATATACTCTTACACTTGTACTGGACTCATATATAATCTAAGGATTAGTTATGTAGTTGCACAAGAAGAAATGGTGTAAGACCCCTACATAGATAATATTCCTTATGAGATGGATTCTTATCCCTCTTATAATACTCAATCAAGGCTACAAAACCAAGATCCCATGGCTAACTATTTAGTTAACACACCACCTTAATCAAAATAAGATCAAGAACAAACTGCATAATACCTAGCTATAATAGCCACAGTGGATGAGCTAGTTCTTCAACAGTCATATTCTACTAATACAGCTTCCACGTATGATCCATTTTTGTTTGAGTGACATTTGTTAAAGAAAAAAGATGAGATTTTGGTTAGAGCCATAGAGGTAAGGGGCAAGCTTCTAGAATACTTCCCCCATGAGAATTTACCAAGCCTAGTAAGAGTACCCCATAATATCATTTATGATCAATAGGTTTCTTCTAGCAATCATATGGCTCTAGTCCAAATAGCGTATCAAGACCCTAATATATCTAATTGAGGAAAAAACATCATGGAAGATCACTTTAACCAAATGGAGATAGCGTAGCAAACCTACTTGAATCTAGAACATAATTTCAATTAGATAAACATGGTGAGTAAGCCTCTTATTGACCTAGTTCCTTCAATAGGAGTGTTGATAGAGTTAACTAGACAAGAGAATTTGAGTTCTGACCCATTTTTACAAACCAATTCAATAGATTACTTGATGTATATGCCCATTATTGAAGAAGTTTATTTGACCTCTATAAAGAATAGTGAGCCAAACATAGTGGACAATATGCAAATAACATCCAATCTTGATCAAAGTGGTACTAACACACAAACAACTAGCAACAACATGTGCCTATAATTAATCCCATGAGTAGATCATCATACCACAGAATAGAAGTTTATACATCCCAACCTCAATCGACTGCTTCCTTAAGTATACAACCTATGGGATTAGGTAATCAAATAATGGCCAATGTCACACCTCAATGATATAATGTGATGAATCCTACTCCTCCTCAACAAGTAATGAGTAGTATTCCACAAAAAAAGGTATAATCTAGTGTATCAATGCAATAGAGGACAAATATATTACCACTTAAATCATGGTCAACTAATGTTTCACCTCACTAGGTAATGACAAACATACCTCTTTAGTCATAGACTAATATGCCAATTCAAAACCAAGTAATGACTAGTCAACAATGTGCAAATATTGGTCAGTGATAGATATCGAATCTATAACTTGTTTTCACTTCCCCACATGGATTCATGTAACAAGGAGGTGCCCATGTTTCTCAAGTACCTACTAGACAATTGTTGGTTCAAAATGTGTTATAAATTTAGAGCTAGGGTCTTGGTCCACAAATTTCCACTCAATAGCAAGGTTTGATTAGTCGACATCATGTCCCTTTTCAACCATAGTAGGCACAGTATAGTTATATCCCTTCATCCCAATTACAAAATCATCCAAGTCAAACCTTTATCACCAACCCAAATAGAATATCACACAAGCAAATATGCAATTTCAAGTATATCCTAATCCATGTATGCATATTCCTAGTCCATTCCCCAACTAAATCAATATGCCCCAATAGGTATTTCCATCATACCCTAGTGAAAGTGTCCCACTTGTGACCTCCCAACCATCTACCCAAACTAATATTCTCCCTCAAACCAATTTTCCTTCCAATTTCTTATCCTAAGAATTGCAATAGATAAAGGATGTAATTGTTACCATTCAGGCTGGAAAGCAGACTAAAAAATTCAAATTGGATTAATGTGTTCCTATCCATTCAACATGGAATATTTGCGGATACCATTTCCTCCAAGATATGAGCTGCCAAAATTTAATAAATACAAAGGGAAAGGTGAACTTAAGGCCCATTTAACTAAATTATTTGTCACATGTCAACCAGTGGCATATAGTGACATATACCTTTTGTTTTTGTTTCCACGGAGCTTTCTTATACAATCCTGGGAGTGGTTTTTAAAGTTGCCCAAAAATGTAGTAACAAATTTTGATGATCTTTCTGATAATTTTGTGCAGCACTTATCCTATAATCTCAAGCACGAGATTTCATTAGTGGACTTAACGTGAGCAAAGCAAAAGGCTGGTGAGAGTTTTGTAAGTTATCTATACTGATAAAGATCCCTTTCAAGCCATTTCACCCATATTTTACTAGATAAACAATTAGCCATTGTGTTTACCCAAAAATTTACATAGTGAGATAACATATCATCTAGAGCTACAATGTGCACATACTTTCAAATAAATCATCAACAAAGGCATGTTGATTGAGAAAGTAGTCATCAATAAAGGAGTCATCAAGATTAATTCAACTAATAAAAATTAAGGTACCAATCAATGAAATGACCAACATCAACATCTCATTCAAATGCAAGCATCACAATCGGTACAAGCCAATAACCAGAAAAAGATTGAAGTAATTTAACTACAATAGGGATGTTGTGGAAAATGGAGTAACTTAATCTTGTCATGTCTAAATAGTGAAAACATCATCTATACCACCTTTTTAGCTTACTCCTACTCAACAACCTCTCCAAAAAATGCCATAAGCACAACAACTAAAACCTGCATAATAAATACAACAACCTTTACCATTGTAAACCCCTCCTCTTAAGAGAATTGCACCTCCACATCGTGTCTTTAGTGACCTAAGATAACCTATTGAGTTTGTATTTCAAAATATTTCTTTTTCTAATCTGATTAGTTGGCTTATACCAAAGCATTATATGCAAGACATTCATTATCTTGATTGGTACCATGACAATGAATTCTATGACTATCATCAGGTCAACAAGCATATTCTACGAAGATGTGTCCAAATAAAGCATTTAATTGATAATTTTTTGGAGAATGGGGAGATAATATTTGATAATGGTTCTTCCACTTCCAATCAAACTCTTGGGATTTATCAAAAGCCCTTTCCCTGACATAACAATCAATAGCAACAAATCAATCAGCAACAACAACAACAACCACAGCTAGTGTAGCAGCAAAATCAATAGTATCAAAATCAAAAGCCAAATTAGTAGAATCAAAAAAATTAGTAGTAGAACCCATAATGATAGAACAATGGATAAAGCCAAGGTCATAATGATAATAACCAACAAACCTACCATGCATTTGCACATGACTACAACAGGGTTGTAGGTCATATTGTAGGGAGTAGTGTTAATACCATCTCCATTAATCCTATACCAAGCACTAATCAGCTTAGATCATCGCTAAACAATAACATTCAACCAAATTATATGGATAATCCTTATTTGACTTGGGAGTGCATGCAAGCAAACTAGTAAACTAGGACTTCCCCCTTTGAACCTTATATTAACAACTTGTCCTTGCCACGTGACCACATATAATTGCATTGACAACTGAGACTTGTCCTATCTATTCCCACACCATTCCTAACATTGGTAAGAAATAATGGTCTAGTATTTAATCCCAATTGTGTAATCATAACTTGGAGGTCAAAGATTACTATCCCAAGCCCATAACCATCTGCCACTTTGCCTATCATCCAACCAACCATTTAGCCTCAGAATAAATCATTCACTCTTGACCAAGACAAGAAGTTTGATATTATGGAACAAATACAAAAGATAGTAACACAAATTTATATTTTAGATTTGTTGTGAATGTCAATAATCCACAAAAACATCTTGAATGAGTTTTTGACCCAATCCACTATTGCTAGTGACATATCCCCTGATAAATTTCAAGCTTTGGTTGGACACCTGACTCCATCCCAACAAGTCACATTCAACCAAAGTGATATGTCTTCCCTTGGCCCACTCCATAATAACCCATTGTACATATAATTTTATATAAAGTGACATAAATTAAAACGTGTCCTTATAGATAATGGAGTAGGCCTCAACATAGTGTCTCTAAAGCTCATCAAGCTTCTTGGGTACACAATGGCAAATCTTCAACCAAAAATAATAACCATCAAATCTTATGATAATCAAGAAAGAGAATCACAAGGTACCATTAGTTTGTAACTTATCATTGGTCCTTTGACCCATGATACACTTTACCATGTACTTGATCTTGAGTTATCATACAGTATGCTTCTAGGCAGGCCTTGGTTGCATAATATTTGTGTAGTTCCATCAACGCTACACCAATGTATCAAGTTTTACCACTCAGGGATGGAAGTGAATATTTCAAGAGATTTACACCCATATGAACACTGTAAACATCTTAAGGCCAAACTTCAAAGCTATAATTATCAATACGACATGAATCCAAGTTCTAAGTAGGATAAAGAAAAGGCTATACTTGTTGATCCTTTACCAGATAATTGCATATATCCTAATACCTTGGATGCCCTTTCCCACATGCCACCTCCTAAAGATTCTAATCATTTCACCATTTTAGATAATGGACTGAGAGAGTATGTAACCCATGATACATTTCATATTTCCAATCTTCCTTAAAATCCAAAAACCTTTGGGCAACCTAAAGTCACTCCACATATGCATTGGCAACAAAAGAAGAAAGATAAGAGCCCTGTTACATTTATACTAGCATCTAGCCTAGAACCTAAACCTCTTAAAGGGGATGAATCATGGTTATACAATGATAACCAAGTTGATTTTTCTAAAATTACAAAATATGTTATTCCCAATAGGATCATGGAGCATCAAAATTATGAAGAGGCCTCAGACCTAATCAATAAGGAACCATCAAACTAATTTCTATGACTAAGTATGAAAGACCTTATGGACTTAGATTTAAACAACCTAGGGGAGACCCCACATATCTTATACAAACTCCATCACCAACGACTAGTGATGATGATGTTGATAGTGAAGCAGAGTTTGATCATAGCCTCACCTTTGATGACCTAGCTGAAACCAACCTATTTGATAACAATGCCATTTTTACCCTTACCCTAGCCATTCATCACAACCCATTGCCATTATATTATCCCTAATTGATAGATTTGGACCAACAATAATCCAATCTACCAATAGATGAGTTCCAAAATGATGAGGCATTATGTGACTTTTTAGGCCTTAGAGACAACATTCTGTTGGGAGATCACAAATCAAGATTCTCAATTACATTAGATCCTGTAGCTTATTTTGGAGAGCAAGTGAACACCCTTAGCCAAAAACAAATAAGTAAAACATTGAGGTCCTAAAGTAAAAAACTCTTTGAGGCACTTTCTAACCATGGAAAAAGTAAAGATAAAGGCCAATCTAGTGGTGAAAATATGTTTCAGGTGCCATTTGATGGTGGTGTTCATTCTTCTTCAAATTTAGACTAAAAAACCACCAATGATGAACTTGCTTATGGATCTGAGTTCAGCTTTGAGCAATAAATATTTGATCAAATTCTTCAAGAATTTTTAACTTTTTTAGTCACATGGCCAGATCTCTCATTAAAGGACTCAGATTCATCATGCCTAGGAGAAATTGAAGAGCAAGTCCTAACAAAGGACCCTAACATAATCCAATAATTTAAGTCATTGACTACTATCCTAGAAGACTATTTGACCCTTCTAGTCAAAGATACAATAGAGGTAAATATTGAGACTCCATCAAACATAAAATGGATAGAATTAGGCACGTCCCTCACTGAGGAGGAATATAAAGTTTTTACAACTCTATTGAGAGAATTTGTAGATATATTTACATGGGCCTATTCTGACATGCCAGGTTTAGACCTCGCCTTGATTTTGCACCACCTTATGGTTAATCATGATGAAAATTTGATAAAACAAAAGCTACATAAGATGTATCCTCACATTATTGTATTGGTAAAGAAAGAGTTGGAAAAAGTCTTAGAAACAAGATGTATCTGATCCATTACCTACTTAGAATAGATCTCTAATGTAGTACCTATTAGTAAAAAACATGAAGGGATTAGAATTTATACTAATTTTTGAGACATCAATAAAGCTTGTCTTAAAGATGATCTTCCATTACCTAATATCGACATGATCATCGACTCTATGGCAGGTTATGAAATGCTTTCACTCATGGATGGCTTTTCAAGATAAAACCAAATTAGAATAACACCAAAATACCACCATAAAACAACATTCACCACTTCATAGGGAATATTTTGTTATCAGGTAATGCCATTTCACCTTAAGAATGTTGTATCCACATATCAAAGGGCCATGACTAGCATATTCCATGATATGATGCATGATATTGTTGAAGACTATGTCGATGACATACTAGGAAAATCCAAAACCAGGGCCAACCATCTAGTAACGTTGCATAAAATATTTGAAATATTATAGGAGTACAAAGTTAGACTCAATCCAAATAAATGTGTGTTCAATATAACTTTAGGTAAATTACTTGGCTTCATCATGTCTCATAGAGGTATTGAAGTCGATCTGGCTAAAGTCTATGTTATAACCAAGATACCACCACCAACCAATTTAAAGCAACTTCATAGTTTGTAGGGTAAGATCCAATCAATCAGATACTTCATCTCTTAGTTAGCAGACAAGTACCATCCATTTACACACCTTTTGAAGAAGGTAATTACATTTCATTGGGATGGTCATTACCAAATAGCATTTCAACAACTCAATATCTTATTAATCTACCTATTTTATTACCCCCTATGCCAAGAAAGCCATTCTTGTTATGCCTATCAGCTACCAACCATGCTTTGGGGGAACTCTTAGCTCAACATGATGACAATGAAAAAAAACATGTTGTATACTACCTAAGTTGTACCTTGGTTACATATGAACATAATTATACACCTATTGAAAAAATTTGTTTGGCCATGGTCTTCGTAGCTCAAAAACTATGCCATTACATGTTGAAAAATAAAACCATGGTCATTTCAAAAGTAGATCTTCTCAAGTATCCACTATCTAATATAGCTTTGCAAGGTAGAATGGCTAAATAGATCAAAGGACAAGTTCTTGTAGATTAACTTATAGAAGCACCTCTTAGAGACACATAACCACTCACATTTCAATTTCTAGATGAATCCATAATAATCATCATTGACACACCCCTTGAGGAGCATCCTTGGAAGATGTATTTTGATGGTTCATTTACTGCACATAGATTAGGG
Organism: Torreya grandis; assembly: GCA_037957365.1. Lineage (NCBI taxonomy): Eukaryota > Viridiplantae > Streptophyta > Pinopsida > Cupressales > Taxaceae > Torreya > Torreya grandis. The sequence goes on along the minus strand of JARHVA010000015.1, from coordinate 4,065,073 downwards.
GTAGACCTATTATTTATTACACCATAGGGGATCTAATCCCTAAATCATTTAGAATCAACTTTCCTTATACTAACAACATGGTTGAGTGCACTTATTGTAGGACTTTGACAAGTAGTGTATTGGAATATATCTCATATTGAAGTTTATGGTGATTCTCAGTTAATCATCAATCAATTCACAGATCATTTTTAGACCAAAGATGAAAAGTTGGTTCCATATAAAGCCATGGTCAACACTCTTAAGCAACAAATTATCACCATTCAATTTGAGAACATACCAAGGGCTAGTAATAGAGCTGTAGATGCCATGGCTACCATTGGCTCTCTGATTCAACAAATAGATAAAGCTAGAAAGTGTCAGTTCCTCATCAAGAATTTATCAGCACCAGTTCATGAACCTTCAACCATTACAATGATTTGTGATATTATTCATCCTAATTCTATCTGGTACTCAAACCTTCATAACTTCCTTCATGACCAAGTTCTACCATTTAACCTATCTTAGAAATAAACCAAAGCCTTCATTCATCATTCCACTTGTTACACTCTACTTGGATCCACCCTTTACCATCACATTTTTTATGGAACTCTACTTCATTGTTTAATAGAGGTAGAGTCTACACTAGCATTAAGAGAAGTTCACAAAGGAGTATGTGGAGCTCATTCTAGTGGGGTATTCTTATCCAAAAAGCTCTTGTGTATTGGTTATTATTGGCCCATGATGGATGTAGATGCTATTGCTAATATGATTCATGCCCTAGCCAAAACTCTAAAATTGATGTTGACACTATTGCCATTTTCTACATGGGGACTTGACCTCATTGGGAAGGTCAACCCCACTTCATTTAATAGCCATAAACATATCCGTACCACCACCAAGTATTTCAATAAGTGGGTTGAAGCTATACCCCTCACATGACTGGAAAGCAAATTTCCAAATTCATCTTTAGCCATCTCATTTGCCACTATGGTATCCCCTCTGACATTATATATGATAATGGAGGATCATTCAAGAACAAGGATGTAGATCAACTATGTACTGAATATAACATCACACAACATTTTTCTATAGCATACTACCCTTAAGGTAATGGTCAAGCTGAGGCATCTAAAAAAACCATTGTCAATATTCTTGAAAAGATTATCAATGATGTTGGTCATGATTGGCATCTATAGATATTCCCTACCCTTTGGGCATATATACCAATCATCATACCCCCATAGGAGCCACTATATACTCACTTACTTATGGTACTAAAGCCATCCTTCCCATTGAGGTCAAATTTCCTTCACTACATATCTCTTTTAAGCATGTCCTAGATGATCATGACTATCAAGTAGCTCACCTACAAGAGTTAGACCTACCTGATGAAAAATTCATAACCACACTCAAAAATATTCAAGCATATCAAAACTAACTCAAAGGCCACTATAATTGATGTGTTAAGTATACAACATTTGAAATTGGTGATCTTGTACTTAAAGAAAACCAAAAGAATACCATGGCTGAGAAGAAGTATAAAGGAAAATTCAAACCAAACTAGATAGGGCCTTTTGTCATTACTATAGATTATGGATCAGGAACATATAGGCTTCCCATATTAAATGAAGATGAACTTCTTGAGCTGATGAATATTATTCATCTCAAGCACTATGTTTAAATGCTAAGGTGTATTATCTATAAGGACCATTTCAATTATGTCATTCTATCACTATTCTTTTTTGTACAAATGTCATCCTTACCCATCCTCTTAGCCATATTCACTTTCTACTTCTGACCTATTAGCCCAGTGTGTTCTAAAGCCAAACTTGTTTGACCTTGGTTTTTACCATTCATTATGCATTTTTTTCATCAAGGTATCTAATTATTTTCATTATTTGGTTCAAGTACTTTAGATAGAGATCATATTTTGGAACAGTGTGACAGAAGTTTTAGTAGCTGTATCCTTCATTTGTTATTCCTTTCTAACTATCAATCTTGATACTAATTATAACTACCTTTAGGAAAATTAGTACCATTGATCTATGTCATTGTGTCCTAGTTATAACCACCTATGGGCAAACTAGGGGCAACATTAAGCCTTGACATACCAACTTGCCACATCCTATGTCATACTATGCCTTTTTACCAATTGTGCCTATTTTGTTTGAATTAACTACTACACTAGTCAAATTCCTCTTCTATAAGGGTGTAACTATAGTGACTTGAGGTCCTAATCTAGGAATATGTAGGTAGCACTCGATACTTGTTGAGGTCAGCTCAGTCACCCTTTCCACCATGCTCTTACAATTTTATGAGCAACATAAGTTTGAATACTCTTATCATTTTATGAGTAACTTAAGCCACGCTCTCACCATTTTGTGATCAACCTTAGTTTAAATGCTCTTGCCATTTTATGAGCTTAAACCATTTAGTGTCTCATTATTCTTGATTGAGTTGAAACACTCTAAAACAATTCTAAAAACATTTAAAAAATCATTAGAAAAGAACAAAAATATTGACCATTTCTTTACCTTAAGGATTCTAGGAACCCTTACTAAGTTACAAGCACATCTCTTGTCATTTAGTTTCCCCATCTTTTTTGGCCTTTTCTCTCATGCACTTGCCATTTTTCAAGACCATTCATATTCTTTTATCACATCCATTCTATTTGTTTTCCTCAATTATCACATTCTTCCCATTCCCTGGGAAAACGACATTTGGCCTAAAGTTTTTTATTTAATATTACATCCATGGAACTATGTAGGAAGCATCCACTTGCCTAGTGCATATGGAGATGGCTCAGCCACCCCCTTCCTTTTCTTCTATTCTCTTATTTTGTTCATTTTTTTAATTGTCTCTTATTTTATAGCGATAATGTTTGTATGGTTTTTATTACATTGTTTGTTTATTTGTCTCTGCTTATTTTGTTTGTTTGTCTACCTATTTATTTGCTTTCAGCACTATTACCTTGATTTGAATTATGTGTGTTCATTGGGTGATTCCTTGCCCACACTTATACTCAAATCCATTTATATTCATATGTTTACATTTTCATCATAGTTTCTATCATTGGTGTATTGTTTTCTATTGAGTATTGGATTATAAGAATCAGTCCTCATACATATTTTGGACAAGTCCTTATGATGTTATACTATGATGCCTATCGATAAATGTTATATTAAACCTCAAATCTAAGAATTCTATTTAGTAATGGTGGCATCTCTTCGGCATCGACATCCTGATTCCATCCCAATCATATCCCAAATAGAGTAATTAACCATGAAATAATTTTAACCTTTATTAGTTTAAATGAACATCTCCCTACTAGTAGGTTGTTTCAATTCATTATTACTCTCTATGTTAATTTATCATCATCCTTGACCAAGTTTATCCTATTTGCCATAATCAAGGTCTATTGATTATAACTACCTATGGGAAAATCATTACACACCATCCCACCTGCATTTCTTAATGATTATAACCACCTTTGGGAAAATCATTGTATTATCACCACTTTCTTTTTTTTGAAAATATAAAGCTATGTTATTATCTCATTTGTCTATCTTAACTAGGGTAGCTCCATCTTCTCAATGATTATAACCACCTTCAGTAAAATCATTGTGTTATCATACCATGTTGCCACTATCGGGGTATAATGCTTATAACCGCCTTTGAGAAAATCATTGTACACCATCCCACTTGCATTTTCAATGAATTTTACTACTTTTTCAATATCATTGTGTTTTTACCCCATCATCATTCCTTTCTGTCGTCCCCTCGTGTCACTTTTAATTTTTGAGGGACCAATTTTTGACTTACTTGTGCCAACCGTTCCCTCAAGGGGACATCATGCAATTAATTTATCATCATTGCAGTTTTAGGCATACAAGACCTTTTCATTTTTTGAGAATACATTACTATGATTATATCTTGTAACGCCTTCCCAAATAGGGGCAATCTATAGACACCTAAATCTGGCTATCAATAACCTTCAATCAGGTTTTTGGCCAATTTCTACCCAAAATGCACAATTTGGCCTAAAAACACTAAATCATGTTAAATGATGTGAAACTAACATATTCAAATTCCAATTTTGGATAGGGTGTCATTAAATGAGGTAATGAAATTTATGGGCTAGCTAACTTTGATCAGATCATTTTGAGTCAAAATACCAATTTTACACCTAGGTGCTCTGGATTATTCTTTCCTATCAAATATCTTACATGAGACACATGCCTTTGTTATTTGTTGTTGGTAACATCCTAAATGGGAATATGGTTCCAATGCATCTAACATTGACGTCCAATTCTAATCCAATCAAATTTTAGACCAATAACAAGGCATTCTAATCAATTTGAGTAATTTGTGTACAAAGTTCTAATCATGCTTAAGAGCATATTAATACAAATCAAGGCCTAATCAATATTTCCATGAAAACTTGTTGAATACTTATTTTTGGAAATGAATATTGAATATCTACATCATCAAGTGACCTCATTTCTTGAGAAGACATCCCTAAGCCATAAATGCCACAAATATCAAGATTCATGTCTCCTATGCATCATTAAAGCCCTCCATGCCTCTTAATTGCTCCCTTATCCCAAATATTTATGATCCTATTTATCAATTTTAATTGCATAATTAGATTAATCCTTATCCACGCCTCTTCATATCAAGATGGATAATTTAGGTTGATTCTAGACATTCTCAATAATATATAAATATGAGGCCTTACCACATCATTTCTAAGCTATTTTGGTGTAAAGTTATTATGCTCAAATATATTGAAAAGTCATGATTATGCAAAGTTATAATGCACAAATATCTTCAAGAAGCCATTGTAATTAGTGTTACCATGCTAAATTTATTCCAAGCCAAGCCAAAGCCACAAGGTGCCAAGGAGAAGAGGAGATAGCCAAGCCTTCTTTGATGAAAAATTTATGAGCACAAGTTGATCAAGCTAGTACAAAAAGCATTTTGGATAATTCAAGAAAGGTAAAAGAAGGTTTATTTTTCATTTTAGTTGTGTGTTTTATTCATGTTTGTTAACTAAGCTCTCCCTAGTGTCTAGGCCTAGAGATGTTATGCTAGTTAATGTGTTTCTTTCATTTTGTTTTCATTTTAGAACTAACACCATACTAACCATCCTCTCTAGAGTCAAAATCCCCTGATTGAGTATTATAAGAAGAATATCTACCCAAGGGATCTTCTTCTTCATGGTAACACTAATTACAATGGCTTCTTAAAGATATTTATTTGTTATAACTTTGCACCAAAATAGCTTAGAAATGATGTGGTAAGGCCTCTTATTTATAGATTTTTTAGAATGTTTAGAATCAGCCTAAACCATCCATCCTGAGATGAAAAGGTGTGGCTAAGGATTAATCCAATTATGTAATTAAAATTGATAAATAGGCTCATAAATATTTGGGATAAAGGAGAAATTAAGAGGCATAGAGGGCTTTGATGAGGTATCGTAGGCATGAATCCTAATATTTGTGGCATTAATGGGCTAGGGATGTCTTTCCAAGAAATGAGGTCACCTGATGATGCAAACATTTAATATTTATTTATAAAAATAAGTATTCAACAAGTTTCTATGGAATTTTTTATTATGCCATCATTTGGATTAATTAGCTCTTAAGCATGATTAAGCACTTTGTGCACAAATTACTCAAATTGATCAGAATGCCTTGTTATTGGTCCAAAAATTGACTAGATTAGAATTAGAAGTCAATGTTAGATGCATTAAAACCTTATTCCCATTTAGGATGTTACCAATAGCAAATAATAAAGGCACGTGTCTCATGCAAGAGATTTAATAGGAAAAACAAGCTAGAGCACCCAGGTGTGAAATTGACATTTTGATTCAAAATGATTTGATCAAAGTTAGCTAGCCCATAAATTACATTGCCCCATTTAATGATACCCTAGCCAAAATTAGCATTTGAATATGTCATTTTCATATCATTTAGCATGCTTTAGTGTTTTTAATCCAAATTGTGCATTTTAGGTGGAAATTGGCTAAAAGTCTGATTGAAGGTTATCAGTGGCAAGATTTAGGTGTCTACATCCATGAGGTAAGGAGTTTCAAGGGATTAGTAGGTTATTATAGTAAATTTATTTTGAATTTTTCTAAGAGAGCTAATTTGATTACCTCTCTATAGTGGAAGAACTAATTTTTTATCTAGTCAAATAAGAGTGAAGTATCTTTTCAAGAGTTATAAAGAATGCTTACTTTAACACCAATACTAAGAGTTCTTGATCCCAATGGTAAAATTTTAGTGATCAAAAATGCCTCTGGGAATGGACTTTAAGGAGTCCTTATGTAGTATAGTGCAATGGTAACCTATGAATCAAGGAATTTGAAGCCTTATGAGGTAAACTATGTCCTTCACGACCTATAACTTATGGCAATTGTGCATACTTTGCAAGTTTAGAGGCATTATCTATTAGTAAAACCGTTTGAGCTCAAGATTAATAATTTAGGACTCAAGTACATCTTCACCCAATTGAATATGAATGCTCATCAGATACATTAGATAGAGTTCTTGTCTAATTATGATTTTGATATCAACTATATCAAATGTAAGGAAAATAGAGTAGTTGATGCCTTAAGTTATAAAAGATACATAGCATACATGGCTATTATAAGGAGTAATTTTAGGGATTGAATGATTGAATTCTCATTAGGAAATGAATTCTATGATCAAGTTAGAAAAGAATTATCTAAAAATGCTTAAAATCTTAGGTATAAGGGATTTAGATTAGAGAATGATGGTCTTTTGCTATACAATGGAAGGATATATGTACCACATAGGGAGAATCTGAGGAGCACATTAATAAAGGAACTACATAATGCCCCATATTTAATACATTCAAGAGTAACCAAGTTCATGACATAGCTTAGACCACTTTATTTCTGTGAGGGGATCAAAAAAGATGTAGTAGACTTTGTGTCATATTATCTAGAATGTCAACAAGTTAAAGATGAACATATGTATCTAGCTAGATTGTTATATCCAGGTGATATCCTAGAATGAAAGTGGAAGGTGATAAGTATGGACTTTGTCCATGGTTTATTGATGTCACTAAAAAAGCATGATATGGTCTTGATTATAGTTGATAAGATAACCAAGTTAAATCTTTTTATATGAGGCAATTTGATAGATGATGCACCTAATCTTGCGAAAAAGTTCATAAAGTAAGTGTATCAGTTGCATGGATTCCTAGAAAAGATCATTTTGGATCTTGATCTAAATATGATTTCCAGGTTTTACAAAACTCTAAATTTAACTTTGGATATGCAACTAAATTTTAGCACTGCATATCACCTAGACACTGACAGTCATATTGAGTGAGTTAATTAGGTGTTAGATGATCTTATTCATATGTATTGTATGGATAAAAAATATAAGTGGTAAGATTATCTTCCATTGGTTGAGTTTGCGTATAATAACTCATACCAATTAGATTTAAATATGGCACCATTTGAAGCATTGTATGGAAGAAGGTGTAGGACACCAATCAATTGGGATAGGTTAAAAGACAATGTAGAATTTGGACCTAAGATGCTTTCATAAATTTAATATCAAGTTAGATCAATCAGGTAGAGATTGGTCGAGGCCAATGATAGGTAAAAGAGTTATGATGATCTGAAGAGAACAAAAAGGCAATTTTTAGTAGGTGATAAAATGTTTTTATGGGTTAAGCTATAGAAGAACTTGATTAAATTTAGGAAGTCAGTAAAACTTTCACTGAGATATATGGGACCCTTTGAGGTTTTAGAAGTGGTTAATAATATATCATATAGGCTTGTTTTTCCACTACCCTTAGCTCTATTACATACTATCTTCAATGTTTCTTATCTTAAAAAGTATATAGTTGATCCTTTACATGTGTTAGATTGGAATGATTTACAAGTTTTAGATCTCAGGGTGGTCATGGTATAACTAATCAAAGTAATTGACACTCACAAATTTTATTTTCATAATAGAAATATGTCACAGTGAAAGGTCTTGTGGTACCAATACTCTAAGGATAGTGTTACCTAAAAAGGCTATGATGAGTTCTACAAGAGATTTCCACATTTATTTGCTTGATTTGATGTTTCATACTCTATTATTTTTTTGTTGAATAATGTTTTTAATTTGGAACTAATGTTTTAATAAGTGTCACTATGATGATGACCAACTTTAGGGGGGAAGGATGTTGCATCCTAATTTATTTCTAAGGAAATTTACTTCATTGTCCAAGGATTTTCTATGGTTGATAATTTGGTTTGATTATTATTTAACTAATTTATAATTCATATGTTATTATGGGATAGATGTATGTTGTTTTGATTACATGATTTCATTTCTATGTTTTAGTTATATTGTATATTCTTTATATTTTGACCATGTTGATTTGTTATTACAGCTGTATTTTATGATATATGTCATGATGCTATGGACTAACTACCTTCTTTTCATGAGTTTGAGGTAGGATAGATTCATCCTCTAGAGCATGATAGAGGGAGAGCATCATCATAAAGGGTGGCATACATAGAGGTGTTGGGAGATGATAGAGGAATAGCTAGAATCCATGCACACACCATGTTAATGGCACTCATTATATGCATAGTTTGAATTATTAGCATTAATACATTTTTGATGTTGTATATATTTAGATAATTGTTTATGCATGTTAATTGTGTGTTAACTCATTTTAATGATTATGTGGAATTAATTTTGTGTGATTGCATTGTGTTACTATGTGTTTATTTCATGATTATATCATGTTATGGAATTCATGATTGCACGTAAATTTATATGATTCAATTACTACCATATATAGCTTAACCATCATGTCTTAATAATGTTTAAGAGCATTAACCGACTATCTTTATGATATCGTTAAATACCATTATGTGGCTTAATACCTAATATATAAATAATGAAAGATATAGATAATATATATGACACAATAATTATGTTGTTATAATTCAGATTGGTATAATAGTGTGTGATTTATCATTTTTGATAATAGAATGTAAATGAATTTATATTAGTCATGTTGTTATTAAGTCATTATGATTCTTTATTTATACTTAGTGGTTATTTATTATTAAGTTATATTATTGTTAAGTCATTATAAAAGTATATAAATAGGAAAAGCATCATACATGGAGTAAATAAAATAAAATAAATAAAGCAATGATATTATATTATAATTAGTAGCTATGTTATACTTATCATTTGGATTATATTGTGTTATAATTATGAAATAAAGTGATAAAGTGGAAAATAAGGAATTTTAGAAAAAAAAAGAATGTCAATTTAAAATAAAAGAGAGATTTTAAAAAAAGAGAAAAGTTATTTAATAAAAGAAGGAAAGAAAGTAAAGTTTGAGGCATTGAAAAAAGGATAAGAGTTGGAGAAGAAAAGTGGGAAGTGCATGGTAGAGAAGAAGAGCTGACCAAACAGAGAAGATAAGAAGAAGAAGAACAGAGGAAAGAAAGGCATGGAGCTTCTAGTAGCATCTAGATGCTAAGGTTAGTGATGTTAATTATTTTAAACTCAGAAAAATTAAGTGTTGAACTACATTTAACCAGTGAACCGTGCCTATTTGAAAATCAAACCTTGAGATTATACAAGTCTTAAAATGTGTGTGTAATGTTAGTTAAAACAATGAATTGTGTGAATATTCATCATACAAATATAATGAAACACACACACACACACACACACACACACACACACACACACATATATAACATTTAAAAATAGAAATTTATATATTGTGAGCATATGACATCCAAAAAAATGGCAACGGGTATAAGTAGGAATTGATATTATTGTATTAAATATAGCAAACTTCTTTTATATATATATATATATATATATATATATACGGTGAACTGTATGTTTAATGATGAAATTAGTGAATGAATATGAATGTAATGTGTGCTTAACATCCATCATGAAATCAACAATTGAATATGTACATATTATGTGCTTTTACATTTAAAACAATGATATATACATAGATTTAGGTACCCTTAGCCTAGTGGCATGAGGGAAAACCTAAGCTTCCCTATCTCAATGCAGTAAGATCCCTATCTTTTAAATGGGAGGTTCTCGAAAGGGGTATTGGAAGAACAATCCATAGATTGGATCGTAGATGGACTAGTATCCTAGACTGCATATGGAAGGTCCTATATAAGTGATAAAGAACCCCAACCTACAAATAGGAGTACTAGCTAAATGAAAATGGTAGTTTTGGGTTCAAGTCTTAGCTATCCCAAGTAAAATAACCAAGTATTGATGGATTTATATTTATGCAACAAGAAATATGTCCTATTATTTAATTCCTAATAAATACTATCTAAATCCCAATGTCTTATGATTCATGTTCAAAAAAATATGTCCCATCTATTACCTTATATGCAGGATTTTTTTTTTTAGAATTTATTATTTCTGAGGTCGAGAGATATAAAGTCAAACCATTTTGTCAATATTCATCAATATCTCTTAATTGACAATTCCTATAGTCTTTGAATAGGCATGTAAGCTCCTTCTCTAGAATCTAGCCTTTACTATGTTTAGAGTTAGCCCATGCAATTAGAATGTTTAATATCTCCTTGTCCTTTTTACAGACTTAGGATTGATCTCATGACCTTCCCCTTTTATCTTGGGAATAGGGCTTACCATCAAATTTGGATTTCAAGGATTTTTTACAATCTTCCCTCAGAATTTACATATCTTCATTATCATGGTAACATGATTAAGATTTGGGAGTGCAGCCTTAAATCAGTACCTTGTAAACAACTATTTATTTTTCCTTTTAAAAGCTTTTAGAAGATTTTAAGGCTTTCCTATGATATTTGTCTAAGATTATTTCAATCTTAATTATCATGGTAGCATATTTAAGATATGGGAATGCAGCATATTTAAAATCCTTGTCATAGTACCATTTTTAAGATATGTGATAATGCAACCTTAAATCCAATTTAATGTTTTCAGTGCCTTCTTAACAATTATTTGTAAAAAATTTTGCAAGTTTCTTCTCAATGTTACATGTTTGTGAGGATCTTCTATAAAAACTACTTAAGTCTTTTCAGTCTCCTACAAACATAGTAAGACATATAAATGAAAGATTATGTTCATACGAGATGTAACTTGGTTTATGAGTTATTTGATTTTCTAAAATTATTATGACTGGATGTGTAATTAAATAGTTGTACATATGAATAATGGACTATAATATTAATATTCATCATATAATGAATTATATTTGAATCTACTTATAAAAATTAGAAATATTGTTAGGATGTGGAGCTAAAAGCTTCAACTAGTGCAAACATGGAGGAGGTTGCTGAGTTCCAAGGAGACCGGCATCGGCGGAGTGCAGTGCAAAAGGAAACTGACATCGACAGGTGTGAGATGAAGACAACTGGCATCGACAGGAGGTCGGCCGATGTTGGTCACCCCCAGGCAGACAGGGACCGACGTCGGTCACTTGTGGCAGTTCCAGAACTATTCGTTGCACAGATAGTTAGTTCATTGAATCGAGAGTTTGCATGTAAAGGCTAATTATAGTCTTGAGTTGCATGTCTAATTATTGTAATTAAGATAGTCTAATTATTGTAAGCATGAGATCTATATATAGACTCATAGGCTGTATTGTAAAAGTGTGCTAGAGAGTAAGAGAGCTAAATAAGCTCCTTCTGAGAGATGAGAGCAATGGTGTGTTCCTCCTAGTGCCGCAGTACCAAGTGTGGGTGCTAGTTTGGAGAATCAGAAGGGTTCTTCGTATTTGTATGATCTTGGTCAGCAGGTGAGCATGGCTTCTTTTGGAGATCTACAATGGTGAGTAAGGTCTGGTGATTTACAGGTAGTAGCAGAGAGCAGGAGATCTACTTGGAGTACGATTGTGTACTTGGTGTACTGGCAGCGTTGTTTTTGAATGGTGGAGGTGAACATCAATTCTATATTGGAGTTGATTGTTGGGACTGAGAGAGAGAGGGAAGAAGGTCTTGAGGTGTGGCGAGCCTTTGAGTTGGAAGAAGAAGTGGCATCTTCTTTATCGTATTTTCTTCTGAGTGATTATTAATACAATTGTGTATTGTCTCTCATATCCCTGTGTTGCTTCATATTTCTAGTTACTTATTGATTCTAGTTAAATTCTGTGTTTAGTTGCTAATACAAGAAGTAATCATATGTGCTCTTATTGGTGGAGCAAGATCCTGACAAGTGGTATCAGAGCCTGGTTGTAGGTTCAAGAGCTGATACCATCAAATGGTATCAAAGCGAGGTTGGATGTTCTCAGAGCGAGTTTGACTAACAGATGGCCCAAATCTGTTAAGTGTTGTTGATTACAGGTTACTCACAGGGGTTGTTAATTGAGTGGAAGTATAGCAATGATAGAAGGTAAGCTAAGGATGAAGAAATTTAGGCACAGGATTAACACCACAAGGAGTGTGGTGGGTTGTCTTCAAGTGGGAGCTTGAAGAGGAATACAAGTCAGGGTGCAAATTAGACAGAGTATTGGTTTAGGTATAGGTGCAGCTATTTATCTCCAAGTGGGAGATTATTAGGGTGTGGAGCTAAAAGCTTCACCTAAGGCAAACAGGAGGTTTTTTGGAGCATGACAGTCACCGGCGTCGGTAGGCCACAACCAGCGTCGGTCAAGGGACAGTGCAAGGGAAACTAGCATCGGCAGGAGATCGGCCAGCGTCAGTCACCTCCAGGAAGGCAGGGACCAACGTCGGTCACCTGTGGCAGTCAGAACTGCTATTGATGAACAGTCAATTAAGTGAATGCATTGTTTGCATGATGAAGACCAGTTTGAGTCTTTGAGCCACCCGTCTAATTAGTGTATGCATGAGATCTATATAATAGACTCATGGGTTGTATTGTTAAGTGTTGATCTTGTAGAACCCAAGTGTAGAGCTTGGAGAGTTCTTCCCATGGTGGAATCAAGTAGGATTCCCCATGTATGTAAGATCAGGTTTGATATGCAGGGTGTTGCAGGATCATGGTGGAGATCTACATGTGATAAGTAAGATCAGGGTTGGTCTATAGGGATGTGTGTATGCGAGGGTCAGAATAGGATCGACGGGGGAGCAAGATCAAGGTGACAGCAATACATCAGTAGCAGGATCATGGTGAGATCTACTTGGAGTACCGGTTCGTACTCAGTTGTACTGGATGTACAATGAGGTGAACAACAGCTTGTGTAGGTTGTTAGTTGTGACCTATGAGAGAAGATTACTCAGGTGGGAAGATTACTTGGAGCCCTTGAGGAGGAAGCCTCACAGAGGTGGAAGAAGAGTGTGATCTCTTTATTGTAATGAGTTGAATACAATTGTGTGTTGCCTCTCATATTCTGTGTGTTTTCTCATTGTTAGTTATTTGTTCTTCTGGTTATTTCTGAAATCTTAAGTTGCTTATACAATGGTAATCATGTGTACTCTTAATTCTGATAAGTTGTGTCAGAGCTTTGGGGAACTTAGATTTTAGAAGATTTTAAGGCTTTCCTATGATATTTGTCTAAGATTATTTCAATCTTAATTATCATGGTAGCATATTTAAGATATGGGAATGCAACATATTTAAAATCCTTGTCATAGTAACATTTTTAAGATATGTGATAATGCAACCTTAAATCCAATTTAATGTTTTCAGTGCCTTCTTAACAATTATTTGTAAAAATTTTTGCAAGTTTCTTCTCAATGTTACATGTTTGTGGAGATCTTCTATAAAAACTACTTAAGTCTTTTCAGTCTCCTACAAACATAGTAAGACATATAAATGAAAGATTATGTTCATACGAGATGTAACTTGGTTTATGAGTTATTTGATTCTCTAAAATTATTATGACTGGATGTGTAATTAAATAGTTGTACATATGAATAATGGACTATAATATTAATATTCATCATATAATGAATTATATTTGAATCTACTTATAAAAATTAAAAATATGCAGTCTAAATATAGATTATACTCATTTGGTATAAATTGTACTTGTTGTGCTTATTATTAATTTTGTGATAAATAATATAGTGGATATTCATTCATATGTTTGATGAACTAAATGTATGTATTTTGATTATTCGTGAGTTTATAATGTTTTATGCCTGATAGGAAGTTATCTATATGAATTTGTTAGTTATATTCATGTTAACCAAATCTCATATTGTTGGTAGTAAGTAGTGAGACAGACTTCGCTAGCTTATTAGTATCACTATTACCAGATGAAGGTAATCTAATCAAATGGTGTTTATGAATTTTATTGATCCTATAGATCAATAAATATTGAAAACTTTGAACAAAGTAATGTTTAGTTAGATATTATCATTTCATATGTATGATTTATGTGTTTATATGACATCATGTTAGAACATATTTCTTTATGGTACACTTCATGTTATTATAAATTATATAACACACAGGTACTAACTTTTCTCTCTAGATTCTTGTACCATCTTTATCTACTCATCCATGAAGGGAGGGCCATTCCCTGATAGGTAATTATGCAAAGATCGATGGTCCATGGTTGGTATGGAAAAGCTCTCAGATGATGCTCTCTTTCCCCACAATAGTAATTATTTGGAGATTAAACTTGAAATTACCATAAATACTAAAATTTGGAAACTCTTGTGCCATGGAGCCTTGTATCTTATATCTTGTATTTATATTTATTATTATTGAAACATTATCTCTAATGAGATGTAATTATTTACTTATTATACATTGACATCAGTGGTTGTATGTTTGTACTAGTCATGGTTAGACATCTATAATTACTTTCTATATTCAGTTATGTTGTGTTTTATCTAATGATAGTGATTAGTGATAGATAGATCTCACATGTTAATTTTATAATTAACATATTTAGAGTGTTTTATCTGGATCACTAATTAGGTTCTATTGGTGAAATATATTGATTAAATTTAAATAAAATCATGTTATTCTAAGTAGATCTTAGTGGGGATGCTACAAGAATAATCTCCTAGTGAAACCTTGTTCAAGGTGCTAGGGGATAATCAAAGTCTAAAATCAACATCCTCTAGTGAAACATTGTTTGAGACACTAAATGATAATCAAAATAAAAATTCAAAATACTTTAGTGAAACCTTGCTTAAGGCAATAAAGGATAATCAAAATGAGTTATCACCATCCCTTAGTGAAACTTTATTCAAGGTGTTATTGAATAATTTAAATCAAAAAATCAAGATGAATTTATTGGTGAAAACCTCTCTAAGACAATAATAACTAAGCAAATGAGTTATGTATCACTTGATGAAGATATTATTGAATTCAATATTAGACCAGATGGCCTCGCCACAAACAAAGACAAGTCAAATTTGGAATTAGCAACATTATGTGTGATTAAAAATCTTAATCTTCATTTGACCTCCAACCATGATACATTCCATTCTGATCCTATTATTTATTCAAGTCCTATATTTCATTATCCAACCAAACCATTTATCCCATGCTTACCCTTCTCTACACTTTCTAGAAGCACTCTTTTTTCTAAAGGCTATGAAGACATATTGTCTATAGGTTTGAAGGAAGTAGAATCAATAACCAATGAAGATCACAACAACATCAATGTAGTTCACAATACCAATAGGATTCAAACAAAGTAATTATTCTAAGTAGGTATTGGTTAGATAAAAAAATGTATATATTATGCATCTTAGAATCCTTCATTGAGTTGAGATGCTAAAACAAAACCCAAAAAAAAAAAAAAAAATCAAGAAATCAAAAGAGAAAGAGAAATAATTCATCCAATAGTAAAAACCATGCTTATGGTGCCTTCAACAAGTACCATGATGAAAACCAAGTTTTTGGCATCATGTGTAAATAATTATTTTTTTAAAGTACCTTGACTCTTGGGGGCAGCCCTATTTACATTATGAACCATTGCCATTCTCTTACTATTTCAAGTCATTTTAGCCATGTATACCTATTCAACCCAACCCATCTTATTGTGACCATTAGTCTTCCCATCTTGACCTTATTACCAAAGTATAAGGTATATTAAGACCTATTTGGAAAAAAAATTGGACTACTATTTGTATGATACTTTGACAACTAGACACATTTAGTTCTCACGTGACATGGTCTTTGGAAACTCCTAGTCCTTCCATTTCTATTTTCCACCCTACTATTGATTCATAGTTTTAACCCTATTGGTGGAACTATATTCACCTAAGGTCTATTTGGACTATGTAAGCAATGCTTAGTTTATGAGGTTAGCTTGGTCACCCCTTTCCCACATTATCACCATTTTGTGAGTAACTATTATCTAACACTCTTGTAATTTTTTGAGCTTATTTATTTCTAGGATCTTTCCCTTTTGAAAGATATTTTAAGCTATTTATTTATATTTTAAACCATATGGGTTGAACTATAATGATCTGAGGTCCATTTGGATTATGTAGGCAATGCTCAGTTTTTGAGGTTAGCTCGGTCACCCCTTTTTTACACTCATTATTTTTAAAGTTCAAAAATTATACATCTGAAAATATTCCATTGAGTTGAGATGCCAAAAATCCAAAAACATTTGAATATTCCAAACATACTAAAAATTAAAATAGGCTTACAATCTCCACAAGAGATATAAAGCCACAAAATCCAAAAATATTTGTCTTGTCCTAAATCCAGTCAAAATCTTTAATCTAATCCTTTTTAATCCTAAACCATTATTGGAATGTGTCCTTCCCTTGCATATATCCTTTTTGGGGGGCACCATCCATTTATCATTATAATTGATCCTTCACACATGGATTTGGACTTGGTTAAACAACAAAATACTTTATGTTGATTTCAAGTTTATGTGTTTACTTGTTTGTTTCCTTTTTTGTTGTTGCCTCAACTAAATCCATTATGCCAATAGGGTCATCATCATGGTGCTTCTTATTACATAGTTGTACTTGAGTCCATCCATTATTATTCATCAACATTATTATCATGGTTTTCATCATTGGTGCATTGTTGTCAACTATCTAGTAGACCAAGGTTCAGTCCTTATACACATTACGGTTCAATCATCA
This sequence comes from Torreya grandis, assembly GCA_037957365.1. NCBI lineage: Eukaryota > Viridiplantae > Streptophyta > Pinopsida > Cupressales > Taxaceae > Torreya > Torreya grandis. The sequence goes on along the minus strand of JARHVA010000015.1, from coordinate 4,048,038 downwards.
TGGTGTTTTATATCATGGTTCACACCATTAGGTGTTATATCAAATATAAAGTGCTAGAAGACTCATTGATAATATCGTAGCAAAAGATATCCTTATCTACTACCTACACCACAATCCCTTAACTGTGTGGTTAAATTATATGCTACTCATGATACATCTAAGTATATACAAACAATCATGATCAATTTATTAAAAAAATTCCAATCTAATCATGTCATTATTCAATCATTACCTTATTCTTCTAATTATCATTTATCTTATCACTTTGACCATCATAGGTGCATAGTTTTTTATGGCTTCATTTTTTTTGAAAAGTCATTATACCATTGTACCTATGTTTACATCACTCCTGTCATTTTTAATTTCTATGATAGTTTAAATCCTTGAATTATACTCAACAATCAATCACTTAACCATTTGCATCATTTAACAATGAAATCTACCCTATTAGGGAAAATCATTTAGACCTATCAATCTTTTCATCTGCTCTACTAGGGAAATCTATTTCCATATTTGTACCATCATCTTTAGGATCCTATACCATCATTTCTCCCTACTGGGATAAATTCTTCTAATACTAATCCCATAGAATTTTGCCATGTTTAGGGCTGATTAAAGTGTGTCAATTGTTTTGGGATGCATCCTTACCACTTCTCCCCACCTTAGGGCCAATTTTAATCTACTATTATTACCCATTATGATCAAAGTGTTCAAGCATTAGCTCATTTGGATTAAGCTTACCCATGAGTTAAGTTCACCATTATTATTCTTCTCTTTTTTGAGAACCCATCCACGTCCTGCATGCCCTCTCGAGGGGGCATCATGGGTTACTAACTATTTATTCATCTAATATTTTAATCACTTTTTCATTTTTTGAAAAGTAATTACTTCAATAGTGTCTCGCAATGACTTATCAAAGAGAGGCAAAATGTAGACACTTAAAATTGGACACTGTGTTGATTTTAATCATTCATAATCATCCCTAATCATCCATAGTTTTTTATAATTCTAATTCATCATCACTATTTATGGTTTACTATTCACATCTTTATTAAGTTAATAATCCAAATTAATTAACTAATCCTTCCTTAATTAGAAATTACATGGATTTTGAATATTTACACTTTCTATAAATCCAAATATCTAATTATCCTTACCTCATGAGGTCATCTTCCACTCCATTTCTTTTTCAAAATTTTAAAGATGCCCTAGGCTTCGCCTGTCCCCCATAATTGTAATTTTATAATATTATCTTCCTCATGTTTCTAATTTAATAATCCACCTCATATTCCACTCAATTCCACTTACCAATTTTATATTATATCATGCTCCCAAATAAATTTTATATTTATTTATGAGTCCCACATGTTCTCCACTCTAGTTTTTAATTCAAGATTCCCATTTTTAATTATAAATTGTCTTTTATTCTTGGCCCTTGATTCTTAAGTCAAGATGGATGGTTTATAACCATTTTAAATGTCTATAAATTAGAGTTTCTTCCTTCAATTTAGACAACCTTCTCTATTCTAGATGCACTATGCAAGAATCATTCTAGAAGCTTCAATTTATTCAATAATTTCATCACTCTTTCATGCCAAGCCAAAGCCAAATTAAGTGTAGACAAGGGGAAATGTTTTTCAAACATGGAGTTGATATTTCAAAAGACATCTTATTCTACAAGCCAATCTCAACCTCTTCAAACCAATTCTTAAACATATCTTCAAAGGAGGTAAGATTGTTGTTTTATATTTTCAATTGTATTTCATGTTTGTTAGTCACATAGCTTAACCTAGGAATTAGACTTGAGAAGTTATGTCTTTAATTTATTTTTTATTTATTCAATAACAATTGAATAATTCTTTCTTAGATTTATGATCTACATCTACCACTTATCACTTTCTAACTCTCTACTACTTCTTGTCTATCTATTATGTTTATGTGGGATCTAATTCATACCACTTGTTGTAATCCTAGCTACCTAAGATATTTTGCATATCTCATGACTACTGATATCACCTCTAGATTAGTAGGATTATGACACATAGATGGTTCTCAATATTGTGCTTGCCTAAAAATGATCATATGAATAACTATGTTGACATCACCTCTGAGTTAGCAGGATGATGACACATGGATGATTCTCAACACTCCACTTATTCAAAAATGATTTTATAAATAATTATGTTGATGTCACCTATAGGTTATCAGAAGATGATATGTGGATGACTCTCAACACTCTGCTTACATAAGAATTATATTGATTTTACCTCTAGGATAATAAGAGGATGACATGTGGATGGCTCTCAACACCCTAATTGCCTAGAAATGACTGTATAAAGAACTATGTTGATGTCACCTCTAGGATGACATATTGATGACACATGGACAACTCTCAGTGTTATACTTACCTAAAAATGACTTCATGAATAAATGTGATGATGTCATTTTTGAGATGATGAGAAGAGAACAAGTGGATGGATATCAACACTCCGCTTACCTAAAAATGACCATATGAAAAACTGTGTTGATGTCACCTTTGGGCACCAATTTGTGGGATGCTACCACATGGTAGCATATTAAGCACTCAAGATGTCTCAACATATTCCAATCACCTCATGCACCTAAGTACCTAAGATGGTTCCATAATGTATCATCTTGAGTACTTAAAGTTTTCATCACAACCCAATTATATCCAAGCCCCCAGGGACCTGGAATGCTACCACATTGTAGCATCTCGAGAACTTGAGCACTATGGCATGGGATACAAATCATATACAAAGCAAATACTAGACACATGACATGCCCCCCATGAGCCCAAGATAAAAAATAAAGGTAGAATTTGTAAGGTTGATGGGGTACCACATCGACCATGACATGTCATGCCACACCAACAATCCCATATCAGAAGGAACATAAGGGATAAAAATAAGCACTAGAAAATGGCCAATGAAGGGAAAAACTTGACATAAATCTAGAGGAATCTACTTTTAAGCCATCAACATAAATCTAAATGAATGGGTTGAGTAGTACGTGAGGGAGAAATGGTGGAATCATGGTGATCAAATGCTAATTTAGAGTTGATAAGCCATAATGCACTTTAAACACGGATAAGAGGAATTAAGACTAGAAGACACATATGTCTTTCCAACCATAAATCCCTAAAACCCTTTTAATAATGGAAAGAGTGTCATCATTGTCCATAAGGAAATAATAATTATCATTCTATCAATGGCAACAATAATGAAAAAAGCTTCACCTCTACAAAAAGAAGTTTTTCTCAATGATTGTCAGATCCACTCCCACCTCTACCTATGGAAGACATAGACATTTAGAGCGGGGTCAAAGATGCATATAGTGAGAGCAGGGTTATAATAAAAAATAGAGGACCTAAAAAAGTGGCCAAACATAGAAAATATGATTTTTTGAAAATACTAGATAGCATATAGGTATCAGAGTAATTAAAGGCATGAACAATTGAGGGATATTACAAACCACAAACCTATTCAATCTTAGTACAATCATACCCTTCAAATTAAATCAAAGGTTGTAAATATTAAATGAAGAGAAATACTTGAGTCCATTTACAACCAAACTTAAGGTATTTTAGGTTCAATAAACATGAATAATTTTAAAGTAGATCATTCCATTTGCTTATGAAATGACTCCCTATATTAATCTTAGATTCATAGATGTTGAAAAGATAACAATTCAATTCCATAGTTTTTAATATTACATTAGATAGTATCTTTAAGTTGTAAAAACATTAAACCATATATAGTCTAATGAGAAAAAAATATTCTAAAACTAGAATTGACTCAATAATAATAGATAGGAAATTACAACATAGAATTGGTAGAGATTTAACAAACATCAAAAAACTTGAACATATTCTTGAAACTCAATTTCAGAATATAGCTAACAAAAAATGTCAGCTACTCTTTGTTTCTTCGACATGAAAAAAAATACTTGTTCACTAATTTCAAAATCAAGTACAAGGGATGAAAAGATATTGAACACAAATCCAAGCTTAATTCAACCCAAAATTTATTGTTGATTCTAGTAAAAGTTTTACCTTAAATTACCATACAAAAAACTATTTGACGTCATCTTCAAGTTAGTGGGATGATGACACATGGATATTTCTCAATGATTTACTTGCCCTAAAATTATTTTATGAATAAAAAAGTTGATGCCACCTCTAAGTTAGTGGGATGATGAGACATGGATTGCTCTTAGCACTTCGTTTGCTCAAAAATGACTATATGAAGAACTGTGATGATGTCACCTCTTGGCTAATGGTATGATGACATGTGGATGGATATATATGTTGTTCTTGCCAAAAAATTACCATACAAATAAATGTGCTAATGTCACTTATAGTTTAGTGAAATGATGACACACAGACAACTCTCTACACTTCTAGGCATTAAGTTTTCATTTACATCTAGAAATGGGTTTTTCCATTGGCATTGTAAAATTGTCTATTATTTTAGTCATTGAGAGGTCATTTCTATTGATTGGATCCATTTAACCCATTTCTTACTCATCTTCGAAATATGTCCATACTTTCAAAAAAAACTAACCAAAATTACAAATTTTCCCTATAAATGGCCAAGTTTTCCTAAATCTGGTGATATACATGTTTATTTTGCCCTTTTAACACATCCAAAGAAAGAGAGGTTAGTCTTATATCTTTTTAGTGTTTTTTTTTTATATAATGGTTGTTAGCTCAGTTACCTATGGGCACCTGGGTGTAAAGGATGCTACCCTATGGCAATATCCTGGGTGTCTGGGTTTCTTGGCATAGATAAGTCACCTCCACAAAACCATGTGCCTAAAATGCTACCACATGGTAGTGACATGGGCACTCAGAGGGTCTTTTCATAGCTTATCCACTTTTAGGCACTCAAACATAGTATGGGTCCATGTGGTAGAATCATGTGTGCTCAAGGTCTCAACACAACATAGTCATCTTCGAGCACTTGGGTGCCCAGTATGCTGCCATGTGGAAACATATTAAACAAGTGAGAGGTCTCAACATATCCCAATCACCTCTAGGCACCTAGGTGCCTAGGATGGTACCAAAAGGTAGCATCTCAAGCACCTAAGGGTCTCAACATAGCCCAATCATCTCTAGGTACCTAAGATGTTGCCATGTAATAACATTTTGGGAGCCATGATGTTGTGGCATGAGATACAAATCATATGCAAAGTAGATTTTGAACATGTAGAACACCCCCATGATCCCAAGAGAGAAAACAAAGGTGAAATTCATAAGGTTGAGGGGCTGCCAGGTCAACCATGGCATGTCATGCCATACCAACAATTTGTCTTTTATCAGATGGGATAGAAATTTATAAATTTTAGTCCATACAAGCTTTATATGTTCACTAGTTTCAAAATCAAGTATAAGGGCTACAAAGATATTGAACACAAATCCAGGCTTAATTCAAACCAAAATTTATTGTTGATTCTAGTAATTATGTACTATTTATCTTTTGGAATATGTAGTTTAAGAAACATTATCACTCACAAACAATACATTTGTGATTTAAAGAAAAGAGTTATATATGTTTTCTCCAAAACTAATGAAATGGGAATCGTGAAAAAAAATCAATCATATGAAATGATTGAAAAACAAATTTCATTTTATTTTAGAGCATAAGAAAAAAATTATCTTAGATTTAACTTGGGGAAACTTAAAAATCTTTTCAATGTTGCAAACCTTTTTATATCTATTTTTCTTGGTCTTTATTGCATTTCATTATACATCTAGTTTGTGGCATTTATTATTAATAGTGATTTATTTTTTGTGCTCAATGTTGGTTTACCTTGGGCCTGTTAATTTGTTAATGCTTATTTATAGCTCTATGATGATTGCCCTTGAGCCTGTTAAGGTTAGTTCTAGGGTATATGATAGATGTTAATGGCCAATTTTGGCATAATGCCTATGATTTTTTATCTTTATTGTATGTTACTACTAGGGAAATAAATGGGCCCGTAAAAAACATTATCAAAATATTTATAAAACAAGGCATAGTGATTACAAAGCTAGCAACCAAGATCTCAATGCTCCTCACATTACAGTTTTCTAGTGTATTCCACCATGAAGTGAGCTCAAATATGGCTCTTTAAAACCCAAAAAACACTAAAATTTTACTCGAGAAGAAACCAAAATAATCCCCTTCACCACTCCACTATAATAAATATATCATAAAAATGTACTTAGAGATTACTAAGTTAATTAAATCAACACAGCACCCCTAAATATTTTCATAAATACAAGCGTGTTGGTTTACTCCACTTAAATGTCAAAATCACCCTACCAAACCTTATGGTAAAAAATGAATCTGGATAAAATTAAATAAGTAGGCCCTCAACTTTATTCTTACCTACCTGAACACCTAGGTCAAGGAGGTCTTCTTAAAATGTTGGCTTACATATTAATTTCCATAAAAATATTATAGTGCTCAACCACACCATTTTCTATTAACATATTTTAGTTAATATGTTTTTTTTTCCTTTCTTTTTTAACAAGATAGAATCAAGATATTAATTTTTGTACAACATCCTATTCAAACCTCCAATTAAAATATGTATGTGGTTGAGTAAAATTCAAAGGAATTTGATTTATTTAATCTCAAAGAGCGCACTCATGACTTCAGAGAGAAATTACTAAAATAAAAAGGCTAAAATAGAGTTATTCTTGTGAAACAAAAATTTAACAATAATATTCTAAAAATTTCACATGACAATAATCTTCATGAATTATTGAAGATAATCCTAGGGGATCTAATTTGAATAGTTGATCAGGTCCCTCACATGCAAAAAGAGAATGTTTATGATTGTGAAAGAATTTTTTCTTACAGATAAGTCTCCATTTAAATACATATTTGAGAAAACCTTGAAATTTTGGGCATTGCCTAATGTAATCTTTGTGTTGTATTGCCATCTAGAACACAACATGTAATGTATGGCATGTAATAAGGCATGTGGCAGTATTTAAAACTATTTATTTTTCACAAATTCATTAAAATGTTATTTGTCTATAAAATGCAATGTTTAACCTTATGTTACTTGAGTTAAGCAGTCCTTTCATTTTTCTAAATCTAGTAGGTATAAATAATGACTAACCAATATCACAATTAAAAAATGTAAGCATTTGAAAATCTAGAGCAACAGTCATACAATAAAGTTGTATAGTGTATGTGAGGAAATCAATCAATATTCACATGGATTATTTGGCTTGTTCTTACAACTAGAGAAGCATTTAAACCATTAGCAAGATGAAGGCTTTAAAAAGATTGCTACTAGTTCTAAACAAAAAAAATATTTAACATATGCCAATACAATACGCAACAAAAATTAATCAAATAACAATATCTATCTAAAATTATGAAATCATATACTGCAAAATAAATATTAAACAATGAGGTAAATCCAATATTATGATATGAAATAATACTAATACCAATAATGCTATATATGATCATAGGGAAATAGCATATGTGATTTAATCTATAATCATTAAATAAAACAAGATTAAGCAATAAAAACATGTACATTAACTATAATACAAAATTAAGATATTAATAAATGACATTGGCTTGGAAAGAAAACATGTTGACATAATTTCATAGCTAATAAATTTGGATTATGTTTGAGTTCAATATTTACAAAATGTTATGATTAAAATATAAGATAGTGTCCTTTGTTAAAACATTGTCAATTATCATCTAAAAACTAAAACAACTAAATTTAATAGAAGTTTGGTCCATTAGACTATGCAATTATCAATAGTGAATGAGATCTTCAAGTTTTTGAAGCTCTAGACAAAAAACAAAGTCTAATACAACATACATATACATACATATATATATATATATATATATATAAGCAATGTCTTTGCAGATCTCATTCAATATTTTACCACTAATCATGTTGGATATAGTTTTCCATTCAGCTATAAAAGGGTGTTTATACTTAGGTTGTTAGCAGTCTGTAGAAAAGTGGAAAATGGATAAAGCCATTAATTTTTATTTGCATCTATAGATAAGTAAGAGCATGGTAAAATTTAATACAAACATATGACTATGAAATTAGAAGTTAAGATGATTTTCAATTTCTTCAACTAATTTAGTATTTGCAATAGATTTGACTAAATTATTAATAAATATGATGATATTACTCATGACAAGTGTGAAGTTTCCATGTAGTTGAAATCATTGTAACAGAAAAGCGGCAATTGAAATGTCTTGCATATATTCATTGAAGAAGATTTTAGCTTATTCTAGAAGTTTTTGCTTCAACTGTGTTTGATTTAAAATGCATTCAATTTTCCCATTTTTTGTTTGTAGAATTCATTACAAAGAATGTTGGTATGTATACATTTGGTCTTACTTGTGTAATATGCAAAATCTTTTTTTGAATACATATTAGTGTACACCAGTGACCCACAATCATTACAAAATGGTTGGAAAGGAAATGTATGAACATTTTTTGGTTTTAAAAACACCTTTGACATGCAAATCAAAAAATTTGTTTCTTCATGTTGTGAAATTGTTGACATTGTAAAAAATCTCTCAACATATTTTTTTCTGAATAAAGTAATGAAATTTGGATAGATGTTTGCCTTAATATTTTATTTTGGTAGATTTTATAGATGATCCTTTGTATATTTATCATTTAATATATCCAAAAAATTGGATTGACTTGCACGTAGCAATGGAGTGCCTTTAGTTTTATTCCTAACGATGTTTTTTAACAACATTGTTGGTGTGTTTGTTGATAACAACATTTGTTGCAGGCTAGGATGTAGGTGTTTGTAGTTGTCATTGATTATAAGTTGTAAAATAATTGTTAAATATCAATGTTTTGGATAATATTATGCATGTGTATATGTTTAGATAAAGGAAATGATATTGGAAAGGATAAAGAAAAAGTATTAAGGTTTTTTGAGTGTGAGTACTTACTGTTGCCATGTCTTGCTCAGCTTCACCATCTTTGAGTTGTAGTTTATATTAGTTGTATCATTTTTTATAACCAATTACAATTGCATCCAATGAAACTAATACATATGTGTCGTTTGATTGCACAAGATATCATATAGTGGTATCCGGAGTAAGCCTATGTTCTTTGCACACTATTACAATGTTTTCTATGATGGTGTTTTTATTTAATACAAGACAACAATCAGCATCACCTCTTTCATATTACCAAGTGAGAAATATGATAATAATTTCTCAATATGTTTATTTTTTATGTTCACATTTATTGTCAATTGACCAAATTTGTCAATGGTGTTAGCATGTACTATTTATTCATTTGATGATGAATTTGTATTCTTAATGAACCCAAGACCCTAAATAACTAACACATCATCTTGTTTCTATAGCTAATTCGCTTTTAGATCTAAGAGAAAGAAGAAACTAAAAAGTAATGGACAAGGCATGGGAAGTACCTGGACTAAAGATTGCGCACCGTAAATCCAGACGCTTGTGAGCACCCCTCTTTGGCTGTGGAGGAATGACACCTGCAACGAAAAGAAACTTGGACAAGAAAATGTTAGATAGATAGGCAGTGGGTTGCCAAGCGAAAGCTTGTTCCCGAAAGTGTAAAAACTTCCTCAAAGGGAGGTCAACCCACAGATAACAGACAGATAAAGACTAAGAAAATATAAGATGCCAGAATATAGAAGTGATAAACAGATTAGAAATGAAAGAAAACACCAATGATTACCTGAAAGGAGTAGTCGAGCTGATGACAGTCGCCGAGGTCGAAAATGTTGCCGGCGTCGGTTAAGAGGTCTGCCAACGTCGGTTATCCTGCCGACATCGGTCGGGGAAGTGACCAGCGTCGGTCGGGGTAGTAGCCTGTGGTCGGGTCTGGGATGTGTTCTGGACTGTGGACAGGTCTGGGATGCTAAGAGGGTCGAGACAGAGTTTGGGGACGGGTCTGAATGGACTGTGGAGTGATCTTGCCCTGTACAGGGTCTTTGTTGGCAAAAGGGGGATGAGGGAGTTGTCTGGGATTGGTATGAAGAGTGGGACAATGTGAGAGGAGGATGGACAGAGGACAGGTCCTGAGAAGGCTTTTCAGCCTCTCAGGGGGAAGGATGGAGGGAATAGGAAGCAGCAGATAGCTGAAAGCTTAAAGAAAAGAAATTAAATAACAGCGTCTGCTTACCTTTTTGCTTGCTGAATGAAGAGTTGAAGAAGCTGTTGTTGAAGCCACAGAGGATTCTGCAAGAAGAGAACTCTGATGAAGAACCTTTGCACCTGTTGCTGTTGTTGCACGAGGTCCAAACAGAGACAAGACGAATGCCAAAACACCAAGAGAGATCTGTTTGTGAGCTCCAGGGTCCAGGGGGCTACAACGGATGCAGAAAGGGGTAATGAAGGATGCCGACGCTGGCAGTTTCGCCGACGTCAGCCGAAGGGTCGCCGACGTCGGCGGTCACAGAATGGGGACAGAGGCTAAAAATAGCCTCTGCCCATTCTTGCACGCCGCCGAGCGAGGGGGTGTGGGAAGAACGGTCACGAGGATGCCAAAATGGGCGTGGGGGGAAGATAATGAAGAGATTTGGCCTAATAAATGCTAGGGGGAAGGTGGAGGGATTCAAGGGAGGATCCAAGGTGGCAAGGGTAGGGTGGAAAGGGGGCCAAGGTCAAGGGTTAGGATAGGGGTTTAAGGCCAAGGGGGAGGACCAAGGTGCAGACACGTTTGCGGTGTCTACATTTGCCCCTTTTATCTTGTTGGTTGTTCTAGACGAACTGCAAGACAAAAATAGGAGTTGGTTGCCCCAGAAAAGGGATGAGGTGTTCCCCCCCTCAAAGTGATAGTCGAGAGAAGGGAACCGAAGATCGAGTGTCGATTTGACAAAAGGTGGATGAGAAAGATGAAAAGTGAGTGAAAACGCAGAAAAAGTCGTGATTGCACGTATACCACGTAACGGGATGGTCGGGTCAAATTGTCGCATGTCGAGGGTCAAGGAGTGCCAAAATTGAAGTAACCGGGCCCCAACATTTAGTCGTCTACTGATCGGGTCATTCAATTTAAGCTGAAGCTCCAAATGGTCATCGTGTTCTAGGTATCCAGGGCTCAGGAAGTGCTCCCAGAAACACGAAAAAGCCACAAGTAGTAGGGATCAACTGGCTCGCGATCCTATACTTGTGAAGGGTCAAAAATAGTCTGCGGACAATTCTGCTAACCAGCCGTGAGGTAGCACACACGCAAAAACAACCAAGGCAACATTGTCTTGGAAGTGGTCGAAGGTCGAAGGATGGTCATTGGTCAAGAGGATGGATGGACGAAAGGATGCGGCCGAGCTATCCCCAGAAGACCCCATGTCAACTGAGTGCTGCCTACATAGCCCCTGTCGTAAGGGCCTCAGGCCGATGTAGTTCTCCCTAAAAGGGAGGGAGGGTCAGAGGGATTGATTGGTCTTGGCCAAAGAGAATGATTGGTCTTGGTCAAAGAAAAATGATTGGTCTTGGTCAAGGTCAAGGTCGCAGAAGAGAAGGTTTGTTCATCAAAGAGACGAACAAACGGGGGTGGTCGAGCTAACCTCAGAGGATGTGTTATCTGAGTGCTGCCTACATAGCCCTGGTCATAGGGCCTCAGACCAATGTAGTTCAGACAAATTGAGAAGATTGGTCGATGATGAGATTGGTCATGTGTTGAAATGACGAGGGTAAGATGAGGATAAAATGATGCTACAGATGGTGTATTCTGTAGAATTGGTCGAGAGTCTTTCATCCCTAGCAAGTTTCCATAGTCGTGATGGATATATGCTAAAAATGAATAGAAGTCGATTTATGCTTCAGCAAGTATTGGTTTATGCTTAACATAAATTGGGTCTAGTCGGTAGTTTCCATGTGTACTGGTGTCCATAGAAACTATGTGAAATGGTCTAGGATGATGTTAGCTGAAAATGATGAAAATGGCTGGGTTTGAGATGAGTCGCTAATTGATGCGGTTAAATGTGACTAAAGTGTAGAGAAAAGATGAAAGGCAAATTGCTCTTTCATTGACAAGGACCAGAAAGGAAGCATAGATAGGGGTTATTAGAACAAAAGCCCCGTTCATGCATTACGTCGTTGACCAGTGTTGAGTTAGAACGGTAATCGAATCACTTTGACATTAAAGTGAGCTCGAAGTCCCTTGAGCAGGTGAGAGGAAGAGGATAGGGTAACCCAGTCTAAGAGCAGGAATAACCTTGCCCCTTTTTATAGGAGACCCTGAGACAACTACAAGCCAAGTCCATGACTCGTTATTTTTTTTTTTTTTTTTTTTTTTTGGTGCAGGCTGATCGATGTGGGAAGCCTACATAGAGATGTCTTTTGATGTAGTGGTCATGTTGCGAAGCTGATCGATGCGGGAAGCTATGCGGGAAGCTTCTAAGAAAGGCGCTGTTTGTAGCAAGATTTAGTCATAGCCATCCTTCGAGGGAGTGGTCTATATTTTTGCTTAATAATGTTTGATAAGTTGGCCTAGCTGTCCTTCGAGGGATCAGTCTAGTAATACAACAATGATAGTATAGCTGTCCTTCGAGGGAGCAGTCTATCTTTTTGATTTTGACTTGATTTTGTGACCATGGATATGTTTTGACATCTTGATATATTTTTTGATTTAGAGTCATGGACAAGGCTGTAGAAGTTCAAGGACTCCCCTTTTATTAGGACAAAGCATCCATGCATCATAAAAGGGTTGTAGAAGACTTGTTAAAGGGAAATAGGGTTGAAAGGGATGAGGATTAAGAGGATGAGGATTGCTCAAGGGACGATCTCAAGTTACGCGTCAAGTAGATGAGTACTCGACTAGCAGAAGAATGGTCAAAGATGCAACGCATTAAGAGGCTCAGGTTCTGGCCGTCCGTCGAGGGAAGACAGACGATAAGTCCCTGATCCATACTTGTGCGTGATGATAAAAGGTCCAAGCCAATTGGGGGCAAACTTGCCTCGTTTACTTCGCTCCATATTGGTCACGTGCTGATTCTCTTTGAGGACGAGGTCTCTGATGTTGAAGTCTCGTTCTCGCAGATTTTTGTCGTAGGCCCGCTTTATGCGACTTTGGTAGACATGGAGATGATTAAGGGCAGCAAGACGGCGCTCGTCGAGTAACTCAAGTTGAGCTAAGCGATCTTGACGAAAGTCGTCGTTGGAGAGAATGTCATGCAGGGAGATGCGGAGAGACGGGATCTGTACTTCGAGAGGTAAGACAGCCTCTGTTCCGTACATGAGAGAGAAGGGAGTAGCACCCGTAGAGGTTCGGATGCTAGTGCGGTAGGCCCACAAAGCGAAGGGAATATGAATGTGCCAATCCCTACCTGTATCGTCGACCACCTTCATGAGAATTTTAGTGAGAATTTTGTTAGAAGCCTCTGCTTGCCCATTTACTTGTGGGTAGGAAGGCGAAGAAAAGCTGAGTTTGATGCCAAATGAGTCGCATAGTTTTTGGACAGTCTTATTTTTGAAGGACTTGCCGTTGTCGGTAATGATTTTGTGAGGGACACCGAAACGACAGATGATGTGGCTGTTGATGAAGTCGGCAATTTTGTCGGCTTTTGTGGAGATAAGAGGAATGGCTTCCACCCACTTGGTGAAATACTCAGTGGCAGTGATGATGGATTGATGACGAAGAGACGAGTGAGGGTTGATCTCACCGATGAGATCCAAGCCCCACTGAGAGAAAGGCCAAAAATCCTGAGCGACTTGCAGGGCGTGGCTGGGGAGATGAAGCAGGTTAGAGTACTACTGACACTTGATGCAACGTCGAACATAGTCGCTACAGTCTTGATGAAGGGTGGGCCAATAATAACCCAGGCGAAGGATGCGCTTGGCAACCGAGTTTCCACTGAAGTGTCCACCACAAATCCCGTCGTGGACTTGCTTTATGGCTTGAGGAGCTTCAGTGGAGGTTAGACAGTGAAGAAGGAGGCCGTTGAAGCCTCGTTTATAGAGAAGACCCCCTAGCATGGTATAGCGAGCTGTGCGCTTGATGAAAGCTCGCCGCGCATTGCTAGAGAGGTTGGGAGGAGTGACAGAAAGAGACAAGTAGTCCACAAGTTGCTTATACCAGTCATCTTATGGGCTAGAATTGACAGTGTTGATATGGTCGATGTGAGGAGAGATGTATGAAGGCAAAGGTACACGATGCACTGTGATAAAAAGGCGAGATGATGATGATGAAGATGGGATATGCGAAGCAAGAGAAGCCATGGTGTCGGCAAACTTGTTCGTAGAGCGTGGAACAGTTTGCAAGAGGTGATGGTCGAAAGATGCTAAAAGAAGGTCAACACGACTCTTATACCTCTATAAAACTTCGTTTTTATAGAGATATGAACCGTTAACTTGATTAACGACGAGCTGCGAGTCGCCGAAGATGTTGATAGACTTGATGTGGAGAGAAAGAGCAGTCTGAAGTCCCAAAATTAAGGCCTCGTATTCGGCCATATTATTGGTACAATCAAAGTCAAGCTTGAAAGATAGAGGCATGGGCTCCCCTTCGAGTGGGATGAGGATGACCCTCGCACCCCCGCCGAGTTGACATTTGGAGCCGTCAAAGAACATGGTCATTTGGTAGACGGTGTCATCGGTGGAAAGGGTAGCGATAGACTCGTCAGGGAACTCACAGTGTGAAGCTTGGTTGTCGGGAAGAGGGGCATCTGCCAGTTGGTCAGCGATGGTTTGCCCCTTGATAGATTTCTGCTGGATGAATTCGAAGTCAAACTCAGCAAGCAGCATGAGCCACCGAGCCATACGTTGATTCTGGTATGGCTTGGAGTGCATGTACTTGAGAGGGTCGGTGTGAGTGACGACAAAGGTTTTGTGGTTGAGAAGATAGTGGCAGAGCTTGGTAGCGGAAAAGACTAATGCCAAACAGAGTTTCTCAGTATGAGTATACCGAGTTTCATAGTCGACCAGTGTTCGGCTGATGTAGTAAACCGCTTGCTCACGATGATGCTCGTCTCAGTGCGCGATCATGGCACCTAACGAATGGTTGGTGGCAGAGATATAAAGGTAGAAGGGTTGGTCGTCCTTAGGTGGAATGAGGACTAGTGGAGAGACCAGATAGCTTTTGAGGGCCTCAAAAGCTTCTTGACAGTTCTTATCCCATTTAAAGGAGACGTCCTTCTTAAGGAGGTGATGGAAAGGTTGGCAACGGTCTGAAAGTTGCGAGATGAAACGGTGAATGGACTGGAGCTTCCCTTGTAGACTGCGAAGCTGCTTGAGATTGGTCGGGGGTGGCATTTCGAGGATAGCGCGGATCTTGGTGGGATCTATCTCGATACCATGGAAGGAAACGATGAAGCCGAGAAGTTTGCCTGAGAGGACCCCAAAGACACACTTCTTGGGGTTGAGGCGGACATTGTATTGCAGAAGGTGAGAGAAGATGATTGTGAGAATGGTCAAGTGGTCGCGGCGAAGTTTGGACTTGCCGAGAAGGTCATCCACATAGTCCTCCATGATTTTGTGGAGGAGATCATGGAAAATGTAGGTCATGGCGCGCTGATAGGTGGCACCAGCATTCTTCAAGCTGAAAGGCATGACTCGATAGCAGAAAGTCCCCCATGGGGTGATAAAGGTAGTCTTGTGCTGATCTTCTGGTGCGATCAAGATTTGATTGTATCTTGAAAACCCGTCCATGAGAGATAGCATCTCGTGGCCGGTCGTGAGATCAACAAGCTGGTCAATGTTAGGAAGAGGAAAGTCATCTTTGGGACAGGCTAGGTTAAGGTCGCGATAGTCCATGCAGATCCGAATCCCCCCAGTTGCTTTAGTAACTGGGACGATGTTAGAGACCCACTGTGGATAATCGATGGGTTGGATGAAGGAGACAGAAAGAAGGCGTTGAAGTTCTTCTTTGACAAGGAGCGCAACGGGAGGATGCATCTTTCGAAGCTTCTGCCTAACAGGCTTAGCCTCTAGTTTGGTGACAATGTTATGGGTAGCAATGGTGGGGTCGATGCCAGGCATGTCGCTGTAAGTCCAGGCAAAGGCCTTGCTATGCTTGGAAAGGAACTGGACATAGTCAAGCTGCTCTTGAGCGTCTAAAGATTGGCCAATCTTTAAGACGTGAGGAACATCGGAAGAAGAAGGGAGGTTGATGTCAATGGTGGATTCATTTAACATAACCTGGGTCTCAGAAGGGAGGAAACGCTGGATGAAAGAGTCGTCGGCACCCATGTAGGAAAGGATGGCATCATCATCAACGCAGTGGATAGTGTGAATGGTTGCCGACTCATCTTCTACCATGCTAGGAAAAATGAGAGGGAGAGACCTGGACACCCCATTAAGCTGATAGGTTAGGGGTTCCAGGTGGATGGTGTTTATGGAAAAAAAAACTAGGAGGGATGGAAACCACCGACTCCGTAGGTGACGAAGGAGAAATGGGCGAGTCTGGAGGAGATTGGTCGATGGTTGGCTCGGGACAGAGGTCGAAAGGAGCCTGAGTGGGGTCATGATATCCCAGGCCATACCGTTTCTTGGCATCATGATCATTGAGCGGCTCAATGGGCTGATGGGAGCCCTGCTCATAACGTCCGAAACCAAAACCCTTCCATGCACACCTGTGAAGGTAAGTGTGTGCAAAGGCGGGGTTGCCAAGAAACGAGAAATCAGATGTGAAAGGTTGGGGTGAAGAAAGGGAAATGTCATTGGTAGGAGCTTGATTAAGCCCCCCATAGACAAAGTTGGTTTGGAAGTGAGGAGGACCATAAGGCACGACCATCCCGACCCGCTGGTCGTAATTGGGACTGAGGTGAAGGCGTCCATACTCTTGCAGAGTTTGGAACATGTCGAGGGTCAACAAGCGATATTCCCCAAGTGATAGTCATTGGAAGATGTCTTCCATGGGGTCTTTGGTCGGCGCTTGAAGAGGAGGGGTGAGGGCAACCACCGATTGCAAATTGGTCGAAGCTTCCGCAGATGGAGGCAGTGCCAGAGTTGACGGTTTGATGGGAATGAGGACATCGTTGGGACGGTAGGTGGTGTTGCAAGTCTTGAAGGGTGAAGGGTCAGCGGGAATGGTATGGACTTGCCCGTCATGCTCAAACTTCACACAACGGTGTAGGGTGGAAGGAATGCAGGCCATGGCACGGATCCAAGGTCGGCCTAGTAGAAGGTTGTATTGAAACTCTCCTTCGATGATATAGAAGAGCTCCGGGACTGTGCGTGGACCAACGCGAATGTGAAGGATGACTGTGCCAATGGTCGTGGCGGTGGTGTCATTGAAAGAGCGTAAGATCGCGTCAATTTTGGAGACACAATTCTTGGGAAGAGACAGTTGATCAAAGGCGTGGGTAGAGATAATGTTGATGCTAGCACCGCCGTCGATCATAACGCGTTTGATGCGTGTCCGATCAACATAGGCAGTGATGAAGAGGGCGGCGTCCTGATCTTCTGTGTTAGATGTGGGAATCTCAGAATCGCTGAATGTGATGGAGTTGACAGGAGATAAAGAATGGACGAGGGCAGCGAGTGGTTGGGGGTCCTCGGGTTGGACCTCCACTGCCTGCAAGGCTTGGATAAGGGCTTGACGGTGTTGAGGCGAGGTTTGGATAAGGTCATAAAGAGACATCTTCACAGGTGTCTGATGAAGCTGCTTCAGCATGGAGTCGTGAATTGGCCCAGAAGAGGAAGACGAAGAAGGTTGGGATGCGCCAACGATAGAAATTTTAGGCTTGGGCGCAAGGGGTGGCTTGACGAAGGGATAGGTCCAAGGAATGGCAGCTTTTTCTTTTGCCTTGTCCTTTTGTGACCTAGTGGTTATACGGATAGCATTGATTTCAAAAATGGGAGGTGAAGAAGGGGTCATGTCTTGCTGGTGAGATGTTGACATGCTTGAAGAGGTTGGATGAGGAGTCGGAAGGGTCGGGTCCTCCATAGGCAGTAAAACGGAGGATGGCGAGATCGGTGGTGCAGGTAAAGCCGAGGTGTCCTCCAAGATGAGAGAGGTCGACAAAAAACTAGCCGGGGAGAGAGGCTCGTCCATATGTGATGGACTGATTGATGGACTAACCTCCTGAGGTTGATTGGGGATGAAGGGAGAGACCGTATTGACTGTTCGAACGTTGTGCTCATGATTGTCATCAATTAAGGTTTGGACGTTGTTTTGAGTTGGCGGATGATTGGGGAAAGGTTGTTTGAAGATGTCAATGGCTTGATTAGGGGGTGCATTTGGATTGTCTAAGATGAGATCCCCCTTTTCAAGCATGTCTTGGATTATGTTCTTAAAGGTCTTGCAGTTTTCCGTGTCATGGCCCTTAACACGGTGGAAGCTGCAGAAGTCATGCTCCCTATACCACGCGGGAATAGCGTGTGAGGGATCGAATTGTGGAGGAGGTCGGGCTTGAGGGAGATTGAGGGCCCCCTATTTGAGAAGCTTGTCCAGCACAGACGCATATGATTCTCTGAGAGGAATATATCGCCGTTGTACGTATCTTTGTTGGAACTGGCGAGTAGCGCTCTGAGATGTAGATGGCTCAGGCTGATTGGTCGAGGAGGATGAAGGTCTGACAACCACGGCATTAGCTGAAGCCTTGGATTTAGAATTGGATGATGATGGCTTGGCAGAGGAAGAGTCATTGGTCTTAGAGCTGGGATTCTTGTTCCGTAACTTGACTTTATTCTCCTCGATGGCACGCAACTCAAGTTTGCGAGCCATCGTGAAGGCTTCGTCAAAAGTGTGGAAGGTTTGAACCCTCAGGGTGGAAGAGATATGTCTGGCACAGGCTTGGGAAAAGAGTTCAATAAGCTCGGCCTGGGGTAAGGAAAAGGAGAGTTGGTTGATAAGGCCTCTCCATCGAGCAATGAAGTCGGCTATGGACTCGTCCTCGAATTGCCGGATAGAATAGAGGTCTGTGATTGAGACCTTCTTGGTTATGTTGATGGAAAAGTGATCGAGGAAGAGCTGAGCCAATTGTGTGAATGAGAAGAGAGAATGGCTAGGAAGGGAGCTGTACCAGTCAAGTGCAGCACCCGAGAGAGACATAGGAAAAGTGCGTAAGAGTAACGCATCGTCATGGCCAATGAGGTAGCAGGCATGTCTGAATGCCCGCAAGTGTTGTTGTGGGTCTTCCTTGTTTTGAAAGCGAGAAAACTTCGAAAGCTCCCACTGGCTAGGATATGGTCTGATTGGGATAGAAGGATGAATGGGCTCGTTACAGATCTGCTCGTATGAAAGAGTGTTGCGCGAGCCGGAAACAGAGGTCTCAAGACTGGTCATCTTGTCCATTAGCATTTTGATGATGTCTGCCGACGGATTGACAGGTGGCGCGCCCCCTAAGTTGTAGGGCACTTGGAAGAGGCTAGGTGAGGTATGCGACATAGTCGGTTGTACAATGTACGGATGACTAATCACAGGGGCAGAGGTGGGGGCTAAAGGTGGTTGAGTAGAAGACATAGTTAGGCCTGATGTTGCCACGAGAGGTTGAACTGTGGTAACGGGGGCCAAGGGGTAAGAAGCCACCCTGGTGTTGATAGGGGCCAGGGTAGGCGGAATAGAGACGATAAGGTTTTGAAAAGGAGTGGATAGCAGTTGAGAGGGTTGAAGTTGACAGGGGGCTGGAACCCCGGTGGAAGTGGGCCCAATGATAGAGGGAGAGGCCACACCTGGAGGATTGGTCAAAGTCTGGTCAGTGGTCAAAGAGATGGCTTGAGTGTCTGAAGGTTGAACTATGGATGTTGTCGAAACAGCCGTAGTCGCGACAAGGGAGGTTGGCATTCCATAGATTGGATTGCCCAAGGAGTCTCGCGTTCGGCTATGCGCGAGATAGTGTTGCAAGGCCTTGACGTTGAGGTCCAAGAATCGCTCGAAGTCTTGGTCCCCTTCTTGGACAATGGGAGTCTGCGGTGGGGTTGGACGAATGGGAGTTCTTTCGGTCTCCGAGTTGAACTCCATTGTAGGCTTGGTCGCGGACGGGGTGGACGGAAGTGGTTGACGGCTAGCGTGGTTGACAAGAGCCTTGGCTTGGCTACGAGTCAAAACCATGCAAGGCAAAGAAGGTTCAGGTCTCAGGAACTGTGTTGCTCAGTTTCAGAAAACCAGGATGGAGTCTTTGGCAGAGGAAGGACAGGTTTCAGGCTGCTGGTTTTGAAAAAAAAAAGACAGTGACAGAGACCGACGTCGGTTTAAAAACCGATGTCGGTTAGAAAGATGGCCGACGTCGGTCAGATAACCGATGCCGGTAACAAATGAAGCCAACGTTGGTATTAGAACCGATGCCAGTGATAGGGGAAGCCGACGTCGGTGGCAGAACCGATGTCGGTGACTGTGTTTTCCAGAGAACCAAAAGGTTCTTGGAAAATAATGAAGAAAGCGTCCTCACTCACTCAAACAAACAGATGAGAAGAGGAAAACAGAGAGAGACACACAAGCCTAAGCGATAAATCCTAGGAATTAACCTTAGAAATTGTGGCTTATGCCTTAGATGGATGTTTGGGGAGATTGGCTGAAAAATGGGTCCTAGAAGAAGGCGGTCTAAAGATGGTTTCAGGTGTTGTTTTAGGTGCTCAAAGATCTGTGTTAGGGTCTGGTACGTGGCCTGGTGCTAAGGAGCAAGCTCCCCTCACTTCACGATTCCAGTGGTTAGCTGGTCTCGCTTAGCCAAGATATACCTCGCCTAGAGTTTAGACTCCGCTAGAGAACGGAGTGGGCTTCCCCCTTGGTGATGAAATCCAAGTAGGGTCACCGGGACGGGTAAGGTATCCGCTGAGGGATGAAATCCCAGTCGGGCCTTGTCTCAGGTATGTTTTATGTTTGTTTAGTGCATGTGGTTCGGTAGTGTAACATCAAGTGTCTAGATTTATTCAATATGCGTCTAAGTTACTAGATGTGGACTACGAAGATGCAAGCACAAGCAGAAATGAAAGTGCAATACGTTTTAATGCCCAAGTTGAAATGTGATGTTTGTGATGCAGACAAGTTTTGAGAAAGGGTCGAGAGTATGATGTTTAGACTAGTCTAGAAATGCAAGGAAGAAAGATTCGTTTTAGTCCTGCTTATAGTGTCATTGAGAAGAAGAGAAAGAGGAGAAAAGGTAAGAACCTAATGCTCCTAAATGAATGAAGAAAAAGGAACCCAGGAGGAACCTAGGGTCCCACCGGGCGTGCCAGGATGTTTCTATAGCTAATTCACTTTTAGATCTAAGAGAAAGAAGAAACTAAAAAGTAATGGACAAGGCATGGGAAGTACCTGGACTAAAGATTGCGCACCGTAAATCCAGACGCTTGTGAGCACCCCTCTTTGGCTGTGGAGGAATGACACCTGCAACGAAAAGAAACTTGGACAAGAAAATGTTAGATAGATAGGCAGTGGGTTGCCAAGCGAAAGCTTGTTCCCGGAAGTGTAAAAACTTCCTCAAAGGGAGGTCAACCCACAGATAACAGATAGATAAAGACTAAGAAAATATAAGATGCCAGAATATAGAAGTGATAAACAGATTAGAAATGAAAGAAAACACCAATGATTACCTGAAAGGAGTAGTCGGGTTGATGACAGTCGCCGAGGTCGAAAATGTTGCCAGCGTCGGTTAAGAGGTCTGCCGACGTCGGTTATCCTGCCGACGTCGGTCGGGGAAGTGACCGGCGTCGGTCGGGGTAGTAGCCTGTGGTCGGGTCTGGGATGTGTTCTGGACTGTGGACAGGTCCGAGATGCTAAGAGGGTCGAGACAGAGTTTGGGGACGGGTCTGAATGGACTGTGGAGTGATCTTGCCCTGTACAGGGTCTTTGTTGGCAAAAGGGGGATGAGGGAGTTGTCTGGGATTGGTATGAAGAGTGGGACAATGTGAGAGGAGGATGGACAGAGGACAGGTCCTGAGAAGGCTTTTCAGCCTCTCAGGGGGAAGGATGGAGGGAATAGGAAGCAGTAGATAGCTGAAAGCTTAAAGAAAAGAAATCAAATAACAGCGTCTGCTTACCTTTTTGCTTGCTGAATGAAGAGTTGAAGAAGCTGTTGTTGAAGCCACAGAGGATTCTGCAAGAAGAGAACTCTAATGAAGAACCTTTGCACCTGTTGCTGTTGTTGCACGAGGTCCAAACGGAGACAAGACGAATGCCAAAACACCAAGAGAGATCTGTTTGCGAGCTCCAGGGTCCAGGGGGCTGCAATGGATGCAGAAAGGGGTAATGAAGGATGTCGACGCCGGCAGTTTCGTCGACGTCGGCCGAAGGGTCGCCGACGTCGGCGGTCGCAGAATGGGGACAGAGGCTAAAAATAGCCTCTGCCCATTCTTGCACGCCGCCGAGCGAGGGGGTGTGGGAAGAACGGTCACGAGGATGCCAAAATGGGCGTGGGGGGAAGATAATGAAGAGATTTGGCCTAATAAATGCTAGGGGGAAGGTGGAGGGATTCAAGGGAGGATCCAAGGTGGCAAGGGTAGGGTGGAAAGGGGGCCAAGGTCAAGGGTTAGGATAGGGGTTTAAGGCCAAGGGGGAGGACCAAGGTGCAGACACGTTTGCGGTGTCTACACATCTTCAAAAACATTACCTATTTTTTTTGTTAGAAGTTCAATAATTGAAATTGGGGCACATTGGCCTATCTTTATTCTACATTGATCGTTATCAAATGCAACTTTTGAGAACAAATATTTTATCATAAGATATAATCATTTTTTTTGAATTGTAAAAGTCAAAGCAAATAGAAGACCATACAATGAAAAATAGAATGCTTTTTTTATCCATTGCAATTTTTTATATAAAATGGTGAAAACAAGAGATTGCCATTTTTGCATTTCTTCTTGTTGTACTTCTATTTGTTGGTTGTTATGCTTTCCTAGTTTTATATTTTGTTGTCTATTTGTAAGGCTGTGACAATGATTTTAAAATTCAAAATTTGAATACAAATATTCGATAGTAAAATATAATGACTTTTATTTTAATTTTAAAAGTTAACAAATTGTAGGTTGCACCCAAAAAAATGGTATTTTTTGTGCATAGTGATTTTAAATAGGAAATGCAAAAAATTAAAAAATTGTCATTTTGGCACTACTTCTTCTTCTATTTTTATCTCTTGACTTTTATGTTTTTCTAGATCCATATCCAATTTCCTATTTAAATTACAACAATGGCATCAACATCCTATATTTTGACTTTATTAAGAAGAAGAAATCAAAAGACAAGAATCATGAGTTTGTAAATGTAGTAACCTATGATAACTAAAAATAAAACATTGCCATTTTGGTGCCTTTTTTCCTATTGTTTGTGCTTGTTGATTATTAAATTTGGTTGCATCCATTTCTTTTTATTTTTTTTAATAATTTCAATAATGCATAAACATTAGTTAATTGCAAAGGAGAAGACACACAAAAAAAAACATAATATAAATGATATAAATTACCATTTTGTCTAGATTCATTTTTTTTCTTATTTAGATGGTATTGATTATTGTCATGTCCAAATTACATTATCTAAACTTATTTCATTAATGGTAATGTCATGGTATGAGGTGTAAAACTAGTTTTGTATTTGTACAAAGTAATTCTTATTGTAATTGTTTTTCAATTATTATATACATAATCGAAGATAACCTACATGATGATCAATCAAGAAGGCAAAAAAAATGCTAAAGTAAATACTATTGATATTGATGTTTGTCCAAAACTGGTCTATTAGATTCCCTCTAGGTGTTTTTAGTAGGTTTGATATCAAAGAAAAATTATGTTTATGTGTTGTGTCTAGAAGTTGTTTCTATGATGTTATTTGTTTAAGCATGTCAATATTGAAATCACCAACAAATATGACCTTGGTATTAGGTGCTAAAATAGATGTTGATTTTATGAATGTCAATATATTAATAATTAGAGCATGTAGAAGTAAATAAACACTAAATATTTTTAGTGACATGTCTAAATAAAGTATATCATGTGTCATAGTTTCCATGTTTGATGTCGCAAATGTTTGTGTTTTTTATTGCAATGTTTCTTTTATAAAACATGACATTAACCCATAGAGTTTCACTGAGGAATAACAATGAAAATTATGTGTAAGAATCGATTTTATTGGCATTTGCATAGTTATGATTTCTTGGAAGCGTAAATTTTTGCATTGCATAAGATCATAGTCATATATTATAATTTATAAATATAATTACAGACTTCATGTATTCAATGAGAAAATTGCAAAAGTATTATGTGTTTCAAAAACAATTGTGAAAAGTGGTTGCCATTGTGCATAGGTCTGCAGTCTTTGCATTGTAGTATTGAACTTATCAAATATGACAAAGTTTTCAGCCTCTAATTTATTGACAAGATACAATGACTTGAAGTTTTTTACTCATGAAAGTGAACTATACACAAGGCCATGATATTTGACACTATTTATCCATTATTAGTCATTGTGATCTATATATTATTCATGCATATGTTATTTATATTAGAAATTGTTGACCTATGGCAATTATTGGTTTCTTGATGTAATTTTTATTGAAATTCTTGTTATAGGAGTCCAAGTTTTAGAATTATGGTCATTGTATAAGCTTTGCATTTTTTTGGTGTTAAACCATTCCAATTTTAGTGTCATTAAATTGTTCCAAATTATGTCTAGTTCTTTGCAGATATAGTGTTTGATAATCCCATCAATACCATTTACTAATCCATCTTGTAGGTCATAGTTTCCACCAATAAATTCAACCAATGTGTTTTGTTTCAAGATTATTATGTCATGAAAGTGATGTTTGTCATTATTGAGAAGAATTTTGTCAGTAAAATCCATTTTTTTATCAATAGCATTCAATGTATATGTTT
Source organism: Torreya grandis (assembly GCA_037957365.1). NCBI lineage: Eukaryota > Viridiplantae > Streptophyta > Pinopsida > Cupressales > Taxaceae > Torreya > Torreya grandis. The sequence goes on along the minus strand of JARHVA010000015.1, from coordinate 4,023,295 downwards.
CTCCTTTCGGGAGGGCAAGCATTTTGGAATTCTATTTTTTAACATCATCATTGTTGTGAAATAAGTATGGAAATGTTGGGTCACAAGGAGAAGGTATATGGCATACTATATTTAAGTATTCAATGTTTGATGTAGTCTCTTGACAGGTTTTGATCTAATTTAGAATGGAAATAAATTACATGTCACTTTGTTGAACAACTTGTTGTAGCTAAAAGCAGTTTACATTGTCAAGCTAGAAATTATATGGAATTTTTCTCCTTAAAAGATTGGTTGTTAAAAGACCCATTTGTCTTGAATATATTATGTTTGGTAAAATTCACTGATAAAGATAATGTCAATATTTAAAAATGGTTTTGTTAGTGTATGCATGATTTGTCGAAGTCTTTTATCTATATTCCAAAGGTTATGACTTTTTAGTAGAGATATTTCATCAATGAGTAGTAATAGTAACCACAATTATTCATAACATATGTTTAGGCTATCTTAAGTAGTTGAATCCAATGGAAACATTTGTGTAGATGTATATGGTAATTGAAAAATAAAATGTGAAATTAGACCATTTGCATTATATGCAACTTTTCCAAGGCATGCAACAATTATTCCTTTTACTCTCAAAGGATCACTTTCAAGTTGTTTGTTTTAAAACCATGCTAAAGTTTGATATATTAATTTTCCAATGAATGTTTTCCCTATGCCAGTTCCTCTTGCTCAAAAAAAATAGATTGGGGTATTTGGTGCTAGTGTTTTTCTTATTGCAATGTCTTTGACAATGAGGAGTTGTTCTTTATTCAATTACATTCACAACTTTAAGTAATCTTCTTTGCTCACTATAAATGGTTGGTTGGTTGTTTTAAATGTTTTTGAATATTGATTCTTGAGTGATTTGGTACCTCTTATGCAATACAAATTGAATGCTATATCATATGCTTTATAGTTACTACAGTTTTGATTATTATCTTTGTCTTTGTCAATCGTAAATACTATGTCAAAAGCAATGTCAAGATTTTATATAGAAGTGTCCATATTGACCCATTTTGTTATATATGGCATAGTAAACATGGTTTCAATTTTGTCTATCTATGCCTTTTGAATAAAGTATGTGTCTTCACACATAATAAAACCTTTTTTCAAAGTTTTTTCATTATCATGATATGGTATAAATAACATCATTTTTTATCTATAATAGTTTTCAAGATCTACATACATATTGTATCTAACATGTTGAATGATATATGGTTTTTTTATCTCTTAATATTTATTAACTTTCCTAATTGATATGTTATGAATTCAGCCAAAGATACGTGTTCTAAATTCATTGGACTTACAACATATTTTTATATAGGAGAAACACATATTATATCTTTTGAACTATCTAGTTCCTACGCTAATAGTTTTAGAATCTTCAAAATGCATGTTCTTTTTGTTTGCGGTGATGTGTTTATATAAACTATTTTTCTTCAACTATAATGTAGTGGCAATGACATCACAATGTGGATAGCTTGCTAACTAGACATTTTGTTGATGTTGTAGAAGAGAATTTCCCAATCTTATAATGGCATATAGTTTGTTGTCATTGTTATAATTTCTTTCATCACACACCTTTTTGAAATGAATTTGTCAATGTATACTCAAACTTTATCATATAGGAGCAACAATATGTTGCAATAAAATATTTATCAAGAATGTATTATGCATTTGTGTTAGCATACAACAATCAGTTCATTTTTTTTAGAAATACATTTATCAAGATATCTAATGGATGCATTTTTAGCATTATGATGGGTCATAAAATGCAAGATCATAATGAAAATATGTATTCTATTTTAGAGAAATATGTATCTTGAAAAAAAAATTGAATGTTACGACTTTAATATATTTCTTATGCTCAAGTTGATAAAAAATTCTTGTACTATTTTCTTTGTATAGGTCATTTCTTTGGTCTAACAGCTCTAATATTGTGGTTTTTTGCATTGGAGGCAATGGAAATTGATACTGCAATGATAATTTATGTGTTTTTTGCATGTGCTTGTATGATGATGTGTTTGCATTTTAGTCAAAGTATCATCAAGAAATGATGAATCAAAGGATATGTACTTGTCCACAAAGTTTTTGAATTCAATATTTGAGTAATGTCCATATATGGGGGCATTTTATGCCCAAATCATGAAATTTCAATGCTCGTTCCCTCTATTGTGAAATTTAGTTACAAAAAAATAGTCCAACACTTTTCCAAATAATTGTTCATTTTGTAACATCAATTTCTAAAATGCATTGGATTTATGGCAATGAATTTATGCATTTGTTTGTGCCATTTTTTTGCAACATTTTTAATACATGATTTTGGTATATGATTTTTGGTTTCTACATACATATATTTTATTTTAAAAAGTATAATGATAGTCATTGGCCATTCTTAGATTCGGTTATATTTGAAATATAAGTGTCAAGTTTTGGTAATTTTTTGTCAATTGCATGATGCATTCCAAATGTAACATGAGTTTTATAAATTATTTACAATGGCTCATAATGAATATGACTTGTATCTATCTCAAAGAAAATAATGTTATATGTTTTCCGTGGTGAAGCACAATTACCATATTTTTTCTAAATATTTTGGGCTTTTGTTGACCATATTTGAATTTCACTTTCTTGAATGTTCAAAATCCACGAGCATAAAAAGTCATTACCTTTAATGTCACTTTGTTTATATGGAATTCCAATAGGTTTAATATACATTTTACCTTGTCCTTAGACTTAATAGTCAAATCAACAAAAAAGGAGAGGGTCAAAAATTCAAACCCAATTGGCTAGGCCCCTACCTAGTAACAAAAGATTTCAATAATGGAGCCTATTGATTATGCACTTTAGAGGGTGAATAGTTTGGTGAATCTGTAAACTCTTTGCATCTAAAATATTTCTATATCTAGTTCTCATGTGCCACCCCATTTTCACCTGCATTGCATTTTCATATGTCACATATCCACCAGCATAATAAAACATTATTTTATGATTATTTGGTTTGTCAGTTTGTACAATATGAAGATTTTTGAAATGTAGCACATGACATTCAACCTACTCTTATAGTCCTTCACCACCTTAAAATTAGTATGTTACACTGATATTTGTCCTTGTTCTTACGAGTAGAGTACACCTCTTTCCCTACATCTTCTTGAACAACTTAGAAAAATGATAGCCTACAGTGGAATCTAAAAACTTACTTATGATAGAGTCCCCCTTTATGATGCCTTCAAAAAACAAAACATTAGCATGCTTAGATATAAGTGAGTTTGCTTGCCTACCTTACCCCTTAGTGATGAGACCTTGCATCTTACTAGTTATATGGGACCAAGGTTTGGGGGTAGGAGCCTTAAAAAAGAGAAAAGAAAGAGTATATATAGATACTCCTATAAAATTCGAAATCTTATGCAAATACAAAATTAAAAATCATGCATCTCTCACCCTTTGTTAATCTTTGGTGTTGAGCCCTCACATCTTAATGGTTACATGGGGTTGGCATTGGGGGGAAATGCCCTTACTAGCCTACATCTAGCCTTTGGTGATTAGCCTATGTGTCTTCCCGATCACATGAGACTAGGTCTAGGGGGTCCCATAAAGAAATATAAGATAAACGCAAAAGCAATATTAAAACAAAAAAGAGTTTCTAAAAAGAAATTTATTTGAAAAGGCTTGTTTATATGTTAATGTTTGAAGAAGGTAACCTTTTCCCACTCACTGTCTATATAAAATCAAATTCCTTCTATATGAAGCCCATAAAGTCAGTATTCTATAGGTTTTGAAAGATATACACATCCCCCTTTACTCAAAAGGATAAGGTCATCTTCCTCTGTCCTATGAAATTTTGAGTCATGATTCACCTCACATCTATTCTATTTCCCTCTTTACATCCCTCGCTATAAAATGGAAGTAATGTATTGTGTGAAAAAAGTAATCAATAAGTCACCTAGAAAATCAAATATTAGAATAATAATAGTCACATATGAACATCTATCATAATTAAAACATCTACATACATGTTATTTCCACATACACATAAGCATTTCTCCCATAGCATATCACAAATAAAGAGAAAATACATATATCCATATATTCTCACATGACTAATTCTCTAGAGTGCATAAACTAAAAAGGTGATGTAAAAGTAATGAAATCGCATCACATAATGATTAACAAAGAGATACACCAAAATAGCATGTGGGTGTGTGTGTGTGTGTATATGTGTGTGTATCTGTATATGTATGTGTACACACACACACACACACACACACACACACACACACATACATATATATATATATATATATATATATATATATAAACACACACACATGTATGTGTTACATACAACATATACATGTGTGTGTGTGTGTGCGCGTGCGCGCCTTGTGGGCTATAAGGTTTATACAATAAAAATGTCTAAATATAATCACCTATGTAGAGGGTCTACATGCCTCAAGGCATCACAAAAATAATTAGATATACATCAATGTGACCAAAACAATTTGCAAAACAAATCTCATAAATCTATCTTCCTCCTCTAAGAGGATGTTGAAGTAGTATAATGACTAGGGATATCACTCCAATGATGCCTCCTACTCACCTCCCTTCATATCACTCCTTTACACTCTATTGGTATATGGTCAAGATGGTGGATCCTACCCAATCCTCTTTCAGAAGTTGTTCGCTCGATCTTATTACTAGAGGCCCTACCGCCTCCTCCCCTCACCATGTTATCCACTAGGTCCTCTATTCTCCTCACCTTGGCTAAAAGTGTATTATTCTTTATCCTTAATCCCATCAACATAGATGCGGTATGGTATGCTAGAGAAAATACATCAGTGTGGCACCCAATCCTTATAGAAAGCCCAAGATCCACCAGTACTTGATCCCATGTCTAACCAGTGCTCAACTAGAATAGGTTGATCAGGGTGTCCCTAATAATACTCTTCCACATGCCCATAATATATATAATCACAAGGCACATAATATGCATTATATCCATTTGACATGAAAAATATAGAACATATATAAAATTATCTAAGAAACTAGGACAAATTCAAAACATGAGTGGTAATCATGAATGAATAAAAATTACAATTTACATGGATCTCCCTCCTACCACTCAAGATTAGAATCATCACCCATGGCCTCCTCATCATCAATGTCCAAATCCTCCTATAGCTTAGCATGAACTAGGCCCTTAACCTATCCACCTCCTAATTTTTGTTGTTGTGTAGGCCCTTATAGTGATGGTGGTGGTGGTGGACCCATCTATTATTGTTGACCCACACTAACCTGCCCTTCTCTTCCTCTAGTTATTTGCAGAACTAGTCAAGTGATGGGTACTCCCCTCACTATTATATGCCATGCAAGTGGACCTATCCTCACATCTCTTACCTCATGATTCCCCTTAAACACAACTCTAAGGATGGGGAAGTTTCTTTCATAAAGCATACCAAACCACTAGGGCACCTAATCCATAGGATGTGCCTTAACCTATAACAGTCTATCTCAAACCTATGTAGCTCCCATGAATGCCACAAAGTAGGCTCCCTCATTAGCCCATTACTCAACCATGTCCTATTAGGTTATGGAAATTAAATAAACCACTATTAAAGACCCCACAATCTGGGGCAAAGCACAAAAAGGTATCACATCTACCCACCAGGTGGCCTTTATGTCTTTTGGTGCCCGGATCGATACTCCCCTTTGATAAGGAATAATCCTTTTATAAACCCAATCCATTATGATATTTTGCTGGCTAAAGGAGAGATCCTAGGTGAGCCACTTGATATAGGTCCTTTTTAGTCCACACCAGTACATCTAGGCCCCAATCATTGCATGTTCCTCTCTCCTCTATATGTCAAATGATCAGCAACCAGTTGTAAAAAATCATATTAGTGCCCTTATCCCCCACTAACCAAGAGGTAAGGATACCAATGATAGCCTTCTTTACTGTGGAGATCATTGATATCTCCACCTAAAAAATCCTTACATTGTACTTCACATCTAAGTTAGTTGTATTAACATGTCCAAAATACTCCACCTAACCATGAGCCTCATGTTGACTATCGATGTCATGAATCGACACTAGATGGTTGTTCATAGGAATACGTTGTCAAATAAATTGTTGCAGTTAAAAGTAATTTACATGGTTAAGCTATAAATTGTATGGAATTATTTCTCCTTGAAAGATTGGTTGCTAAAAGACCCATTTGTCTTGAATATGTTATGTTTGGTAAAAGTCACTGACAAAGATAATTTCAATATTTACAAATGGTTTTGTTAGTGGATGCATGATTTTTTGAAGTCTTTTATCTATATTGCAAAGGGTATGACTTTTTAGTGGAGATATTTCATCAATGAGTAGTAATAGTAACCGCAATTATTCATAACATATGTTTAGGATATCCAAATTATTTGAATCCAATGGCAAATTTGTGTAGATATATATGGTAATTGAAAAATAGAATGTGAAATTAGACCATTTGCATTATATGCAGCTTTCCCAATGCATGCAACAATTATTCCTTTTAATTTCAAAGGATCACTTTCAAGTTGTTTATTGTAAAACCATGCTAAAGTTTGATATATTAATTTTTCAATGAATGTTTTCCATGTGCCAGTTCCTCTTGTTTAAAACAAATAGATTGGGGTGTTTGGTTCTAGTGTTTTTCTTATTACAATGTCTTTGACAATGAGTAGTTGTTCTTTATTTAATTGCAATCACAAATTTAAGTACTCTTGTTTACTCACTGTAAATGGTTGGTTGGTTGTTTTAAATGTTTTTGATTTTTTATTCTTGAGTGATTTGGTAACTCTCATGCAATACAAATCGAATGCTATGTCATATGCTTTATAGTTACTATAGTTTTGATTGTTATCTTTATCTTTATCTTTGTCTTTGTCAATCACAAATATTATGTCAGAAGCAATGTCAATATATTCTATAGAAGTGTCCATATTGACCTATTTTGTTATGTATTGCATAGTAAACATGGTTTCAATTTTGTCTATCTGTACCTTATGAATAAAGTATGTGTCATCCCACATATTAAAACCTTTTTTCAATGTTTTTTCATTATCATGATATGGTATAAACAACATCATTTTTTATCTATAATAGTTTTCAGGATCTACATGAATATTGTATCTAACATTTTGAATGACACGTGGTTTTTTTTGTCTCTTTCTATTTTTCAACTGTCCTAAGTGATATGTTATGAATTTAACCAAAGATACGTGTTCTAAATGCATTGGTCTTACAACATATTTTTATATAGGAGAAACACATATTATGTCTTCTAAACTATCTAGTTCCTATGCTAATAGTTTTAGAATCTTCAAAATGCATGTTCTTTTTGTTTGCGGTGATGTGCTTATATAAACTAGTTTTCTTGAACTATAATGTAGTGGCAATGAAATCACAATGTGGATAGATTGCTAACTAGACATTTTGTTGATGTTGTAGAAGAGAATTTCCCAATCTTATAATGGCATATAGTTTGTTGTCATTGTTATAAGTTCTTTCATCACACACCTTTTTGAAATGAATTTGTCAATGCATACTCAAACTTTATCATATAGGAGCAATAATATGTTGCAATAACATATTTATCTAGAACGTATTATGCATTTTTGTTAGCATACCACAATCGAGACACTTTTTTTAGAAATGCATTCATCAAAATATCTGATGGATGTATTTCTAGCATTATGGTAGGTCATAAAATACAAGATCACAATGAAAGTATGTATTCTATTTTAGACAAATCTATATCTTGAAAAAACATTTGGAATGTTATGAATTTAATATATTTTTTATGCTCAAGTTGATAAAAAATTCTTGTACTATTTCCTTTATAGAGGTCATTGCTTTGGTCTAACGGCTCTAATATTTTGGTTTTTGGCATTAGAGGCAATGGAAATTAAATCTATAATGATAATTTATGTACTTTTTACGTGTGCTTGTATGATGATGTTTTTGCATTTTAGTCAAAGTATCATCAAGCAATGATGAATCAAAGGATATGTACTTGTCCACAAAGTTTTTGAATTAAGTATTTGAGCACTGTCCATATATGCGTTAATTTTATACCCAAAGCATGAAATTTCAATGCTCATTCCCTCTATTTTGAAATTTATTTACAAAAAAATAGTCCACCACTTTTCCAAATAATTTTTCATTTTGTAATATCAATTTCTCAAATGCATTGGATTTATGGCAATGAATTTATGCATTTGTTTGTGCCATTTTTTTACACCTTTTTTAATACATGATTTTAGTATATGTTTTTTGGTTTCTACATACATATGTTTTATTTTAAAAAGTGTAATGATAGTCATTGGCCATTCTTAGATTTGGTTATATTTGAAATAGAAGTGTCAATTTTTGGTAAATTTTTATCAATTGTATGATGCATTCCAGATTTAACATGAGTTCTATAAATTGTTTGCAATGGCTCATAATGAATATGACAAGAAAATAATGTTATATGTTTTCTATGGTGAAGCACAATTACCATATTTTTTCTAAATGTTTTGGTTTTTTGTTAACCATATTTGAATTTCACTTTCTTGAATGTTCAAAATCCATGAGCATCAAAAGTTATTACCTTTAATGTCACTTTGTTTATATGGCATTCTAATAGGTTTAATATACATTTTACCATGTCCTTAGACTTGATATTCAAATCAACAAAAAAGGAGAGGGTCAAAAATTCAAACCCAATTGGCTAGGCCCCTACCTAGTAACAAAATATTTCAATAATGGAGCCTATCGATTATGCTCTTTAGAGGGTAAACAATTTGGTGTGTTTGTAAACTCTTTACATCTAAAATGTTTCTATATCTAGTTATCTTGTGCCACCCCATTTTCACCTACATTGCATTTTCATATGTCACATATGCACCAGCATAGTAAAACATTATTTTGTGATTATTTGGTTTGTCAATTTGTACAATATGAAGATTTTTGAAATGTAGCACATGACATTCACTGTAATATCATAGTCCTTTACCACCTAAAAATTAGTATGTTACATTGATATTTATCCCAGTTATTATTAACAAAGTACACCTACTTCCCTACATCTTCTTGTACAGCTTATAAAAATGCTAGCCTATAGTGGACTCTAAAAACTTACTTATAATAGAGTCCCCCTTTACGATGCCTTCAAAAAACAAAACATTAGAATGCTTAGCTATAAGTGACTTTGCTTGCCTACCTTGGCCGTCGGTGATGAGACCTTGCATATTACTAGTTGTATGAAACCAAGGTTTTGGGGGTAGGAGCCTTAAAAAAAGAGAAAGAAAGAGTATATATAGATACTCCTATAAAATTTGAAAGCTTATGCAAATATAAAAGTCAAAACCATGCATCTTTAAACCTTTGTTAACCTTCGGTGTTGAACCCTCACATCTTACTAGTTGTGTGGGGTTAGAATTGGGGGAGATGCCCTTACTCACCTACATCTAGCCTTAGGTGATGAGCCCGTGTCTCTTCCTAGTCACATGAGACTAGGTCTAGGGGGTCCCATAGAGAAATATAAGATAAATGCAAAAGCAATATTAAAACCAAAAAGAGTGTCTAGAAATAAATTTCTTCAAAAAGGCTTGTTTATATGTTTATGTTTGAAGAGGGTAACCTTTTCCCACTCGTTGTCTATATCAAAGCAATTTCCTTCTATATGAAGCCCATAAAGTTAGTATTCTATAGGTTTTTAAAGAAGTACACATCCCCCTTTACTCAGAAGGACAAGGTCATCTTCCTCTGTCCTATGAAATTTTTAGTCATGATTCACCTCACATCTATTCTATTTCCCTCTTTACATCCCTCGATGCAAATTGAAAGTAACGTATTGTGTGAATAAAGTAATCAAGAAATCATCAACAAAATCAAACATTAGCGTAATCATAGTCACATATGAACATCTATCATAATTAAAGCATCTGTATACATTCTATTTCCACACACACATAAGCATATCCCCCATAGCATATCACAAATAAATAAAAAATACATATATCCATACATTCTCACATGACTAATCCTCTAGAGTGCATAAACTAAAAATTTGATGTAAAAGTAATGAAATTGCATCACATAATGATTAACAAAGAGATACAAAAAATAAAACACACACACACACACACACACACACACACACACACACACACACACACACACACACACACACACACACACACACACACACACACACACACACACACACACACACACACACACACACACACACACACACACACACACACACACACACACACACACACACATATAGATATACATATACATACATATATAGATATATGTATTCATACATATACATATATAGATATACTTATTTGTATATGTATATCTCTCTCTGTGTGTGTGTGTGTGTGTGTGTGTGTGTGTGTGTGTGTGTGTGTGTGTGTGTGTGTGTGTGTGTGTGTGTGTGTGTGTGTGTGTGTGTGTGTGTGTGTGTGTGTGTGTGTATGTGTGTGTGTGTGTGTGTGTTTATATAGATATACAAATACATATATAGATATATATACATACATACATATACATATATAGATATACATATTTTTATATGTATATCTATATCTATATATGTATATGTGTATGTATGTATATACATACATACATACACATAAATAGATATACATTTAAAAAGATATATATACACACACACACACACACACACACACACACATATGTGTATGTGTGTGTGTGTACATATATATACATGCATATACATTTGTCTTGTGGGCTATCAAGTTTATACAATAAAAATGTCTAAATATAATCACCTATGTAGAGGGTTGACATGCCTCATGGTATCACCAAAATATTATCGATGTGAGCAAAACAATCTGCAAAGGATATTAAATAGTAGAATGAGTAGGGATATCACTCTGATGATGCCTCCTACTCATCTCCCCTCCTATCACTCCTCTACAATATACTGATATGTGACCAAGAGGGTGGCTCCTACCCAATCCTCCTTCAGAAGTTGTTCACCCCGTCCTATTACTAGAGGCTCCATTACCTCCTCCCCTCACCATGGTATCCACTAGGTCCTCTACTCTCCTCACCTTGGCTAAATGTGTATTTTTCTCTATCCTCAATCCCATTATCATATATAAGGCATGGTATGCTAGGGAAAATACATTAGTGTGGCACCTAATTCCTGTAGATAGCCCAGGATCCACCAGTAGTTGATCCCATGTCTAACCAGTGCTCAATCAGAATAGATTGATCAGGGGGTCCCTGATCATCCTCCACATGCTCATAGTATATATAATCACAAGGCACATAATATACATTATATCTATCTGACATGAAAAATATGCAACATATATAAAATTAGCAAAGCAACTAGGATAAAATCAAAACATGAGTTATAATCACGAATGAACAAAAATTATAACTTACATGGATCTCCCTCCTACCACTCAAGATTAGAATCATCACCCATGGCCTCTTCCTCATCAATTTATAAATCCTCCTATAGCTTAGCATGAATAAGTCCTCACCCTGTCCACCTCCTAATTTTTGTTATTGTGTAGGACCCTACAGTGGTGGTGGTGGTGGTGGACCCATCTATTGTTGTTGACCCACACCAACCTGCCCTTCTCCTCTTCTAGTTGCCTATAGAACTAGTCAAGTGATGGGTAATCTCATCACTATTATATGCTATGAAAGTGGACCTATCCTCATATATCATTCCTCATGAGTCCCCCTATACACAACTCTGGGGATGGGGAGGTTGCTTACATAAGGCATACCAAACTACTAGGGCACCCGATCCATAAGATGCACCTCGACCTTCAATAGTCTATCTCAAACCTGTGTAGCTCCCATAGATGCCATAAGGTAGGCTCCCCCATTAGCCCATTGCTCAACCATGTCCTAGTAAGGTAAGGAAATCAAATTAGCCATTGTCAAAGACCCCACAGTCTAGGGCAAATCATAAAAAGGTGTCACATCTACCCACTTGATGGCCTTGATGTCTTTTGGTGCCTTGATCAATAGTCCCCTCTAATAGGGAATAATCTACTTATAAACCTAATCCATAATGATAGTTGGGTGGCTAATGAAGAGATATCCCAGGTGAGCCACTTGATGTAGGTCCTTTTAAGTCCACACCAGTACATCTTATCCCTAATCATAACATGGTCCTCTCTCCTCTATATGTCAAATGATCATTAACCAATTATACAAAATCCTATTTGTGCCCTTATCCCCCACTATTTGAGAGGCAATGATACCAATGATAACCTTATTCAAGGTGGAGATCATTGATATTTCCACCTAAGAAATACTCACACTATACTTCACACCCAATTTAGGTGCATCAACATCTCCAAAATACTCCACCCAACTATGAGCCTCATGTTGACTATCGACATCATGAATCAACACCAAATGCCTGGTCATAGGAAGGCCACTGATACAATAATTCATCATCTACAAGATTAATAGTCCAATCTTTTAGGGCCTAAGGGAAAATTAAGGTGTTCTAATTAGAGTCCCAATATGTGAAAAGATTGCATAATAATTGGTTGGAAGGAGTGATCCCTAGTCATGCAATATAAAGAATCCCTATGTGGTCAAGCAAGGCCAAATCATCGGCCATCAAAGGCCCTAAAACTAAAGGGAGCCATCTATGCTCCCAAGATCTACTCCATTAGATATAGGCCCTTTATAATAAGTAAAGATACCCCATGTCAATCATTCAACTAAAAAAACCTATCTCCAAACTTAAACAAGTCAAAAAATCTTAACTTCTTTCTACACTTTCAAACCCACCCTTGTTTGCAGGGGTAGTTTTGAAACCACCCTATGATAGTTACAAAAACACCTTGGGGTAGTAACATAAATATCTCAAGTTGTTATGCAACCACCCAATGATGAAAACACCATAACTAAGTGGTTTTGAACTCACTGTGGCAATTACGTAACTACCACCTATAATAGGTGGTGGTTCCTTAACCCAAGTAGAGGTTCTTCCAGCCACCCATAGGTTCTATAAAAGCCTCCCAAAAACCCTAAAAAACCCCTTGAATCCTAAAAAATGTATTATAATCCTAATTGACCCTTCCCTCAGTGATCACAAAGTAAAAAATTCTAAATATGATTACAAATTAGCTCAATTTTAAATAAATTTCTAAAATTAGTCTAAAAATGAAAAGTTAGCAAAAAATACCTTGATTGTGTCAGGCTATGCCTCTCTCTAATACATTCACCATCCTCACATCATCCTCTCTCCAATGACTATTTCCATGCTCAAAATAGTCACTAGCAATCTAGAGCTCAAAAATCTCCTTCAATGCAAATGACACAATAATTATTTTTGGCATGTTTTTTAATATATTGAGCTCCAAACTAGCCATTATATTTCAAAAGCTTTTTTTTTTATTGCATAATCTCATGCATTTTCATTTATTCTTATGTACATATGTGTTATTTTTTTGGATATTGAAAATCAATTATTTATCACTAACATTTTAATGACACATTTCTATCTTTTGTAACACATCTTACGATTTTACAGGGACACATAGCTTCGCACAGGTTCAGTCCCCTGATGGGAAGGTCTAGGTAGTATGATTCTCCCTGCACACACAATATGTATTCCTTCCTTATTTCAATTACATAGCCTACTTTTTTTCTTTTTTTAAAGTCACACTTTAATCTCATCATTTGTCTATTGGTTGCACAAGGTCCTGATAGGTTACATTCTTCTGTATCGGTAAGGTAAGTATCTCTAAAATTCCATTTCCTTTTAGTACACCTTGCTTAGGACTACACCTTGTCAATTCATGACAATATGCCCTTTGTAAGGGTAATATGTGTGCACCTAAAAATTACATAGTGCTACATTTTTGATACAAATTCGATGATGATGCAATGACCTCTTATTTTTTGCTCCACAGGGAAGTCTCTAGCTCTAACCCCACTCTATGCTTTCACGTTCATATTTTGACCCCTTTTGACCCCCTTGATCATGACCTTCCTAATAATTTCTTTATTATTTTAAAATCTGACCATGAGTATCAAAACTGCCACCTAAGGTGATAGAACTGCCCCATCTAGTTTTGAAACCGCCTCTTAGTTTCCATAACCACTGCGATGGTTTCATAAAATAAGAGGTAATTTCACCATACAAGGGTGGTTATGCATTAAATTAGGGTTATTTTAGTTATGTTATAGGGTTATTTTGACTAAATAAGTGGTGGTTCTACAACTTCCCCTGCCTAAAGTGGTTGTTTCATTGTAATATAAATGCCTCCCAAAATTAGCTTTCATAACTCTCATTTTTGTGTGTTTTTCATGATTAGCTTTATGTTTATTTATTCTAATATTTGTATTCACTTCTAATCATTCACTCACTCTTATAATTTTTTCCTTATTTAGTTCATCTTAAGTTGAACTCATTGTCACATTTAGTTGAACTCTCCCATGCAAACTCTTTTATCTTCCTACAAGAAGGCCAATTTTGGCTTGATTTCATATCCAAAATTTGCCAATAGAGAATGCTATCAAGAATATTTTTTAACCAAATCCTTGATAAAATATCTAGGAGATTAATCCCCTAGAATTTTTTAGTCAACCACATAGTTACAAACAAAGAAGTGTCATTGGTGAGAGCAACATATACCTTGCATGCCAAGACATTAGCTAGCCTTAGTTCAGTTACTTTTCTTTTTGTGGATTGTGTCTTCTCCCCTTTTGTATCTCATTATAGAGTTTATGAATCCCTTAGCTAGAGATTTTTATTGAATTTACATAAGAGAATACAGAGCTAGCATGTCAATGATTCTTCTATCAACACTTTGCTTACACCTCAGCCAATTTATTCCAAAATCAAGTTGGGGTTCTTTTAATTTTCCAAAATTAGGTTGGGGTTCTTTTGATTTATTTCTATCTCTTGACTATTATGTTTATCTAGCTCCATATCCAATTTCCTATTTACATTACAACAATGGCATCAACATCCTATATTTTGAATTTATTAAGAAGAAAAAATCAAAAGATAAGAATCATGAGTTTGAAAATGTAGTAACCTATGATAACTAGAAATAAAAAATTACCATTTTGGTGCCTTTTGTCATGTTGTTTGTGCTTGTTGATTATTGCATTTGGATGGATCCATTTCTTTTTATTTATTTTTTAAAGTTCAATAATGCATAAAATTTTGTTAATTATAAAGGATAAGACACACACACAAAAAAAAACATAAGACAAATGATATAAATTATCATTTTGTCTAGATTCATTTTTTTTCTTGTTTAGTTGGTATGAGGTGTAAAACTAGTTCTATATTTGTACAAAGTAATTCTTATTGTAATTATTGTTCAATTTCTAGATAGTTAATCGAAGATAAATTAAATGATGATCAATCAATTAGGCATAAAAAATTCTAAATAAAATACTATTGATATTGATGTTTGTCAAAACTAGTCTATTAGAGTCCATCCATGTATTTTTGGTAAGTTTGATATCAAAGAGAAATTATGTTTATGCATTGTGTCTAGAAGTTGTTTCTATGATGTTATTTATTTAAGCATGTCAATATTGAAATCACCAACAAATATGACCTTGGTATTGGGTGTTAAAATAGATGTTGTTGATTTTATAAAATGTCAATATATTAATAATTGGTGCATGCAGGACTAAATATACACTAACTATTTGCAGTGACATGTCTAAATAAAGTATATCATGTGTCATATTTTTCATGTTTGATGTCACAAATGTTTTGGTGTTTTTGATTTCAATGTTTTTTATGAAACATGACATTATCCCATAGAGTTTCACTGAGGAATAGCAATGAAAATTATGTGTAAGAATCAAGTTAATTGGCATTTGCATAATTCTGATTTCTTGGAAGCGTAAAATTTTTGCATTGCATAAGATCATAGTCATTTATTATACTTAATAAATATAATTGTAAACTTCATGTATTCAATGTGAAAATTGTAAAAGTATTATGTGGTTCAAAAAAATTTGTGAAAAGTGGTTGCCATTATGCATAGGTTTGCAGTTTTTGCATTGTAGTATTGACTTTATCAGATACAACAAAGTTCTCAGCCTCTAATTTATTGAAAAGATACAATGATTTGATGTGTTTTACTCATGAAAGTGAAGTATAGACAAGGCCATGATGCTTGACACCAATATGATCAAAATCTAGTGAATCCATTATTAGTCCTTGTGATCTATGTATTATTTGTGCACATGCTATTTATATTAAAAATTGTTCACATATGGCAATTATTGGTTTTTTGATGTAATTTTTATTGAAATTCTTGTTACAGGAGTCCAAATTTTAGAAATATAGTCATTGTATAAGCTTTGAATTTTTTTGTGCTAAATCCTTCTAATTTTAGTGTCATTAAATTGTATCCAAATTATGTCTAGTTCTCCACACATATAGTGTTTGACAATCCCATCAATACCATTTACTAATCCATCTTGTAGGTCATAGTTTCCACCAATAAATTCAACCAATGTGTTTTGTTTCAAGATTATTATGTCATGCAAGTGATGTTTGTCATTATTAAAAATAATTTTGTCAGTAAAATCCATTTTTTATCAATAGCATTCAATGTATATGTTTCTTCTTTGGGGAGGGCAAGCATTTTAGCATTATGTTTTTTAACATCATCATTGTTGTGGAATAAGTATGGAAATGTTGGGTCACAAGGAGAAAGTCTAAGACATATGCTATTTTAGTATTCAGTGTTTGATGTAGTATGTTGACAAGTTCTAATCCAGTTTAGAATGGAAATAAATTACATGTCACTTTGTCGAACAACTTGTTGTAGCTGAAAGCAATTTACATTGTCAAGCTAGAAATTGTATGGAATTATTTCTCCTTACGAGATTGGTTATTCAAAGACCCATTTGTATTAAATATGTTATGTTTGGTAAAAGTCACTGACAAATATAATATCAATATTTACAAATGGTTTTGTTAGTGTATGCATGATTTATCGAAGTCTTTTATCTATATTGCAAAGGGTATGACTTCTTAGTAGATATATTTCATCAACGAGTAGTAATAGTAACCACAATTATTTATAACATTTGTTTAGGATATCCAAAGTATTTGAATCCAATGGAAAAATCTGTGTAGATGTATATGGTAATTATAAAATAGAATGTCAAATTAGACCATTTTCATTGTATGCAGCTTTTCCAATGCATGTAACTATTATTCCTTTTACTTTCAAATGACCACTTTCAAGTTGTTTGTTGTAAAACCATGATAAAGTTTGATATATTAATTTTGAAATGAATGTTTTCCGTGTGCTAGTTCCTCTTTTTCAAAACAAATAGATTGGGGTATTTGGTGCTAGTACTTTTCTTATTGCAATGTCTTTGACAATGAGTAGTTGTTCTTTATTCAATTACATTCACAAATTTAAATACTCTTCTTTGCTCACTATAAATGGTTGGTTGGTTGTTTTAAATGTTTTTGGTTGTTGATTCTTGAGTGATTTGATACCTCTTATGCAATACAAATTGAATGTTATGTCAGATGCTTTGTAGTTACTATAGTTTTATTGTTGTCTTTGTCTTTGTCAATCACCAATATTGTGTCAGAAGCAATGTCAAGATCTTATGTAGAAGTGTCCATATCGACCCATTTTATTATGTATTGCATAGTAAACATGGTTTCAATTTTGTCTATCTATGCCTTATGAATAGGTATGTGTCATCCCACCTATTAAAACCTTTTTTCAATGTTTTTACATTATCATGATATGGTATAAACAACATCATTTTTTATCTATAATAGTTTTCAAAATCTACATGTATATTGTATCTAACATGTTGAATGATACATGGTTTTTTTTGTCTCTTGCTATTTATCAGCTTTCCTAAGTGATATGTTATGTATTCAACCAAAAATATGTGTTCTAAATGCATTGGTCCTTAAACATCTTTTTATATAGGAGAAGCACATATTAGGTCTTTTGAATTATCTAGTTTCTATGTTAATACTTGTGGAATCTTCAAAATGTATGTTCTTTTTGTTTGTGGTGATGTACTTATATAAACTATTTTTCTTGAACTATAATGTAGTGGCAATGAAATCACAATGTGGATAGCTTGATAACTAGACATTTTGTTGATGTTTTAGAAGAGAATTTCCCAATCTTATAATGACATATAGTTTGTTGTCATTGTTATAAGTTCTTTCATCACACACTTTTTGAAATGAATTTGTCAATGTATACTAAAATTTTGTCATATAGGAGTAACAATATGTTGCAACAACATATTTATCTAGAATGAATTATGCATTTGTGTTAGCATACCACAATTGAGACACTTTTGTTTTCAAATGCATTTATCAAGATATATGATGAATGTATTTTTAGCATTATGACACGTCATGAGATACAAGATCACAATGAAAGTATGTATTCTCTTTTAGACAAATCTATATCTTGCAAAAACATTTGGAATGTTGTGACTTTAGTATATTTTTTATGCTCAAGTTGAGAAAAAATTCTTGTACCATTTTCTTTATAGAGGTCATTGCTTTGGTCTAACGGCTCTAATATTGTGGTTTTTTGCATTAGAGGCAATGGAAATTTAATTTACAGTGATAATTTATGTACTTTTTGCATGTGCTTGTATGATTACGTGTTTGCATTTTAGTCAAAGTATCATCAAGCAATGATGAATCAAAGGATATGTACTTATCCACAAAGTTTTTGATTTTAGTATTTGAGCAATGTCCATATATGGGTGCATTTTATACCCAAATCATGAAATGCCAATGCTCATTCCCTCTGTTTTGAAATTCAGTTACAAAAAAATAGTCCAACACTTTTCCAAATAATTGTTCATTTTGTAAATTCAATTTCTCGAATGCATTAGATTTATGGCAATGAATTTATGCATTTGTTTGTGTTATTTTTTTGAAACTTTTTCAATACATGCTTTTGGTGTATGTTTTTTGGTTTCTACAAAATGTAATGATAGTCATTGGCCATTATTAGATTCGGTTATATTTGAAATAGAAGTGTCAATTTTTGGTAAATTTTTGTCAATTGTGTTGGAATAATTGTCATTGATGTCAAAGGAATCGTAACGGATATGAATGGAAATGTCAAACAAAATTATTACTAGAAGTGAATGGAATTGTTGCTGGAAGTGAATGGAAGTGTTTTTGGAAGTGAATGAAATTATTGTTGGAAGTGAATAGAAATGCCGACGGAAATGTTAACGGAATTGTCAATGAAAATGTCAATGGAAATGTCTACGGACACATCTTTTGGTGAAGCGGTGCGTCTTGGATGGGACATATCTTTTTAAAGGCTATATAAGGGAGAAGAGATGTGGAAGTATTACAAGCATTCAATTTGATTGAAGATCACATAAGTGTGACAAAGAAGAGAGGAAGAGTAGAAAATGAAATAAAATATCTCTTAAGAAAAGAAGTGTGAAGGGAAGTTTTATTTTAATGAAGATATCATATGAGAATTATGAAAGAGAGGAGAGCAAAAATTATATAAGAAAATCAGTGAGAGAGAGAAAAAGTGTAAGAGAAGAAAAGCCATCATTCGATTGAAGAAGCAATCACAGACGGTGGAAGCGATTTGGCTTGGGGTCGGTGCCTCATAGTCTAGGGGTTGGTGTTCCTGTGGGTTGGTGCTCATGAACTGATCGAGTTGTTGCTTGGTTCGAGGATTTGTGTCTCCAGTAGGTTGGTGCATATGAACATTGTAAAAGATTTATATATATATATATATAAGTAATATTTTGTTGTGGTTTTCTCTCGAAAGGGTTTCCACATAAATCTTATGTTCTCTTGTGTTATTGATTGCTAGATCTTGAATGTTTATGGTTGTTGTGGTTGATTAAATGTAAAATAGATTAAAGGATTATCTTATATTGATTCACCCCCCTTTTAGTATAAGCGTGTGCTTAACAATTGGTATCAGAGCAGTTCCTTCAGGGTCAGTGTGACTGCTGGAAGGTAGATCCTGGAAGCACAAGATGGCCAAGCAACTAAGGAAGGAGAATCAAGAGTTGAAATCTATGGTCAAGGCTCTTAAGGAACACGTATGTATATTGGAGTATAAGTTGGATTTAGAAGAAAAATAAGATAAGATGTCTATTCAGGGTCTTAAGAATCAGTTAGAGGTTGCATATTCAAGTTCGAAATCAAGAGAAGAAGAGTGTAATCAATTGAAGACTGAGTTAGGTTCTTTGAAAGATAAGCATGAGAGGCTCATAATCAAGGTTGAGAAAGATCATGAGATATCAGTCCAAGGTGAGAATGATGCAAGTTTTAAGGGCAATTTGAAGAAGTCAATCAGGCAGCCCAATGCTTTCAGGTTTTCCAATTCTTTTCATGGCCATTGTTTTGTTTGTCATCATGTTGGACATAGGGCAAGAGACTGTTTGAGGAGAAGCAATCTGTCAAAGAGAGATCTTAGTCACCTTCAAGAAAAAGGTATGAGAAATGTTGCTTGCTTTTGGTGTCATAAGGTTGGCCATATTGCTAAATTATGTCCAAATGGAGTAATGAGATCCTCAAGGTATGTCAAATGCTATGGAGCCCTTATAAGATATGAGAAGGGCCAAACTCAGGGTTGGATACCTAAGACAATAAAGGTTGATCAAATTGAGTCTAAGAGTGAGAATGGATTACTTTCTATAGTAGAGAAAGAATCAGATAGGAAGGACTGTGTGAAACTCTTGTCATCAAGAGTTGTAGAAAAGACAGTGAATGCTAGTCCTAAGTAGCCTGCAAATCAAAGAGAATCTCTTGTTATAATTGAGCATGAACCTTGTCAAGATTCCCTATTATTAGTTTCTAATGATAGTGCATTGGAAGGTAAGATAGTTGCAAGAGTTGAGAAAATAAACAACATCATGGATTTTGAGGTTAGTGAGTCAAAGAAGTTAGACATGCCTAAATGGATTCTAAGAGAAAGAAATAAATCTCATGGATGCAAGAGGATTAAGGAAGTAATAGGGGAGTTGTAGGCATCTCCTGGGTTCACTTTATTCTAGGACCCTTTGTGTGGGGTGTCTCTTCTAGGCTTCAAGGAGACACTTTATAGAAAAAGGAAGCATGGTGGATGCATGTTGGGTCTTGGCTATGTTGCATGACAAGAAAGTCATGAATGTGAGTTAATAGATCAATTTGTATATCACTTTGAGGTAGCTTGATATGATGTAGTGTCTTGAGAGCTCTTGTGAGCATGAATTCAAGGGTCAGTAATAAGTGAGGAGTGGATCCATGTTGATTAGGTCTCCATGAGACCTATTGGTAGCATGAGGGCTAATGGTGCCTTCATAATGAATGCAAATGATTTGAAATTATCTAAAGCATGGAGGAGGTTTAGGGAGGTTGGCAATGAAGTGTTTGACAAGATTTGGATCATTGGTAAGGTCAGATGGGCCATAAAGTCTCATTGGTGGTTCATTGAGGGGATAAACTTATTTGCTTTAGGTCTCTGCTAGACCTAATGAAGATGTGAGACCCATTGGTGTTCCCCTAAGGGTATTGATTGTATGTGGATAGTGTTTGAAGAGTTGTTTACAAACCTAGTTGGTTGAGGAGGGAGACCTGTTAAAGATGTCATGATCTAGATGGAACATAGAGTTAGGGGGAGCTAACTCAGTTTGTTTAAGAAGCTTGATGAGAAGCATGCATGAACAAAGGGGTAACATGAGTCTAAAGTGAGGTAAGCTTCAATTTAGATTGACCAAAAGGAGATCTTTCAGCAGGCAATCATCAAGGTTAGGTCCAAGGATCAAGTGACAAGGTATGAATGGGTTTAGGTAAGATCAAGAGCTAATGGAGATCTATGGAGTCATGTGTCAAGCTAATGAGAAATAGGTCAAGTTGAAAAACAACAAATCAATCACTCAAAAGGTAAGCATTTGGTCAAGTTTTCTTCAGTAGCATTAATTGAAATTGGAGTGAAGAGACAAGGTGACAGCTGTAGAGACCTTTTGCCATTGATGTCAAAGGGGGAGAATTGAAGATAGGGAGAGCAAAGGAGGAGAACTGCAGCAAGGGGGAGTTCATATACTAATTCATGGGGATTGCCATTAATGACAAAGGGGGAGATTGTTGGAATAATTATCATTGATGTCAAAGGAATTGTAACGGATATGAATGGAAATGTCAAATGGAATTGTTTCTGGAAGTGAATGGAATTGTTGCCAGAAGTGAATGGAAGTGTTGCTAGAAGTGAATGAAATTATTGTCAGAATTGAACATAAATGCCGACAAAAATGTTAATGATATTGTCAAAGAAAATGTCGACGAAAATGTCAATGGTCACATCTTTTGGTGAAGAGGTGCATCTTGGATGGGACACATCCTTTTAAAGGCTATATAAGGGAGAAGAGATGTGGAAGTATTACAAGCATTCAATTTGATTGAATATCACATAAGTGTGACAGAGAAGAGAGGAAGAGAAGAAAATGAAATAAAATATCTCTTAAGAAAAGAAGTGTGAAGGGAAGTTTTATTTTAATGAAGAATATCATATGAGAATTACAAAAGAGAGGAGAGCAAAAATTATATAAGAAAATTAGTGAGAGAGAGAAAAAGTGTAAGAGAAGCAAAGCCATCATTCGATTGAAGAAGTAATCATAGACGGTAGAAGAGATTTGGCTTGGGGTCGGTGCCTCATAGTCTAGGGGTTGGTGTTCCTGTGGGTTGGTGCTCACGAATTGATCAAGTTGGCGCTTGGTTTGGGGATTGGTGTCTCCATTAGGTTGGTGCCTACGAACATTATAAAATATTTATATATATAAAAGCAATATTTTGCCGTGGTTTTCTCTCAAAAGGGTTTCCACGTAAATCTTATGTTCTCTTGTGTTATTAATTTCTAGATCTTGAATGTTTATAGTTATTGTGGTTGATTAAATGTAAAATAGATTAAAGGATTATCTTATATTGATTCACCCTCCCCCCCCCTTTTAGTATAAGAATGTGCTTAACAAATTGCATGATGTATTCTAGATGTAACATGAGTTCTATAAATTGTTTGCAATGGCTCATAATGAATATGACTTGTATATATCTCAAAGCAAATAATGTTATATGTTTTTCGTAGTGAAGCACAATTGCCATATTTTTTTCTAAATGTTTTGGTTTTTTTTTTATCCTATTTGAATTTCACTTTCTAGAATGCTCAAAAGCCACGAACATCAAAATTCGTTACCTTTAATACCACTTTGTTTATATGGCATTCGAATAGGTGTAATATACATTTTCTAGTATACTTTTTATTTAGGATTTTATTTTTCTAGTTCCTACTTACAAACCTCTAAAGAGGTCACTGCATTGATTTCATCTCCCACAATTGCATTATAAAAAGACCAAGCCATATAAAGTGAAGAGCATGACCATTGAATTCATCTTCAGTTAACAAACTAATGGCATTGAATCATCTTTCTCCATAGTCTGAGTCAAATGCACTAATTCTATGTTTGCCATGTGCTTCTATTTCATCAATGATGGTATTCCAACATAAAAAAAGATTAGTACAAGTATTTGATAGCTTTATACTGAATATTGAGTTGTCAATGCATATTTTTTAAGAAAATAATGGTTCAAAATGGTCATGAGTCACGTTTATATCATGAAACAAGATTGAGTATGGTGGAATACAACTTTATTTATTAAAATACAAATATTTCTTTTCCTTTACTAGAGACCAAATACATACTAGTATATGCAACCACCTGCATAACTAATGGATACAAAATATATCTCCCCAAAGATCAATTTCACCTTGATCTGTAAGTTATTTTGCATAAACTTTCATTCTATGAATTATGTGATTCTATCATGTATTCGATGCAATTCATATAGCATAGTTGGGTGTACTTGATGAGCATATGATGTTTTCACTTCAGTGTCATTGTTGTTCAAAGAGTTGATAAAATAGTCAATTATTCCAATCTGTATCATATTTGATGCGTAACGAAAAATGTAGAAAGACTTGAAATGTATCAAATTTTTTACCAATAGTATAATTGGGCATTGCAAATTTAAATAGATTTTCATCCTTAAAAGCATCATCAATCATTGCAAAGGATTGTGTTTTTTGTCATTTATATGAATCTACGTCAATCACAAATTCCAAAGGATATGATGTGATATATTTTGTTTGTCTTTTCATTTCATTTTATTTTCTTTTTTTTATCTATTGTAAGATCATGCATAAGAAAAAAATGAATATGAAAAGACACTCATACATATGTTAAGAAGTAAAAACTATATGAAGTGACCACCATATTTATCATTTCAATTATAAAAGAAATAAAGTTTATTATAGCATGATTACCTTGTTGTTTGAAACTTGTTAAAATCATCAATCTTTGATTCTTATGAAAGGCAAATTGCTTAGCTCCTAATCTTATTTTTTTCTCTTGCAATACTCCAATGCAAGGCATTTCATTATAAAAACATTTAAAAAAAAAATCAATTAATGAAAATTCATGCAAGAAATTCATAATCTCATGTGAAATCATCCAAAAAAATAGTTAATAAAGTATATATTCTTTGTATTGTGTACAACAACAAGATTACAAACTCAATGTCTTAAACTAATAATGTAAAAAGAACACTGTAATTTAATTAAAAAATACACTTTAATTCAATTGGATTTACATTTTTCAATGAAAAACTAATCACAAAAAGCAAATACAATATTCCTTCCAAAGCAACTACTAATAACATAGTCTAAGAATAAATAGTTGTATATATTCCATTTAATTGGGTAGTATAAACAAATTATCTTACGTCACTTATGCAGAAGCCAATGTGTCCTCCATTGGTAGGCTTGTGTTAAAGTTTTTTTATTTTTTTATTTTTAAGCTTTAAATCAATAAGGTTAGCGTAGCTATTTTAACCATGGATATAATTGATTAGCAAATTAAAAAACATTTATAAAAGATATATAACTTATAACAAAATGAATTTTATATATTTTTTTAAATTTTGTTATGTGTTTAAATCATATGAAAAATATATAATTTTAGATCTAATGTATTATATAAAATAACAATACAACTATTCAGATTAAGGTAAGCCTACCTTTGACTGGTGTGGAACTCAACCCAAACACAATGGGAAGCTCAGGTTTCCCTTTGAAGGAGCCAAATAAAGGTCAGAAGAACAACCAACAAAAAAAATTAGGACACAACATACCTGACTTAAAGAGGATCTATCAACCATGAGACTAAAGAGACAAAGCCAAAAAAAAAACTAGGAGAATGAAATTATTTGACAAGGTAAAATAGAATAGCCATACCAAAAAATATTAAGGAGGAACACTAGAGGCTCTAGTGGGAGCTCTTTCCCACCTTCCCCTTGGTCCTAAAACTAGGTCCATCTTTGCCCCTAGATTTAAGGCCTAGGGCTCCAAATGGGGAAAGAATACTCTTGGGGGTTGGCAGAGGATAGTCGGCCACTCCGAAATGTTTCTGTGAAGAACTTGTAAACCGAATATCCTCTAGTTCTTCTATGTATTTGTTGTGGGGGGTGTCAGAAGTAGAAATGAGGCCTTCCTTCACCACCATGCCAGATTTAGGAAAGAGGTCACCCTAAATTTATTTAACTACACTTCTCATTACCCTTAGTTCCAAGGCCTTACTCTTAAGATCTAGTTCAGGAGAGCGAAGTCTTTCTCTAGGTGAATGAGTCATAGCTCTAGTCGTAATCTCTTATACAAGGCCATCTGAGGCATCCAGAGTTAGGGCTGAGAGTTTTGCTACAAGTTTGTTCGGCACCTAGGTCCCATTTTCTACCTCCTCTGATTATTTCAACTCCCTAAGTTCCAGAATCAACTTCTTCCTCGACCTATTAGCTTTGGCATCACCCTTTGCTCGTTTCTCGCCCTTCTTCAAAATCAAGCTAGACCCCGGTGTTAGTGGAATTGCCTTGTTAATCATTGGAGTGGAATTTTTGAATTGCAGGAGAATAAGGGCTTAGTGTGAAATAAAGACCTTGTTATTACCTTGGAAGGCTACAACCAAGTCCTCAAGGGAACATAACATAAATAAGAGAATGTTAGTTTTGTAAACATCCTTAAACTGATTCAAGAGCATAAGATGATGTGACCTGACTAAGTTGAATTTGGAATCCAAAGTAAGATACAACATTACCTGTTTGCAAACTTTGGGCCAGGCTTCAGGGAGATCAACATGCTGAAAGCTCTTGGTGACCTTTTCAGCCATTTAAGGGGAGTTGGAAAATTTAGTGACATGTTCGTCTTTCATACTTTTATCTTTATAATACTTTAGGCCGTGGAAAACCAACCCTTTAGCTTGAGCAATAGGCTCCTCAAAAACTTCCAATCTCATGCTTCTTATAATAACTAGTCTATCCTTCCATGTTCTAGTGAACTCCTTAGATAGTGTCGGGTCATTCCTGACTCTCTTTAACATGAATTGGGTCATACCACCACTCTCAAGAATGCTCCACACTAGAGGGTTGTTGTTCATGATCTCAGAACAGGACTTGTGTTTAGTCCTCCTAAGACCCGACTTGCATCTGTCTCCCTCATGAGAGTTGTGTTCGATCCCTTGAGAGTCTTCCATAGAAGCCATGCAAACAAAGATAATGAAGGCAAAACACAACGTAGCACACACAAAGAGAAAAGGGTGATGAGGTGAAAGAGGAAATCCGTGAATAATACAATTGTTAACAATATTGTTGGCAATCATTTTAGTTTTTCTAATAACATAAATTTTTATAGTATTTATAAAATTTAATTAAAAAAATATAATTTACACATCAACTTTTTATATAATAAAAATAAAAATATCAAAAAATTAATAATATTAATCATATTAACATTCATATTATTAAATGTAAATATATTAAATAATTTTTTTTTTTAGAAAAAACAATTATATAAATATAAAATATAAATATTAATTATAGAAGGAACAACATTGTTAAGACTTTTTTTAAACAACGTAAATATTTGTAATATTTATAAAATCCATTTTTTTTTAAAATTTACTCCTCAATTTATTGTATATAATAAACATAACACTAATAACAATTAATAATAGTAACCACATTAATATTTACATCCAAACAACACCATATAGGCAATGATTCATTTTCAATATAATACAACATAAACTCTAAAAATTAGCACTGACTTTGAAGCTTTTGGTTTGTCGAGCTAACTGAGCATTGATGACGCATTTAATTTCCAGTGCCTAGTACACATTTTAGGATATAGTTAAATATTATTATATTTCCAGCGCACATTTAACAAATGATTCAAACTATAACAAAGTTTTAATTATGAAAATTGATTGGACATTGTATATTTTCTTTTTGTTTTAATTGAAATAGAGCTATTGTCCTGAGGAAAATAATCTTGCCTTTTCACAACCACCCATTAAAACCCAATTAAATCACAATTTTTTATTTTTTATTTTGTAAATTACTATGTAAATTCTTTGATCAATCTATAAACTTTAGAAAGCAACGAATATTTGTTAGGCACATTTTTCAATGCAAAAGTAATTGATGAAATTGATTACAAATTCCCTGTATAGTAGGTACTAACAAGAAAATACTAAAATCATTAAAGATTCCAATAACAATATGGAAAGCAAAACATAATAGACAATCGATTACATTGGACCACGACACTCAACTTGATCAAATTGTGCTTCTAAGTAAAGGATAAAAATTATGTTGACATCCAATCTATGGGTGAAAGCAGGATTGGTTAATGGAGCCATCAGAGAAATAGTTCACATTGTCTACCACACACAGTCTAATCCACCTTCCTTGCTCATGTGCGTGGTTGTTATCTTCAAAAAATATTGTGGTCCTCCATGGGATATTTGCAATTCAACACATCTTTTAATTCCCCTTGTTATATGAAGTAATTGCCCCCAAATTTTTATTGAAATGGCATGGGATCTAACCATACATAAAACACAAGGGATGACTTTCAATAAATCAATAATAGATATTAGCAATTTTGATCGTCAAGGGTTGACCTTCATTATCGTATCAAGAGTGCACTCACTATCCACCCTATATGTCAACCTTTCATTTTCTTTTGACCACTATACAAGAATGAAGAATAATATATATGTAAATCTAAGAAGGGCGGAGGAAGTAAGAATTAGTGTAATACCTCTTTCTCATCATTTACAACAAATATATGTTTCTCAATAAACACACAAAAAGACATTTTCACAATATTTGTTTTGTTCTTTGCTACTCTTCACCTACTTTACACTAATGAATATTAATTTTACATACATATATACATATATATATGAAAAGTAGAGGAAGTAAAAATTAGTGTAATATATCTTCCCCATCCCCATCATTTACAACAAATATATGTTTTCTCAATAAACACACAAAATGCTATTTTCACAATGTTTATTTTGTTCTTTGCTACTCTTCACCTACTTCACACTAACAAATACTTAATTATACATATATATAAACAAATCCATCTTGGTATTCCTTGCACCATTGAGGCAACTGCTGGTTTTCTAAATCCTCGGTACAATAAGGGAGGCCAAAATTGCTCTTTGATGTGTAGATAGGTCTTTTGAATGCATATTGATATCTTTGTATGTATTATATCCATCCACCTAGTTCTTAAAGACATAACATTCACTCCAATTTGTCATCGTTCCTTCTAAGCTTTGTAATTTTCCTCATTAATGTCATATTGAGCCCCTGTTACATGTAGCTTTTTGCATGACAAATGAGCATGTTTAACCCTAATATTTGTCGTATTTGTAGGCTTAACGTTGCTACCAAGCATAGACACCCATAGGGCAATAATGTGATAATGTATCTAACTTCAGTGGAATTGTGTATGCTCGTATTGTAATCAACACACCCAAGGGGTGATTATATTATCAAGTGCCCTAATAAAATAAATCAGTATAAAAGCAATTAAGATACTTACACAATAAAAGAAAAATATTTGTTTCATATATTTTCCAGATTTATCAACAACAACCATAACCAACTCAAGAATACTATCAATGATCACAACTAGTCCAAGAATATCAATGATCAACCACAACCAATCTTCAATACCATACTAAGATTTGAACTTTGGTGGTACTAGAGACAACATGTTTACCAACTCACCCATATCTCATCGATAACTATCTAATATGTTTTAAGAAAACAACCTTCAAACAAAACTATAAATATTTCACTCCACATTATATTTTAAAAAAATAATCTTCCTAAAATATTACATAATAATTTAAAAAAATCTAAAAAAAATTTGTTATCTCATATATCAAAAGTATGTACTTTATCTTTATAAAATTTGAATTAGCGATCTCCCTGACTTTCAAAAATACAAATTATTCACTATTAAACCAACTCAAAATAAAGAAACTTTTAAAGCCACGGGCTGGGGGCCTACCACCCAACAACCCCGGGTTCGAGCCTTGCTCCCTGTTGGCTGCCTCCCGGATCTAAAAAATTGCATGTATTCCAATTTGAAAAAAAAACGAGGAAACTTTTAAATCTTAATCAAATTTACTCCTATAGCAAATGTAACAAGTAAAATCTACGGTTTATCAAAATTCCATACTGTAATTTGCAGTCTAAATCCTTTATTTAAAATTAGGATGCAAACATTACACTCATTTTTTCAAACAAAGAGGATAAGCTGTTTCCATAATTGCAGACGTTTAACATGAATTCCTCTATAAATTGGGGAAAACAAAATCTTCTGTGATAAGCAGCAATTCAGGACCAAGCCAGGGAGACCCAGGCAACAGAAGCAATAATGTCTCTGGCATCAATACTCCCTTCAACTTCAAATGCAGGTACTTATTCTGTTTCCCACTACCCCAATACTTCACTTTTCAAATTAAATTCAAACCCCAAATTCACATACAAATCATGGAGACCGAAGCCTTCTTCTTCAACCATTTTCCATATAAGCTCTAGCAATACAAAGTTTAAAACAACGCCCAAAAACCCATCTACGGCAGATCCACTTAAACCCTTTGCTCAGACATCTCTGGAGCCAACACCCTCTGCGAATGATGCCCATGACCTAAACCAGGGCTTATCACAGTCCAAATCAAAATCGATGAATCCAAGCAAGCCCACAGCATCTGTTCTAACAAGGCAACGCCCCAGGCATAGTAGGAACCGCACATGGAGCCCTAAAATTGCAGCGCTCAGGGCCTTTGCAAGGAAGCTAGATTTATGTGAGCCAACCAAGGAGGCCATTTTTGAGGTCCTAGACTCTTTTGAAGAAACCCTAAATCCCAAAGATGCCATGGTTGTCATGAATAATATTAATGGCTGGGAGAAAGCCTATTATTTCTTTCAGTGGCTCAACAAGAATGAGGATTTCCAGATGGATGATGTGACCTACACTGTGACCATGAAGGTTTTGAGAAGGGGAAAGCAATGGAATAGAGTAGAGGAGTTGCTACAAAACATGCTAGATCAAGGGTTTGTTCCGAACAACATAACTTGCTCCACTGTCATAAGTTGTGCCATTCTGTGCAAAGTTCCCCACAAGGCTGTTAAGTGGTTTGAGAGAATGGAGAAGGCTGGGATTGTGCCCGATGAGGTTACATGTACTGCAATGATAGATGCTTACACTAGGGCTGGTAAAGTACAGGAGGCTTTACATCTGTATGAGCGAGCAAGGGCCGATGGATGGCGTCTTGATGTGAAAGCATTTGCTACTGTTTTAAACTTGTATGATGTTTCTGGCGATTTTGATAGTGCACTTAAAATTTTCCAGGAAATGAAAGCATTGGGGGTTAAGCCTAATTTGGTTGCATATAATATAATGTTTCGCATACTAGCAAAGGTAGGAAAACCGTTGGTGGCTAGAACCCTCTTTAAAGAGATGACTGGTGCAGGACTGTATCCGAATAAGGAAACCCTAACTAGTCTTCTTAGGGTCTATAGTAAATCTCGGTGGGTGGTTGATTGTTTGAAGCTGTCGGACAAAATGAAAGAAGAAGGGTGGAGCAAGAACTTGTTTCTTTACAATACATTATTGAGGATGTGTGCTGATGTACGCCATGTGGAGGAGGCTGTCATGCTGTTCAAAGAGATGCAGCAGTCAGACAATTGTAAGCCTGATAGCTGGAGTTATGCATCCATGATAACTCTGTATACAAGGGGAGATCAGATTGAAGAAGCTAATAGGATGTTCAATGAGATGAAAGAAGCTGGATTCAGGCCCGATGTGATGGTTTACACTTCCCTTATAAAATGCTATGGTAGAGCAAAGAGATTCGATGATTTTGTGAAGACATTCAATCTCCTTCTTGATGAAGGAATCATTCCAGATGACAATTTTTGTTCATCTCTCCTTGGGATTCTCACTTTCTGTGAGAATGAAGAGATTGGTAAGGTTCTTGAATGTATTGAGAAGGTCAATCCTAAATTGGGTTTAGTTGTCAAGATGCTGCAAGAAGAGGACATTGACATACCAGTTCTTCAAGAAAAACTTCGAACTGTCTTCAAACAAGCATCAAATGAGGTACAAAGATCATTTTGCAGTTCTTTGATTGATCTATGTTACAATTTTAATTATCGAGAACGAGCTCGTGATTTGCTTTATCTGGGAACACAATTTGGACTCTACAAAAATCTTCACACCAAGTTTCCGGCACAATGGTGTCTAGATTTACGAAGCCTTTCCTTTAAGGCTGCAGTAATTGCCTTTGATGATTGGATAAGCAGTCTATCAAAAGCTCTTAAAGATGGAGAAGAGATGCCTCAATCACTTGGGATCCAGACAGGTCGTGGAAGTCACAAATACCGTCCTGATCAGGCATTTGTTGATCTCTTCGGATCTCACTTAAGGGAACTGGAGTTTCCTTTTGAGAAAAGAGCAAAAAGATTTGTTTGGTTTTTCACAACACGGGATGCAGTAATTTCATGGCTGCAGTCGAGGAGTTCATAGTCAGATGATTTGCTATTATGATTTATTTTTCTTATGCAATGAGTAGATGTTGGGCGAAATAGATGGGGACCCATTCTGATTCAACCTTTTGTAAAGACTGCCCTCTATAGAATCCTTCAGTCTATACCGGTAGGATGCCAAATGCTTAAATAATCCTACAATGGATTTTTTAGTGCATTTTCAAGAATCGAGTTTGAGATATCAGCTTTCCTATTGAGTTATCTTTGCGTAATTATCTGGTATATGTGGTGAAGCATCTGTGATGTAATATAGACATTTTCTCCTCTTCATTATCTTTTTGGTGGAAGACAATTGTTATTCTTCCCTATTTTCTAGCCAAGAACTAGAAGACCACATTAGCATCCCAATTGGCCTGGATCAATATATTAACAAATTTCTGAATGCAAATTCTCATATTCTATGTGAGAATTAAGATATGAGCTGTTTATTAATGCATTAGTTTTCCATTGGCGTCCTTGTTTTGTTTCAACTTCTCTCAGAGAGGTGCTGCACTCGTAGTTTGGCCACTCCTCCATTAGGAATTGAGATGCTAACATTCGTATTAGGAGTCAGAACTTGCTTAGTCGTGCAATTAAAGCCAGTACTTTTTTTTTAAATTTTATTATTCAATTTGCTCGAAGTTCAAACAATCATAATTCTGCATTTGGTTTGGCAATTCAGAATAACTAGTATCAGTACGGAGGACTTGTCAAAGGTGCTGCCTATGGATCTAAAATTATGATTTATTTCTGAGGATGCTCTGTAATCCTTGTATTTGTTCGGATGAAAGCAGTTGTGAATTGAACTGTAGAATTACACAGGATTCTGCTTTAGACCTTTTTCCTTCTGCATATAACAGGCGAGTAGATCATTCAACTTCTTGTTTATCTCAACTTGGTGTCTTTTACAGAGCCCCATCTTTTCTAGGAACATCGAAGTGCCTAAAATTTATGTTAAAAGTTAATCTGAATAATCCCCAGGAATGATTTATTAGATTATATGTAGTCATATGGGCTTAGGATACCTTGAATTAAAAGCAAATTATCTCCTATATTTTGATGTGGGAGCCTATTTTGCAGATGCTATAACTTTTGATTCGGGAACTTGTTTAAGCCATTTTTTTAAAAACGAAGATCTCGGTGAGCTCTATGCTGCAGTAAGTTGCACTAGCCCTGTAGCGATCGTTGCCACATATTTTAAGAGCCAAAATCAACCATCTAGAGGCCAAAATTTGCATTTTAATTTATTTTTAGGCATTTTTAGAATTATCTAGATTTGATATTTTTATAATGGAACGTGAACTTGAGTTGCAAGTCACGCTCGGGCTTTATTTAAATATATAGAGAATAAGGGACAATTATTAGGTCCATCTGAGCTTCCATGCAAAAGTTACAAAAAATAACAACGTGCTAAAAAATAGTTTGGTTACTCTAAGTAGTTTTTGACCTTTATTCGATTTTTTTGGTTATACATGGCAACTCTGTATCCTATTTGTGTTTTATTTAAAGACTCTTATGTATTGCTTTGAAGAATGACAAAGAATATAGTTCTTTGTTTTATGCTCAAGAATTTCTTTTGCAATTTTGTGTGTTTTGGTTTTACTGCGTCTTTGATTCATCATTTTATCAGAGCAGGTTCAGCTCTGGGAAGAAAATTCAAAGTAATATTGTGTGTGAATTATTATTGCGTTTCAATTTTTATTCTGCAGTAAAAATTCTGTTTTGAAGAACAGGTTTAAGGAAGATGGAAAGAGGACAAGGAGGCTTTGCTCAAATGAATAAGAATATGCAACAACTATAAAGGAGAGCAGAAGAGTTCACAAAAATTATTACATGTCAAATACAAAGGTAAAGAGGAGATGACATGGCTGAAGAAAGAGAGCAGGGAGAAGCAATTAAGCAAGAGGAGGAAGAGCAAGAGAAGCCATAGTCATTTGAAGAAATGTTGGTTAGCATGTTAGAAGGAAAGAATGAATGAGTAAAGATTGAATTTTCAAAATATGGGGGCAGTGTAAAACTGAAGGAGTTGATAGATTCGCTGAATGGTATGGAAAATATTTTTGAATGAAATAATAGGGCAGAGGAAAATAAGGTAGCATTCACATGCACAATATTGAAGGGTCATGTAATGATATGGTGGGATCATCTACAAAAGAAAATACAAAGGAAGGGTAAGGAGAAGATTAAGACCTAGGGTAAGATGGAAAAGATGTTGGGAGAAAAATTTATTCATGTGGATTATGCATAAACCCTTTACAGAGGATTTCAAAATCTAAGGCAAAAGGAACACGATTTACAAGACTGCACATGAATTTTATGCGCTGTCCATTTGAGTGGAGGATGATGAAACAAAAGAATAGATGGCTCTTAGGTATGTATATAGTTTAAAGTTTTTTGTTTAAAATGGATTAAGAATGCATAGATTTAGTAATATGAAAGATCTTTATCAATTAACTTCGAAAGCATAAGAGAAACAAAGTAGACAGGGTTTTTGGAGATCCTTTGAGTTGAAGAGAGAACAACATCTCCATTAAGGGGATGAGGTATGTCAGGATCCCCCAGCTCTTGAAGAGCACAGTTGATTACCTTTGTATAAGCAACTAAACACGAAATTTAACCAGAAGTAAAGAGTAACTAGAAATTCAAAAATAACACAAAATATGAGAGACAATACCCAATTGTATTAATACTCTTCTAGAAAAAAATACAACAAAGAAGATGCCACAATCTTCTTCACACTCCTCTAGGGCTCCCACACCTCTAGGGCGTAAACAGTAAATCTCTTCAAGAGTTCTTTCTCAATCACGATCACAACAAACAACTCAAACACAGAGTTGTTGTTCACCTCAACTAGTCAGTATCACTACTGCAAGTACCATCGAGTATACACACATACTCAAGTCCGAGTATACAACTCACTCCAAGTAGATCTCACATGATCTTGCTACCTGTTGTGTTGCTGATCTCCATGATCTTGCTGCCACTTGCAGATCAACCTGGTTTTGCACACCTGCAAATCTAAATCTTGCACACACACACACCTGCAGATCAACCGACCTTACTTACCATGTAGATCTCCCCTGATCTTGCTATACTGCAGATCAACCTGGCTTTGCACACCTGCCGACCGAGATTTTACACACCCAGAAGAACCCTTCTCCCTTGGATAGAATTCTTCTGATTCTCCAGAATCCTTGAGAGCCTACAATTTTACAATACAGCCCATGAGTCTATTATATAGATCTCATGCAAACAATAATTAGACATCTAATTACAATAATTAGATCCGCAGCTCCAAGACTAAAATTAGTCTTTACATGCAAACTGGTCGTTCAACAAACTCACTGTTCATGCAACAAACAGTTCTGGAACGCACAGACAACCGATGTCGGTCCCTGTCTGTCTGGAGGTGACCGACGTCGGCCGACTCTTGACCGATGTCGGTTGTTACCTATCCACCACTGACCGACGTCGGTCGGACTAACCGACGTCGGCGACTGTGACACTCAACAACCTTCATGTTTGCATCAGGATGAAGCTTTTAGCTCAACCTAACAATCTCCCACTTGGAGATAAACAGCTGCCCCTGTACCTGTACCTGTACATCGTCTAATTTGTTTCTTGGCTTGTATCCCTCTTCAAGCTCAACTTTGAAGACCAACCACCACAAAACCTGTGGTGCTCCACCTGTCATCCAAGTAACCTGCCACATCCGAATCTACATACCCATGTAGAGAAGTCCCTGACCTTGCATAACATGTTACCCTGCTGCTGGTCCCTCTCAGATACCTGAGAACCCACTGAACTGCTCTCCAGTGCTTATTTCTCGAATTGGCTATGAACTTGCTGACAACACCCACTATTGGGGCAAAAACAGGGCTAGTACACATGTACTTAACCTCATCATGTGAATTGGGACACTGTTCTGTGAACTGTCCATCCATAGGTGTGCTAACCGGTTCTACATCCCGCATGTTGAACCATGCCACTACCTTATTGACACAATCATCTGGAGACAAAATCAACCTGTGACCTTTCATGTCTCTAGAAAAACTCATGCCAAAGAATTTCGCTGCTCTCAAATTCTTCATGACATACCATTGAACTAACTTTACCTTTAGTTCAGCAAAACCCTGCATGTATGACCCTGCAACAAGCATATCATCCACATATAGTAACAAAATAATGTCGCGATCATTATCCAACTTGGTAAAAAAAACACAATGGTTACAATGACATTGACTAAAGCCATGCTTTGTCATACACCTGTCAAACCTGTACCACTGTCTTGCAGCCTCTTCAAGACCATATGACCTGGCCTTCCGTCTCACGTGTCCATCCTCTCTCTTCTTTAACCAAGAAATCCATTCGTCTTTCAGTGCTTTTATCCGACTAGCAACTCTACCAAATCTCCTATTTGGTTTTGCATCCAAGGAATCAAATTCCTCATTCATGCCATGCTCCCACTGTTTCCTGGATCCTACCTGCTCTGCAATGAGCAATGAGTATAAAGAAAGGGAATAACGAATTTGAGGCTTACTTACCCTTTCAGTGCTCCGTATGGGCATTTGAAACTCCTTGACAGCTTGCTGTCCGCCCAAAATCCGTCTCAGTGACCGATGTCGGTCACCACCCAGTCTGCACCCGACCGACGTCGGTTCCATGCGACCGACCTGACTGCCGACGTCGGTTCTCTGACCGACGTCGGTGTCTACCTGTTCGCCGACGTCGGTTCCATGATCGACGCCGGTAGCCACCCTGCCCGACACCACCGACTCTGGTCTGCACATGACCGACATCGATACTTGTCTGTTCGACGTCGGTTTCCCCTGACCGACGCCGGTAACTATGTTTCCCTGTGAGTGATGACTTTTTACCCACGAGCTCTCTTTGGATCAAAACCCTGTCCAAACTGCCCTACTCAGAGTTATTCAGCGTTCTCTACTGATCTCTATCCATCATCTCCTCCATGAACACCAAGGCTTTTTAGTTCTTAAGTTTGTCAAAGACATCTGTCTTCCGCTTAAGAACATGCATCTCTTTTTTGCTCATGTGACCAAGCCTACAAAGCCACGTCTTCGCAACAGAAAGAGAATCAGTAATATAAGTAGATAGATAAAGGACACCTATTTTCTTACCACCTGCTAATTCAAGTGCATCCGCTGTGAGAGTTACTGTGCATCTCTGATTACCCAACTTTTTTGAAGAAATTAGTCTCATCTTCAGAACTGGGACTTGCATGACATCTTTCAACACCCATGTGTTGGCCGTTTGCAATTTCAACCGCACTTCTCCTTTGCCAACAATTTGACAAGGCTCACCAACCCCTAAATAAATTTTTTCAAAGTCTTTATGGACCTTAACATGGAAAAATACTCTATTTGGGGCTGCATGGAAAGAAGCAACAGAATCTATAAACCAAGATTCTACTTTATTCAAGGAACATACAAGAGCAACCAGTGCAATAATACCTGCAACACATGCTACTTTATTTCTTTCATGCTGATCTTCTACCAACTAGCAATCTTTCTTTATCTGCTCTTTCTTTCCATAACTCCGTAATTGATCATTCTTGCTTTTGAATTCTTCCATGCTTTCTTCTGCCATTGCTATACTCCCACTCAATCAGAAACCCCTGAGAGTGATCTGTAATCAACAAACACTAACCTACTCAACCGCTTGTTAGTTGATCCTAGCTCTGATATCAATTTGTCAGAATTAAGAGCACACTTGATTACTTTTGTATAAGCAACTAAACACATAATTTAACCAGAAGTAAAGAGTAACTAGAAATTCAGAAATAACACAGAATATGAAAGACAATACTCAATTGTATTAATACTCTTCCAGAAAGAAATACAACAAAGAAGATGCCACAATCTTCTTCACACTCCTCTAGGGCTCCCACACCTCTAGGGTGTAAACAATAAATCTCTTCAAGAGTTCTCTCTCTCAATCACGGTCACAACAAACAACTCAAACACAGAGTTGTTCACCTCAACCAGTCAGTATCACTACTGCCAGTACCACTGAGTATACACACATACTCAAGTCCGAGTACACAATGCACTCCAAGTAGATCTCACCTGATCTTGCTACCTGTTGTGTTGCTGATCTCCATGATCTTGCTGCCACCTGCAGATCAACCTGGTTTTGCACACCTGGAAACCTAGATGTCGCACACACACACACCTGCAGATCAACCGACCTTACCATGTAAATCTCACCTGATCTTGCTATACCGCAGATCAACCTGGGCTTGCACACCTGCCGACCGAAATCTTACACACCCGGAAGAACCCTTCTCCCTTGGATAGAACTCTTCTGATTCTCCAGAATTTTTGAGAGCCTACAACTTTACAATACAGCCCATGAGTCTATTATATAGATCCCATGCAAACAATAATTAGACATTTAATTACAATAATTAGATCCGCAGCTCCAAGACTAAAATTAGTCTTTACATGCAAACTGGGCATTCAACAAACTAACTGTTTGTGCAACAAACAGTTCTGCAACGCACATGCGATCGACGTCGGTCCCTGTTTGTCTGGAAGTGACCGACGTCGGCGACTGTGACACTCACCAACCTCTATGTTTGCGTCAGGGTGAAGCTTTTAGCTCGACAACCTAACAAGGTAGGTTTAATCTCACAAAAGGAGAATTGTCCCCTGGGGTGGAGAAACAAGAAGATATTAGACAAGGGTTTCAAAATCAGCAAAGATGAAGTTGATTTTAGAGATGTAGAGGCTATGGTGGCGGTAGAGGTGGAGTGCCTCACAAAGACCTTATGTTTTTACAAATGTGAAGAAGGGCACATAGTATTTGAGTGTTTGCACTATCATGCACAAGAAAGAAGGCAAGATGATCGCCTAAGAGTGAATTTGGTTGAGGCTGAGGCAGAAGAACAAAATCTAGAAGTTGCAGTAGATGTAGGAGAGAATCTTATGATGAGAAGAATAATGATTGCTCCAATGAAAAAACAAATGCACGATAAAGATAGTGGTAAGTCATGGCTATGTAAAAATATTTTCTGAACAAAGTGCACTTCAAGAGGAAAGGTATATAAAATTATTATTGATAGTGGAAGTTTTGAAATATGGTTTCTAAAGAAATAGTAGAGAAACTAGGTTTGCAATGTGAAAAACATCTTTATCTTTATCGTATTTCATCGTTTAAAAAAACAAATGAAGTTATTATTGATAAGATGTGTGTAATTAAGTTTTTCATAGGAAAGACTTACAAGGATAAAATATGGTATAATGTTATCCCAATGAATGCATGCCATTTGCTGTTGGGAAATCAAATGCAATATGACATGAAATAAATCCATGATGAAGAGAACACATGCTTTTGGGAATGATGGTTCAAAGGTAGTTTTATTACCTCTTAAGGAAGAAGGGCAGTTAGAAAACATGTTGTCCACTATAAACACTCATATTTGTTTTAGACACTTGACAATGTTAGTATTGACTAAGCTTTAGTATACATGACTTGTTTGCAGATAATTGATTCTTGTTGATACTCTCTTCGAACCATTCTCTTATATATGGGTCCGTTCTTCTCAAATTGTTGTTACAATACACATGATTTCCCTATTCTTAGTCTAAACAACTTATTATCTTACTTAAATCGTTTTATGATCTCATATCATTGTTTTCTAATTTGTGGACACCTTCGACCATTATAAGATGGTTCTGACCACTAGAGCATCTGCTTTGGGCGGACACGTCCGCCCACAATTTGACTCTAATTTTCCATATTCAAAACCTCCCTATGGGTCGGCCGATATGTTTTGCAAGTCGGTTTGACGTCTATTTTGTGCACACCAAAACCTACATGATAGTTGCATTTGATACTTGGACCTTGTGTGCTCTAGTATGTCTTTCTGCATATTAATATCATTTACACCCAATGCTTTTGTGTGCTTGTGCCTTGCTCTCTGATTGAAAGCTTCACAAAACTAGGCTTAATCATCTTTGACGATGCAAGATTGCTTTACATTTGGAATGCTCATGAAAATATTATGTTAGTATGGTTTTCCTTCTATGCTACACCTCTAATCCTTATCTTCCTATATTTCCACCAAAGGAACCCCCAAAACATATCAAATGCCACCACCCAACTTTACAGTCCCTCCTCCATAATTTTTCAAATATTCATTTTTGTTAAAAAAGGCACCCTGAAGTCAATTGGTCACTTTACATTTGGAATGCACATGAAAATATTATGTTAGTATGGGTTTCCTTCTATGCTACACTTCTAATCCTTATCTTCTTATATTTCCACCAAAGGAACCCCCAAAACATATCAAATGCCACCACCCAACTTTACAGTCCCTCCTCCATAATTTTTCAAATATTCATTTTTGTTAAAAAAGGCACCCTGAAGTCAATTGGTCACTTTTCTTTGGTGGAGCCCTTCATAAGATCATAAGAAAGCAAAATATATAAAAAATATTGTTTTTATTTTCCATCAGCGCATGTGCCATGAATTTTCATATCTTTTTCCAAAACCAAAAAAACATTATATCTCTAATACACTACCATTTCCATTAATGATGAACCCCTTTGAATTAGTACTCATGGATTTACATTCTAAAGTTAAATTGATAGGGTTTAGGTTAAGGTAGTATCTTAGATTATCATTTAGGATTGGGTTAAGATATTAAAAGACTAACATAAACACTAATTAGTATGTATCTTAGCAACACCCACACACACATCCAAATCAAAAATATAGAACCAAAATTACATAACACAAAATTGATGTATCAAAGTCTAACAATACCAAAGAAAACTTCTTTTAAAAGATGAAACTGATAATCAACTCACACCAAAACTCAAAATAATTGAACAAGAATTCATCAACTAAAGGATTGACAACATCAAAAATTCCAATGGCACAACAAAATCCATAGAACAAATAATAACATAGAAACCAAATTGTGATATGTTTTAGTCCCGGAAGTGGTTTTGAAGTCATGGGTATGTCGGTCAATGACTAAGCTTACATCATAACCTTATCCCCTCCATTTCTTCCAAACCAAGGTGTACCTACACAGATGCTAACATGGAAAATCCATCACTTACATTTGCAATGAAATAAGGCACAAAAACATACATATTAAGTCTAAAAAGTAAGCATTAATCGAACAACATAAGTTAATAATGATAACATCATGACTCCCTAATCAATAACCAAAATAATCATAACACCATAATATATATGATCATCATAAATGTATTGTTGTGTGAGGAAAACAACTAACTATCGACTGTAATCAAGCCAAATAAATGTCTCAAAGCTAAATGTAATATTTAGAATTTTATAGAAAAATCACTTAGCAATCTCAGGATGGGTCCCTTGAAACATAAAACAAGCTTAAATTGATACAGGAAAGATCGTGATTGCAATTCATTACTAGGGAAAGGACCTCGTTTCTGAAGTGAATGCAAGAATACCATATTGTTTTGCATTTAAATAACCCATAATCGATAAGGAACTAATTGCACAATGGGATGTGCATTACATTAACCTCTCCTTATAAAATCATCGGCCTTGATGTGATAATTAGGGTAACGCTTGTGTCACAAATATATCAATAGACCACGTGTAATTCAAATGTTAAGTTAAGATGCTAACAACCGTTTTATTAGAAACCAACAAGAAGAATATACATTAGACTAATAAAATTAAAATTTATTTGAATTAGAGGGACAACATACACCTTTATAATCATTCATTCACCTTTCTTAGTCACCAACTTTGTGAGATTTGGCTTTGTATATAACCAACATGAATCTAAATGCCTAATGGGAACACTCTCAACCAAAAGATCAAAATTGATAACAAAACTTTAAACCATGATTTTTCTATTTTTATCCTTCCAATTGCACATTCTTGATTTGTGTCCATGGAGAATGCCTAAAGTTTATAGAAAGTTATTAACAAGGTTTTTAACAGTAAGAGTAAAAAATAGTATTTGCAGTACTCTCATTCATCGAAAGAATTACATGTTATGAAACATCTCACGTCTCCCCAAGCACAGTAACTGTTCTGTACCAACACCATGCACAATTGTTTGTTTTGGGTTAATGAGCATCCTATGCGGTAGATGACAGACCTATGTGGATGGAAAGGGTGGTGGCATTTCGGTGCATTCCAAATAGTAGCGTTGGGATGCTACTCCCAAATATATGTAGAGAGGAGGGAACGACATGTCTGCTGAGATTACAATGTTTGTGCCATGTAGGGTTTACTGGATCAACTATGGTATGTGTTCCTTAAATACCAGGGTGTTTGACATCTCTATTTTGCCCGACCATCATCTGTTCTATTTTCATACCTCGCAGTTATTTTGGGGTTTGTTCTGCGCGCTAGAGTCTTTGATTTCAGGATTTTCTTATCGATGTTTGTACTTTAGACAGTGATGATCTGCTCTTGCCTTGTATTCATGATTTGTTGAGGCATTGAATCACAATCCTATTCTTACGCATTTGGGTTCTCCATATGTAACGGGTAGTATTTTCCTTTGAAGTGATTAAGGAGTGGTTTCAATACATTTGACAGTCTTCTAAGATGGATTGATTTGTAGCTCCTCTTTTTTTGATCTTTCTATTGATGCAAAATCGCTTGCCTTGCACATTATCTGGGCACTCCCTCACATTAATTGAATTCTTGATCTAATCTTTGAAATGCAGGGTAATAATGCAAGAAGACTGGGGATTGCAATAGACTATGATGTCTTACAGGGCAACCAGGCAGATCCAAGGCAGATATTTGTAAGATAATTTGACTTTGTACATTGAATAATTAAATTAAGAATTTTACAAATCTTATTGATCCCAGGATTTCTTCTCTTTATTACATTATGGAAGTTGGGCAAAACAATGGAAGGAATATGTGAAAACTATGAAATGGCAAAGGTATGCATTGATGTTAACTATTATGGTGGCAAAAGAATGGTGGAAGCATTTCTTCTTCTTTTGAAGTTCGCTAGTAAGCAAGGTTGGCTAATGGAGCCATTAGAGAAATAGTTCACATTGTCTACCACACATATTCTAAACCACCTTCCTTGCTCATGTACGTGGTTGTTGTCTTCAAAAATTATTGTGGTCTTCCATGGAATGTTTGCAATCCAACACATTTTTCAATTCTTCCAGTTATATGGGGTAATCGTCTCCAAATTCTTATCGAAATGGCATGGGATCTAACCATACATAAAGCACAAGGGATGACTTTCAATAAATCAACAATAGATATTAACAATGTTGATTATCAAGGGTTGACTTTCATTGTTGTATTAAAAGTGCACTCATTGTCTAACCTGTATATCAACCCTTCATTTTCTTTTGACCACTATGCAAGAATGAAGGATAATTTGTATGTAAATCTAAGAAGAGCAGAGGAAAGAAGAATTAGTGTAATACCTCTTCCCCATTATTTACAACAAATATATGTATTCTCAATAAACACACAAAATGACATTTTCACAATGTTAAGTTCTTTGCTACTTTTCACATACTTCACACTAATAAACACTTATATATATGTGTGTGTGAGTGAGTGAGTGAGCAGAGGAAGTAAGAATTACACTAATTCTTACTTCCTCTGCTCATATATATATGAGAAGTAAGAATTAGTATTTCTCTCTCATATATATATATATATATATATATATATATATCTCACTAATATATATATATATATATATATTAGTGAGATATATATATATATATATATCACTAATTCTTACTTCTCATATATATATGAGCAAAGGAAGTAAGAATTAGTGTAATGCCTCTTCCCCATCATTTATAACAAATATATGTTTTCTCAATATACACACAAAATAACATTTTCTCAACGTTTGTTTTGTTCTTTGTTACTCTTCACCTATTTCACACTATATATATAGTGTGAAGTAGGTCAAGACTAGGAGAGAACAAAACAAACGTTGAGTAAATGTCATTTTGTGTTTTTTTTTTTGTTTTGTTCTTTGCTACTCTTCACC
Source organism: Torreya grandis (assembly GCA_037957365.1). Taxonomy (NCBI): domain Eukaryota; kingdom Viridiplantae; phylum Streptophyta; class Pinopsida; order Cupressales; family Taxaceae; genus Torreya; species Torreya grandis. Next base: position 3,979,291 of record JARHVA010000015.1, on the reverse strand, counting down.
TGTTATACACTCATATATATATTTATATAATGATATTTTCTCAACATTTGTTTTGTTCTTTGCTACTCTTCACCCACTTTACACACACACACACACACACAAGTATGAAGTAGTGTTCTTTGCTACTCTTTACCTACTTTACACTTATATATATATATATATATATATATATATATATATATATATATATATATATATACACACACACACACATATGAGTGTGAAGTAGTGTTCTTTGCTACTCTTTACCTACTTCACACTTATATACCTAATTTAGGACCAACCCAAGGAGACATAAGAGCAATAATGTCTCTGCCATTGATACTCCCTTCAACTTCAAATGCAGGTACTTATTTTGTTTCCCACTACCCCAATACTCCACGTTTCAAATTAAATTCAACCCCCAAATTCACATACAAATCATGGAGACCGAAGCCTTCTTCAACCATTTTCCATATAAGCTCTAGCAATACAAAGTTTAAAACAACGCCCAAAAACCCATCTACAACAGATCAACTTCAACCCTTTGCTCAGACATCTCTGGAGCCAACACCTTTGCGAATGATGCCCATGACCTAAACCAGGGCTTATCATAGTCCAAATCAAAATTGGTGAATCCAAGCAAGCCCACAGCATCTGTTCTAACAAGGCAATGCCCCAGGCATAGTAGGAACCACACATGGAGCCCTAAAATTGCAGCGCTCAGGGCCTTTGCAAGGAAACTAGATTTATGTGAGCCAACCCAGGATGCCGTTTTTGAGGCCCTAAGCTCTTTTGAAGAAACCCTAAATCCCAAAGATGCCATGGTTGTCATGAATAATATTCATGGCTGGGAGAAAGCCTATTATTTCTTTCAGTGGCTCAACAAGAATGAGGATTTCCAGATGGATTCTGTGACCTACAGTGTGACCATGAAGGTTTTGAGAAGGGGAAAGCAATGGAATAGAGTAGAGGAGTTGCTACAAAACATGCTAGATCAAGGGTTTGTTCCGAACAACATAACTTACTCCACTGTCATAAGTTGTGCCATTCTGTGCAAAGTTCCCCACAAGGCTGTTAAGTGGTTTGAGAGAATGAAGAAAACTGGGATTGTGCCTGATGAGGTTACATGTACTGGAATGATAGATGCTTACAGTAGGGCTGGTAAAGTACAGGTGGCTTTAAATCTATATGAGCGAGCAAGGGCCGATGGATGGCGCCCTGATATGAAAGCATTTGCTACCCTGTTAAATGTGTATGATGTTTCTCGGGATTTTGATGGTGCACTTAAAATTTTCTAAGAAATGAAAGCATTGGGGGTTAAGCCTAATTTGGTTGCATATAATATAATGTTTCGCATACTAGCAAAGGTAGGAAAACCGTTGGTGGCTAGAACCCTCTTTAAAGAGATGACTGGTGCGGGATTGTATCTGAATAATGAAACCCTAACTAGTCTTCTTAGGGTCTATAGTAAATCTCGGTGGGCAGTTGATTGTTTGAAGCTATGGGACAAAATGAAAGAAGGGTGGAGCAAGAACTTGTTTCTTTACAATACATTATTGAGTATGTGTGCTGATGTACGCCATGTGGAGGAGGCTGTCGTGCTGTTCAAAGAGATGCAACAGTCAGACAATTGTAAGCCTGATAGCTGGAGTTATGCATCCATGATAACTCTGTATACAAGGGGAGATCAGATTGAAGAAGCTAATAGGATGTTCAATGAGATGAAAGAAGCTGGATTCAGGCCCGGTGTGATGGTTTACACTTCCCTTATAAAATGCTATGGTAGAGCAAAGAGATTTGATGATTTTGTGAAGACATTCAATCTCCTTCTTGATGAAGGAATCATTCCAGATGACAAGTTTTGTTCATCTCTCCTTGGGATTCTCACTTTCTGTGAGAATGAAGAGATTGGTAAGGTTCTTGAATGTATTGAGAAGGTCAATCCTAAATTGGGTTTAGTTGTCAAGATGCTGCAAGAAGAGGACATTGACATACCAGTTCTTCAAGAACTTCGAACTGTCTTCAAACAAGAATCAAATGAAGTACAAAGATCGTTTTGCAGTTCTTTGATTGATCTATGTTACAATTTTAATTATCGAGAACGAGCTCGTGATTTGCTCTATCTGGGAACACAATTTGAACTCTACAAAAATCTTCACACCAAGTCTCCGGCAGAATGGTGTTTAGATTTACAAAGCCTTTCCTTTAAAGCTGCAGTAATTGCCTTTGATGATTGGATAAGCAGTCTATCAAAAGCTCTTAAAGCTGGAGAAGAGATGCCTCAATCACTTGGGATCCAGACAGGTCGTGGAAGTCACAAATACCGTCCTGATCAGGCATTTGTTGATCTCTTCGGATCTCACTTAAGGGAACTGGAGTTTCCTTTTGAGAAAAGAACAGAAAGATTTGGTTGGTTTTTCACAACACGGGATGCAGTAATTTCATGGCTGCAATCAAGGAGTTCATAGTCGGATGATTTGTTATTATGATTTTTTTTTCTTATGCAACGAGTAGATGTTGGGTGAAATAGATGGGGACCCATTCTGATTCAACCTTTTGTAAAGACTGCCCTCTATAGAATCCTTCAATCTATACCGGTAGGATGCCAAATGCTTAAATAATCCCACCATGGATTTTTTATTGCATTTCCAAGAATCGAGTTTGAGATATCAGCTTTCCTATTGAGTTATCTTTGCTTAATTATCTGGTATATGTGGGGAAGCATCTGTGATGTAATATAGACATTTTCTCCTCTTCATTATCTTTTTGGTGAAAGACAATTGTTATTCTTCCCTATTTTCTAGCCAAGAACTAGAAGACCACATTAGCATCCCAATTGGACTGGATCAATATATTAACATATTTCTGAATGCAAATTCTCATATTCTATGTGAGAATTAAGATATGAGCTCTTTATTAATGCATTAGTTTTCCATTGGCATCCTTGTTTTGTTTCAACTTCTCTCAGAGAGGTGTCACACTCGTAGTTTGGCCACTCCTCCATTAGGAATTGAGATGCTAACATTCGTATTATGAGTCAGAACTGGCTTAGTCGTGCAATTAAAGCCAGTACTTTTTTTAAAAATTTTATTATTCAATTTGCTTGAAGTTCAAACAATCATAATTCTGCATTTGGTTTGGCAATTCAGAATAACTAGTATCAGTACGGAGGACTTGTCAAAGGTACTGCATGTGGATGAATATGTTGATAGCTGTATTGAATGGCTGTATATAGAGAATAAGGAAATTTGCCTTAGTGGTTTTTCTTGTATCTATGCTTTGCATTATGATAATTGCCAACCCCTTCTAAATTAACTTTGAATAGGCTTTTATAGATATATATTAGTCATGGGTTAAATGCATTTGTGTTAGGCTGACATAATGAAGAGGAGGAATCAAGGGAAAATAGGAGCATTGGAAATGGGACACCCTAGGTTCTAGTGCTATAATCCAAGTTGGGCATTATTGTTCTATAGGTATGAGACCGTGGGAGATGAAATGAGCATGGAAAATAGGGTCTAGCTAAGCTAGAATCATGGTTCATTTTAGTGGGCCCTATAGGAAAATTTGTGGAGGTCTCAAGATAAATTTGATTCATAATGGTGGTGAATCAGGTTGGAAGCCAAATCGTTGTAAAGGTGAATAATGAGATGTCATATGGAGATTTGTGCAAAGCCTACAATCATCGATGAATGCCAAGAAATATATGCACACTGGCATAATTACAGGTGAGCAGTTGTGCAGGCTAGGTGAAAGCATTTATAAATGAGGCACACACCTGTGCAGGGCCAAATAAACACCTATGTAGATTGGATGTATGCCTGTTTATACCAAACAAGATGCACACCTATTTAAACCAAAAGCATGCCTATTTAAACTAGATGGATACTTGTGTAGATCGAGTGAATAACTATTTAGGTCTGAATGAATGCCTATGTGGAATGGACTAGATGTGTACCTGTATAGTCTGTATGGATTTGGTGGGTAGCTATTTTGCCTAGGAATACATCTATATGAATCAGATGCATGCCTACATAAATTCAATGAATGTCTATTGGAATTGGGTAGGAGCCTTTTTGGGTTTGTGAAAATGCATGTTTCATCCAAATGGATGCTTTGTGAGCTGGTCTGCACACACATCCTTTCAATCAGACATCTAGACAAACCTAGACACATGACTAACAAGGTTGGATAGGCGTCTAACAATAGTGCCTATATGGTAGGCAAATGGTGAACATCTATGCTATTTGTATGTGTCAGATAATGCATGACATGTGTCAATCATCTACATGAACATGATGTGATCCTCTTAGTTGTGATACTGGTGTCTCTGGTGAATCCTCGCAATATATATATATGTCTACCCATTGCAACCTCCAAGCTTATAAATATAAGAAATGCTACTCATTTTGCACATTTTTCCATTTTAGCCTCTACTACCGAGTTCAAAAAATTTCCTCTTTTACCTAAGTGCCACTCCTGAGTTGCAACTTCCAAAACCCTTTTTTATTCCATGGCTTCCTTTTCCCAGACCTCTTCTGGTGTTTGCACAGGTGTGATCGGAAGCCCCAAACTCATTTTATAGAATTTGTCATGCACTATCATTCAAAGGATTCTACAACAACCAGACACATATAATGAGTGGGTTAAGGCTTGTAAGTTCAATGACATTATCTACATACCACAATATGACAAAGATATTCCTCTCCTAAATGTTCTATTGCAAAGCTTTGATACTTCTTCCTCCATGTTTCACATCAACTTGGACTCCTAGAATATTTTATTTGGAATCCACCAACAGGATATTAAAATGATGACAGGGCTACCTTCTAATGATGAGGACTTGGTCACCACAAAGGCCTTGCTCAATGATGATTAAAAAAAGTATTTAGAGTCCCATTACTCATTGCAGGTGGATGGTATGTATTGTTAAATTTATAATTAATAAATTTTTAATAGTTTTACTTCTTTTGTTCTAGAATCTAAAGTAGTAATTTTTTTTATAGATCCTCAATGATACAGTAAAAGAGGAGTAAAAATTGAATGTGTTAAAAACCCTTTCCAAGTACTCGATGACATATTATGTGGAAATTTACATTTTTATATATGAATAAATCTCAGATTACTAAAAATAGTGGGTTACTATTTTTAGCCTTCAAAATATTTTGACAATTCTAAATCACTAGAAACTTCAACATGTGCTCCAATAAACTAAGAAACTTGAAAAACAAAATTAAAATCAACAAAAATATTATTTATGGTTATGCAATATTTTACTTACATACTAGATGCTCCTTCATCAACAAAAATAAGAGAGGCAAGAAAACAAGGGTTAATAAATCTTCTAGCATATCTCTTCAATCATGAGGGTCCTTGCACTGTTGGTCAGGTGTTTCATGGATATTAAGTAGAAGTTTCATGGGGTGGATATTTCATGGATGAATTCCTAATTTTGATGTGTTTGTTATGAATATTTTATTGCTTTTTATGGAAGGTTTATTCTTGTTGTTAGTTTGTGGGATAGATGCTTAGTTTTAGTTTCATTATGTGATGGCCACTAGTAGAGGTAGTTGTGTATGATTTAATGTTTTATCATGTTATCCACTATATTTGGGATATATATTCCCTCAAAACCTATTATTTTACCAAATTAGATAATTTTTTTGAGGAAATAGAGAGAAAAAAGGAAAGGTGATAAACACAATGTAATGCCCACTTTATTGGGCTTAATGAGGTTGAATTCCTTGGCTAAATGTTGTGGTTTACCATTGGTTAGAGGGATGATAAGAAAGGGAAACATATTTATTTTTTTCAAATTTCCAAAAAATACTTATGTTGGCAACTCATACTAATTTGATTTCAAAAAAAGGACATTATAATTTGATAAAAGTTGGCTCTTGGTTGGAAATTATAATGAAATTACCTTTGAATATTTGATTTTCCCTCTCTTTTTGGGACACCACTTTTTATGATTAATATTGGATATAAAATATATAAAAAATTAAAGGAGGTTCATTTTATGTATGTTATGTTTATGAATTTAAATTTTGAGTTTAAGCGCAAATTCCTTCACTTATCTTCATTGAAGATAAAAACCTTCACTAGAAATCTGAAGTTAAGGATGCAAACCCTTAACCTTTAGCTAGGTAGTTTATTTTCATGGGTTGAAAGGAGAAAATTTGACTAATTTGTGGTTTTTATTCCATCATTTTGTGGAGAGAAACATATTCCAAGGTTTTGGGAGAGAGGCATAGCTATTGGACACCCTTTTGAGGGTGGTGAATCACTTTGTAGACCCTTTTAGGTCAGCAACCCACTCGAGGGTCTTTCCTATGGTGACCCTTTTTAGGTCAGAAGACATATAGTTTTAAGGGAATAATGTTGGATATTTGATATATTTGAATTTAAACATTTAACTATTATTTATTTTTAATTTTGCAGACTTATATTTACATGCAAAAATCAGATTTGAGTTTTTCAATTGTTAAAAGCCATATATAGGATCACATAACATGCTAGTTTTAAACTTATTTCACACACTCAACTAGGTGGGATACATATGGCTTTTATAGGATCACATAACATGCTAGTTTTAAACTTATTTCACACACTCAACTAGGTGGGATACATATATATGTATCCCACCTAGTTGAGTGTGTGAAATAAGTTTAAAACTAGCATGTTATGTGATCCTATATATGGCTTTCAACACTTTAAAAACTATTATTTTAACCTTCAAATGGTATTCAAACATGGGTTAGGCCCTATTACTTTGAGGGGTTTTAGTTTTGAAGATTTAGGGAAGTTCATCTTAATGTGTTTAAGGATAATATATGTACTCTTAATAATTACTAGATCCATGCGATATATGAATATGTTTAGGTTATATTTTTATAAATAGTTGAATATTTGGGTAATTCATATTGAAACCAACACAAAAAATGGTTTGACTTGTAGGAAGGATTTTAATCTTGAAAAATATTTGTTAAAGGGTAAACAAATGAGTTCAGATAAGGAAGATAGATATAGATGTTAGATCCATCTGATTGTGGTCAGAAATATCAAAAATTAAGGAAACAATGATCCATTGTTAGGAGACAGTTTGAGTAAGATAATAAGTTATTTAGGTAGAGATTATGGAAATCTTATGTCTTAGTAACATAAAATTTGGGAAGTCCAAGCATGTAGGAAAACACAATGGTCAAGAGAGAGTGTTAGTATGAGGTTGGTATGTGTGTATAAGTCAAATCTACTAAGGCTTAGTAAAAATTGAAATTATCAAGTGTTTACTACCAAATATGAGATCCTACAATATAATACTCATTAAATTTATACGGTCATGATTTATTTGATGTTATGGTTGGCCTATTAGAATTTTTATATATATTGAAGATAAAGGGACATATGCATTATCATATTTATATTCTTTATGGAACTAAAAGCTCATCAGCTCTGAACTACAAGGTTTTAACTTCAATTCATGTCTTATCTAGTGGCTTAATTAATCAATTTTTTTTTCAGATGTAGAGGTTTGTTACCTTAAAATGTACATTTTCCTAATGCCACTCCATCTTTATATATCCTTTTAAGATATAAAGGACCGATGGTACTTCCATGTTTATTATTTTCACACCTACCCATGTTTGCTAAGAAAATATAAGTAGTTTTATAGATTTAAAGATTTAGTGACTAAATTGCTAGAAATCTATATAAGTAATATCCATTTTTATCGTTTGTGTGTGTAATTAATTTTAATTGTGTGATTATACTATCTACTTTATGGTTGTAACAACCACAATTTTTTTATAATAACGAGATAAGGAAATATGGTATGAGAATTACAAATAGAGTTAGTACATAAAATATAATGACATCCATAATTATGTTATAGCCAACACATAAACTAGATCAAGTCAATATATTAACAATGACTTCATTACGAAGCATTTTAACCACTTAGTATTCAGATAGAGATGGGTCAGTGTATGAACAATCACTCACATATATTCTTGTACTTATTATTTGGCCTTCCTAACAAATCCATCAATAACTTACAAGCATAACCGAGTCCCTGTACTGACCATAAAATAGTTTGTACCTCATTGGGTAGGCTAATAAGTGTTTAATGAATAATTGTGAAAGGAAAAATAGATTCAATAAAAAAAACATTATACTAAGCTTGCTTAAGCAAGATATACTAAACACTCAAATAACAATAAATGATCATTGAATGAATATTTCCAAAAGTAATACAATATTAATTATTTTGTATTTAAAACCTTCGCTTAGCTTTAGTACCAGAATGGTTATTATGAAAGTGTTGTCCATGTGATCATTGTATCATGATCTCTAATTCCATAGGAAATCCCACATTTATGCCTTTATACTAATGAACTGACATTATTACAAGTTAACTTAGATACACATTTCATTTCTAAGTGTCTATAAAAATATCATTAGGTTCATCATGATGGACATAAATATAAAGTAGTTATTACATCAAAACAAATTTTTAAATTAAGTTTATGTAAGTTTCCCATTGATTATCTCAAAATCCTTAAATCAAATATTAGACCCTTGATACCAATATATATGTGTCACTTGGTTAATTTGTGATCATTGTAATACATAAAATTCATTTTTATATTTATGTTTCAATACCATGCTTAAGTTTTGCATAATAACATTCATAAAATTCACAACCAGCCCATGATATAGATAGGGATTGTCAATGTGCCTTCATGAAAAGGTTTAATGATTCAGTTTTCACTTTAATCATTTAATAGGTTAATTGATTACATTGAGTACATAAGGCTTTATAAGTATGCCTAAGTCAACTTAGTTAATTAAAATAATTATATTATTAGTAATTGCTCATTAAAATCTTTAGACAATATGAAAAAATTACCAAGATTATAATCGTATAATAAATTTTAGGTGTTATTTCAATTTGTTATTCATAAATAACAATGTTTTGAATTGAAAAAGATTATAAAATTGTTTAACCTGATTGTAAATTATTATTTTTAAACTTCAAAATTGTTTGACAATTTAAAACTCAAGAGAAAATATTTTGAGGGAACACACACACACACACATACATATGAAACAAATCAAATTTATGTTGATCATAAACAAATATCACTTAGAATAGAATTTTTAATAATAATTTGGTAAAACATAGTTTAATCTCAATATCTTTGATTAAGTGCAATTTTTCTCAATTATCTTTAAGATACAATATAAATCAAGGTGATAAATTAATTTTAATCAACATAGATTATAATTAAGTTCTTAAAATTTATAGGTACAACATAGTAGACTTTCTAAGATAAGACACTGCTAATATTCTATCTTAAATAATTCTAATTAACAACTTGTACTAGAAAAGTTTAAAATATAATATTAGAGTTAAGTAAGGTATATATTAACTTAATAAAAATATCTCTTAACAAAACTTTGAGTATTAAATACTCCTATATTAATATAGTTTTATAAATATTATCTTGTTCATAAAATATTAATATCAAAGACAACACAAACACAATCTATATCTTAGTTAAAAGAGAAAAACTATAACATACTAGAAAACTCTTTATACTAGATAAACATCATTTGTTAGGATGTCCAAGTAGTTATCATAAGGAATATCAAACATAAAATAATGTTATACTATCACATAATCCAATATCATAAAGATTATAATCAATTTTAATTGCAATGATAACTAAAAATAATATTAATACAAATCATTTGATTCTTTATATAATCAAATTCAAATTAGATTCACTGAACATGATAATGCATATCATTAATTACATTATCTTGAGATGAGGTAGAATAAGTGAATACAAAAAAATTAATTATTCATATTACTTGACAGTTTCAACAAGTATTCCTTATGATGAATACTCAGTATGAAAATCCTTAAATTATCAAACAAGTCAACTAATCAACTACATGCCAGTCTAATGAATTAAAATCCATGTCTCCACTTCCAATGAAGCCATACATAAGTGTCCTTAGGCCACCATAACAATTAGTTAGATGTGGATTGGGTTAAATGAGAAAAGATGGATACAGGACTAGGAGAGAGAAACAACTCAAAGCTTGATTCAAAAGGAAAACATCAAATCATTGGAAAAAAAAACTTGTTCATATTCTAACTTACTAATATTCATTAACTTGGCACAAAATGAAATGGCTAAAAATCATCATACTGAGCTTCATAATTAAGAGTCAAACTCTATTCAAAAAATATAATATGATCCCCAAATATTTTATATATATATATATATATATATATATATATATAGAGAGAGAGAGAGAGAGAGAGAGAGAACCAATGCATTGCATATCAGTTTATCAAATATATGTAAGAAATAATAATAACTAGTCCTTATTAAAAAATAATGATAATGAAATATCAAATCTCAATAAAATGGTTATGAACCCAAATTATAATAAAAAACATAATGAGTGCAATAGGCAACTAAAAAAAATTGAGTGTAATAACCAAGTATCCAATAAAAATAGACCTACATTTTATTCCAGCATCCAACCATTCAACCCACAATGTCAAAAAACAAGTGAAAAATACACAATCAATGAAAAAGAAGTCAACACCCTCTATATTAACATACAAGCCAAAATCATTTCTACATGGTAAAATAAAATCCTAATTCAAATCAAAACCCTAATGATGAATAAAATCCAATCTATTTATTTCATTCAAAATTTCACCAAAATGATTTTAGACAAAATAAATTCACAACCATGATAAATCAAAGGGAAATGATTTCATTTTTTATCAAACCCAAAATGATTTCTAAAAACCCAAATAATGGAAACCCAACACAATAATAGTGATTCACATGGTATGTTTGAAAACCCCATAATCATTTCTAGGTCACGCAAAAGTCTTTCAACATAGCATTTAAAATCTTAAGTATAAAAAAATGCAATCCATAACAATATCATGGCCCCATATTTCACTAAAATGCAAAAAAAAACCCCAAAACTTACAACCTCATATAAGTGTAAAAACCATTAATAATGCAGGGTTTAAACAAAAACTAAAACCCATTTACCTTTGCACATTCATAATATGAATTCAAGATATTAAAATAAAACCCATATATGCAAATGCAATAAGAACACATAAAGGTGTCTAAAAATTCAATACAAAACTTACTTGGATTCCTTCAAGTAAAATATAAGAATTTCTAAGTAGCTTTTCTTCTTATTCTCTTTTCTTTTCTTCTTCCTCTAACTTCTCAGATCATTGCATGCATTTCTATCTCACTATATGAAGGATAACAACTCAATGACTTTGAGAAAAACATCCCCCATGGTCAACACGTCAAGCCATAACTAAAGTTTAAATCCTTATTAAAACCTCTATCCACAATGGTTACAAATTTCCTCTAACTTCTTCATTATAGACATAATCCAATGATTTTTTTAGAGTTTCCCCAAGCTAGGGATTCACCAAAAAATGGACGAGCTAAATGAAACAAGCAAAAAAATAACCCAAAGAAGGCTCTTAACCTAATTTTCATGGAGGGTTGAGCCAATGCCAAAAATACCTAAGTGAATGCCAAGCCAAAAGAATGACCACAACTATTACGAAGTCTATGGTGAGTCATGGCCCCATGTACCTAGGACTTGGTCATCACAATCATGAACACTAATAAGAGTCCAACAAATTTATGACATTCAAGTAACTAATACAATGCTCAAGAATAAATCAAATGATTTAATTCCTTCCAAGAGTTTATTAAACATGCCTTTTAATGCAAATCAACAACATTTAAAATAACTCACTAAATCAGAAACCAGTCAATCCAAACCATCTACAAGGTAAACTGAATCATGACAAAACTAGACAAAGATAATAACATAGTTGCATAAGACCAATACCATTTAAATTAATGCTGACAAGTGTCATAATATTACAAATATTTGAATTCAAAACTAAATAGATAAATTCAAAAGAAATAAGTCAAAACTAACTAAGGATTTAATCCAAATATGCATTTGAATCCAAATAAAGTCAAATACTTATGAATTTAAGTCAAGCATAATAACTCAAAAAATTCATAAAACACTCAAATATAAGTTTTTGCATTTTAATTTCATTATTTATTTCTATTCACTTTCTCTTTTTCCATCTTACTCATTTTCTTGGGTCTGAATGCAACCTATATCATGTACATGTCCCTACATTCACATAACAAACCATCAGCAATATTTAGACATATAAAGAGAAATAAATGCATTAAATAGTCATAGTTGCATTTAATAAAGATCTAATTGAACTAAAAAATATTTATCAATGCAGAAAGCATTCAATATCAAGATGCTAATCATAATCAATTACATCAACTAACTATCTCAATGAAATCATAAGTGATAAAATCACAAATCACACACTATAATACAACAATAATAGACAACTTACATAATAGTTCATAACAAAACATACTAAATATCAAGTTAAACAAGTTAATCTAATTAGGGTCATGACAATGGATAAACACACAAATTAAAGTGGTGCATTATGTAGACACCTAAAAAGGTGATTGGAATTTATTTATGTTATTTTTTCTATATATGGGTGACCAGTACAAATTAGGCAGTATTGACCCGTTTGTCAAATTTTGATGGCTAGAAACCGCTTCATGCTTATTTAACTTTTTTAACTATCTCATTTATGTTCCTTTAATTCCATGTTTGGACTATTTATATAGTATTAAAACTTTTAGGACCATATAAATGGTCCTAATATATCTATTTATGCCCTCTATGAAGATAATTGGTTTAATTTTCCCCTTTCCTCTTTTTGAAAACTTGAATTTACTCTTATATACATAGACAAGTCAGGTAGTGCCTTTAAAATGAGGAAGGACACACACATCACATCTATTATTCTATTTTGGATCCTTTTTGGCTCCAAAAGATACTACGTATCATTTCCCCCCTTACACTTTTTTAAAACATTCTAGTCAATGCAAGGCTAGAATGTATGCCTTTATCATTTTAAAAAAAAATCAATCAATCTCTCTCTCTCTCTTATATATATATATATATATATATATATATATATATATATATATAGAGAGAGAGAGAGAGAGAGAGAGAGATTGATTTTAAAAGAAATGATAGTGGCATGCATTCCAGCCTTGCATTGACTAGAAAGGACACACACATCACATCTAGCATTCTATTGTCGAGAATTTTTGGCACATAAGTTGAACTTACCTTTTTAATACAATTTTTTTATCAAATTTTTTGTTCCACATCCTGAGGCTTTATAAATTAGAGAATTATAATATAAATCTACCCATTTTACTTCAAAATCTATGTCAAACATAGTTAAATAATTACAAAAAGACACACGCCACATCATGCAAAATAAAATAAAAGAGGGAAGGGACAAGAGTAGGAAACCATACCCATGAATTTAGAATTTACGAAACAAAAAAGATATTATAATTTTTTTTATAGTTTCATAGTCTATCAAGAGCATTTGAATATTGTTGGGAGTTATCTCTATTCATTACAAGATATCATTTTGATAATTATACTAGCTCTAGGTGTACATTGCCAAGTCAAAATTGTGGAGATATATTTATAAAATTACATAAATGAGATAAGGTCCTTATATCCTCCCCCTATTTCCTTATATATTTGATTTTCATAATTAGTTAGGTATTATTTACTAATATTTAAATGTATTATGGATGTTTAGTTAGTAGTCCACTTTATACAATACAATTATCTTCTTTTATTGCCTTACAATTAAATTTCATAATTTTTGGCAGGGTATCTCCCTCACCATCTTAGGCTTGAAACACCTATCTATTATAGCCAATTATCAAGTATTGAATCCATATATTCAATTATAATGATTTTATAAAAATATTTTTAGAAAATTTGTGATAAGTTTTTAAAAGTTAATGTTTTAGACTAGCTTTGTACTCCTTAGATGCTAGAATGCATAACCTAAAGTTCCTTCGATTAAAAGTTTAATGTTTTATTTCTTGAATTATCAAAATATTATAAACATTAAAAAGGTGTTTCCCCATTTATTTTTTATCTCATATTTATCTCTATTTACTAATATTCTCAACCACTTTTAAATGTAAAACTAATAATTCAAAAAAATTGAACTTCTAATGTTTTGAATCTACTAGGGTTTATTATGTATCAAACAAGGTTTTTCAACATTTTTACCTTTCATGGAGTTCTACTATCTTTGTGGGACATTTTAGGTTTGAGCTTATATTAAATTATACATTTAGTCCTTCCTATAGTGTAGTTTTAAATGTATTTAAATCAATTGGTCATAAATTTTATTGCAAACAACATGGAGTATGCCACCAAAGCAAGAAAAAATGTTTATTATGAAAGTTCCAATGATATAAGCCTAAATCAAACCCTACTATTTGGGAATTTATATATTTTCACAATATAGCAGTAATTCAATTATTCTTGGTGAGATTATTGTAATGGTGTAATCATGTGGTGATCTTATTTTTGAAATATAATAAAATTTGAACACTAAGCCATAAACCTTAAAACTTGAGACTTTAACCCTAAACCCTAAATTATTAAAAATAAAACTTAAACCATGAATCATAATTCAAAAATTATTTTCATGTAAATATTGCACATTAGGGGTTGAGACACGTTTTGTCACTTCAATAAAAATTAATGATAAAGAAGAGAAGGATTAAGAAAATAATTAGTAGAACTTATGCTATAAGGTTTTATTTCATATATCATAGAGTAAAAAAACTTGATTACTATATGAAAACCAAAAGTCTAAAATGGCCAATAAAGGATATTTTGAAAACATCAATCATATATTTGAACAACTCACACACATATTTAATCCACTATTATCCTTAAAAAATAATTTGTAAAATTAACCAAAGCTAACTAATGAAAAAGCCAACCATGATAGAATTTCTTTCCAACCCAATCTAAATCTATATATACCATATCCTTGGATCTTAGGTTTCTCTTATTCTGGTCCTTGAAACATCTTTCTAATATTCGACATGTATAAGTTTGATGGGAAGGATCTTGTCACTTGGATCAACCAAATGGATAAAAAAATTATGTACATTAGATCTTATGTAGACATGAGGTCAAAATTATATCCTTATAGTTTTGTTTAACTATAATTTGAATATGGATCCAAATGGGATAAATAGAGTTAAGAATATAAAAATGAATAAGCACAAGGTTGATAAACAAATATATGGTAGGCCAATTAAGTTTAAAACTTAGATAAAACATATACTGAATTTATTATATTGAGATATACTAAAAATAGGGAAACACAACTATGAGAGATATTACAATAATAATGAAAATAATATACTTGGTTCTAATTCTCATATAGATCTAGTTCTAGAATAGGAAAGAATCAAACTAGAATAATATTCTAGAACAGTCACTATATTCTACATTAAGTGCCTTAATAATTTCATACACATGTGTCAGTCTATGATGGTTGCATCGAAACTACTATTTAGATTAAACATAGGTGTCTAGTATGGAATACCTTTTGAAACTAGATGAGACTACTTGGATACTTATAGGTTATGAATCACCTTCACTTTGGTGCATTAAAATCTAGTCCATGGATTTGCACTCCTTATCTAATGATAAAATGCTAACTCTTCATTTTCATAGTGACATTAGAAAAATGGGTTAGTGGTCTCACGGTGTCAAGCTAACCCAAAATACCCTTATATAAATGAGTTTTACCTCTCTCTCTCTCTCTCTCTCTCTCTCTCTCTCTCTATATATATATATATATATATATATATATATATATATATATATATATATATATATATATATATATATATATATATATATATATATATATATATATATATCTTTGTGTGTGTGTGTGTGTGTGTGTGTGTATATATATATATTTGAATAGGGACTTAGATGGATGTAATTCTACCCTAATGTGTTGGCTTATGTGTGCACAAGGGTACAATATGTGGAAATTAAGTACAATAGTGACTAAGCTTGTATCTTGGAAAATATATCTCTTGGACTACTCTTTTAGTATTTAAGACCTATATATGTGTTTCCCCTATGAATGATATGGAAATATGAGAAAATAAGGAAGTTTTTTCTCACTTGAGTGCTTGATTAAGTGTTTTGGGGAAGTCTCCTTGTGAGTTAGAAGGTATTTCTAGGTTTATACTAGGCAAAGAATGAATAAAGGTTTATATTATATTTATACCAATAATTTGGAGAATATATCACATGAAATCACATAAGATGACCTTTATGATATGTTTCATTTGTAAAATGGATGACTTTAGGGAACTAGACACTTGTGGTGAGATATGACACTTGCATCGATGTAGGCATATGACTGGGATGCAAGTGTTCAGGAAGATAGAAAATAGGTGGAGGTTCAAAACATGTAGAGGTGGAAGATAAGTAGGTTTATAAGTTTTTGGGTAAGATATAAGGCTTGTGTCATTAGAATGATTCTAGTGATATTAAGATAAAAGTAATGATCACAGAGAGATATCAAATATGAGACTTGTGGAAGTGGAAAATGTCTACACCTAAGAAGAACAACCAAGGTCTTCATTTCCAAAGTGTATAAGAATAAGTTTTCTATATGATTCATAAACATAATAAACATTACCCCCTTCCTTTTTTCTAGTAATGAACGTTTTAGTTTATAGGAAAAGGAATGTGTACCTAGGTGTGTATAACACACATTGCCTTTATGAGAGTCTAGCTTGATGATTTATTGGTGACTAACCTGCAACAAAGAGCATGGTACAATATGCCATTAGTGCATATAATCTAAAATTGAAACTATTGAAATGACTAAAAAAAGAGAAATGTTTAGGAACAATCCTATGTATCAATGAAACCACCTTGCCTTTTAAAATTTCATTTGAATGATTTATCATTATGAATCACTGAAATTGAGATTAGGAAAAATATAAATCTATAAAATCTATGTATCTATGGAGATATAGATAGAGATAGAGATAGGAGAGCCCATGCCCCCCACCTTAGGGAAAAGGTGTATTTCTACTTGGTAGTTCAAACTATATCAATTGTGTAACCCAATCATACTTTTAACCTGGTGAGTGTGAGTGAACCAAGTCAACTCACACTATTAAAATAGTGAGGCTAGATGATAAAACCAAGTCCACTCAAAAAACATGGTGAGATTGAGTGATTTAATGACCTCAATCATAAAAAAAAATGAACCAACTATTCTAGTGGATTGGATTGATATAATCTATAAAAGTCCTGTTAGGAACCCAAGGAAGCACCATTGATTACCAAGCAACTAAACATGCGGAAATAACCAGAAGTAACAAGTAACTAGAATTCAAAAATAACATAGAATATGAGAGACAATACCCAATTGTATTAATACTCTTCCAGAAGGAAATACAACAAAGAAGATTGCCACAGTTATTCTTCCTTACACACCTCTAGGGCTCCCACACCTCTAGGGCATAAACAGTAAATATCTTCAAGAGCTCACTCTCTCAATTACGGTCCCAACACACAACTCAAACACAGAGTTGGTGTTCACCTCTAACCAGTCAGTATCCACTACTGCCAGTACCACTAGTCAGTATCACTACTGCTAGTACACAAGTGCTCCACGCACTCCAAATCTGAGTATACATACATACTCCAAGTAGATCTCCCATGAACTTGAAACAACCTGCAACTAAAATGATCTTACTTTGGAAGGGACTACCTTGCCTTCCTCTTTGCTCTTTGATCGAGTACACACCGTACTCCAAGTAGATCCTGCCTGATCTTGCTACCTGTTGTGTTGCTGTCACCTTGATCTTGCTGCCACCTGCAAATCAACTTGGTTCTGCACACCTGCAAACCTAGACCATGCACACACATACACCTGCAGATCAATGATCTTACTTACCATGTAGATCTCCAAACGTGGCCTTACACACCTACTGACCAAGATTCTACATACATGAAGAATCCTTCTGATTCTCCAAACCAGCACCCATACTTGGCACTGTGGCACTAGGAGGAACACACCTTGCTCTCTTCACCCTGAAGGAGCTAATTTTTGCTCTCTTACTCTCTAACACACATTACAATACAGCCCATGAGTCTATTATATAGATCTCATGCAAACAATAATTAGACATCTAATTAAAATAATTAGATCCATAGCTTCAAGGCTAAAATTAGCCTTTAACATGCAAACAACCGGTTCGTTAACAAACTGTCCGTAACACTCACAGTTTCGAACCGCACAGGTGACTGACGTTGGTCCCTGTCTGCCTGGGGGTTATCGATGTCGGCCGATCTCTGACCGTCATCGGTAGCTTCCTGTCTCCACTTGACCGACGTCAGTTGGCCTGACCGACGCCAGTGACTGTGACACTCAACAACCTCCTCCCTTGTTTGCATCAGTGAAGCTTTTAGCTCCACAACCTAACAAGTCCAACCTAGTTGGTGATGATAGCCCCTAAAAGTGTTTGTGTCACAACCCCCCTAGTTAACACCACTCATGTAACTAAATTGATAAGGTCCAGTTGAATGTTTATTTGGATTGAGGTTGGAAATAAACCCAATCATTTATATTAAGAATCTTACAATCTATATATATAGTTTTTTTTTGTGTGTAAATATATTCAAAGGCAATTTATTTCATCATATTTTGAAAGATTATAAGCTTATGTTATGGTGTTGGGAATGTGTAAGCTATACAATGATATTTTAAATGGTTTATATTCTTTTTATAATACAGAATGGTTCATAGATTTATGGCATGGGGGTCTTGGCTAGGCTTGTGTCCCATTATGAGATGTCTTAGACCATATAGTGATCATGGGATGCATGGGGCAGGGTGTTCATTGAATGCCTATGTGGGAAAAATAAGTGCAAAAAAAATAAACATTATAATCCCCCCCTCGATCTGCAATCAATATTGGGATTCACCACATATGCTAGTTGGGGAAAGAATTAATAAATGTATTAAGTAAACTATGTTTCCCCTTTAATGTGAGTTTGAATGTTATGCGGAACTATATATTTTCCTTTGGCCATAGACCTATCTTGGCATTAAAATTTAATTTTAGACAAAACAACTAATTTTAGGTTTTGCATTGAGTGTTGATGGGTATCATTTTGTCCATTGACTTCCTTGGGAAGATAGAGGAAACATGAGGAGATTGTAGATAAAATAGAGGGTTTTCAGGCCTACATTTTGGGTTGTCATGCTAGGTAAGGAGGAAATAAGGGAAAAAAAAGGATAAAATGCAAAGATAGATGGATGGTGGTAGAGGATAGTGAGAGAAGGTAGAGCTAGGTGCAAGGGATCATAATAACACTACTCTTGCTACTAGTGTGGTTATATAGAGGAAGACAAGAATTTAAAACCTTGCATTTATACATTTTTAGGCATGTGAATCCTCCTTTTATTGCTTTTGGTTCAGATCTAAGTATGATTAAGCCAATAACATACTAGAATAATGGATATGAATACATAGAGACAGAGAAATATTTTAATTCACACAATATATTCTATTATTCACTCTCTTGCAAATCCATAGGGTGTTAAAATTATATAGGAAAAGTATTTCCTATAAATAGGGTGACTCGTATCACCATAAATCTCTCCAATAATATATCCCCACACCCTATTATTACTAACAAACTTATAAAATCTCATATATAAATAAAAACTAACTTATTTATGTACTATTGTTGTAACTTACAACAATATATCTAAATAAATATTGTATTCATAATATTATTTATAACAATATTATGATAACTAATTACTACCAAATAGAACTAACAAACAAGCTATATGTAATAGTGAATTATTACTCTCATAATTATTCATATTATGATAAATAAATTATTATAAGGGCTAATTATTCCCTAACATCCCCCCTTTAGGCCTTACATGGTAATTTGTGTTTAACAAGACATAATGAAAGTAATGAAGGAACACATCAAATTCCTATCAACCATTCACTATTGAGAACACATCAATCGAATCAGTGTGTAAAATTCTAATAAAAACATCTACCATCAACTATTCACTAAGGGAACTACATCAACCTAATAGTATGGGAACCATGATAGGAACCATCTGATCATATTTAATTCATGTCTCTCCAAGAACTGGCATGAAAGGAATTGTATGCCAATGCATACTCTTGTGTTTGCATACTAATATTTGGATCTTGTTGCACATGAACACTACTATGTGAAGTAATGCATCCCACATTCACTCCATGTGACCACAATAGATGTGTCATAAGTCAATCATCTCCATGAAAAATAAGGTAGTTGAGGGATATCTATAGTTAGATACTCTCCCAACTTATGCCCTATTCTTGTATCTCCTAAACACATTTTTTTATGTATCTCACTATGTGGGAAAATAATAAATACACCTCTTATTCATCACACATACGAACAAGTGTTGAAAATAAGAGTATTTATATATTCTCCACTATATCAAGATGCACCCATTCATTAGTGGCTAATGAGAGGCGTAGAAAACCTCCATCCTCCAGTATCCTCCAATCTCTAGTAGGTTTGTTGCTTACTCAATTGATCAATACTTGAAGATCATATGCAAAAAGTTTTCAAGGAGAAACCCCCCCATGGGCTAGACACACTTATCAAAAAATGGATGTCGGTTACCCCAAAAATTCATCCTTTTACAAGCATTTTTTTATTTTTTACATTTTTTGACAATGGATCTAGAAAGACTTTGATGCTAAACTTGTTGAAAAAATCACAAAGCTTTTGGACTTTAACACTTTGATATTTTTTGATGATATTAAAACAAACTGACTGTACAAGTGACTCAACTCTTGACCCATTTGTTATTTTGACATTAATGATACTTTATGACACATGAGTAATGACATGAATGACTTTATATATAAAACATAATCTAAAAATAAAAACTTTATGACAAATTCACATGCTCTATCAATTTGAATATTTATAAATTATTGATGACTTTTATAAAACCATAAATTATAAATTCAAATTTATGATAAATGTAACAAAACTACTCACCACTTATTAACTTTTGTAAAACATAACGAAGACTACTTTATTTTTTAAAACTTAAAAAAACAACCTATTGATAATTAAAAAACAATAATAAAGAATGTGTAACATTGGCATGGACATTGAATGAAATGTGGTTGGGCGATGTGCTCAAGATTCTCAACAAGAATGATGAGATGATCACTGTGTTAAGTTGTGGCGCTAAAAGCTTCACTGTTATGCAAATGGTGGAGGTTGCTGAGTGTCAAAGTAGCTGACGTCGATCAGGCCAACTGACATCGGTCATATCCAGTTACACAGTAACTGGCATTGGTTAGGCATCAGCTGGCATCGATCAGATAGGAACCATTTTCAGTCATCTCCAGACAGACAGAGATTGACGTTGGTCATCTGTGCATTCCAAAACTGGTCTAATTTTAGACAGACAATTAGTTTGCATGTAAAGACTAATTTTAGTCTTGAGTCTGCATTTCTAATTATTGTTTGGTATGGGATCTATTTAAGAGACCCATGGGGCTGTATTGCAATCAAGGACAAAGTCAAGGACTTGTAAAGGACAAGGTCAAGGACAAGGATGAGATCCTTCTAAGTGTAAGATCAGTTGATCTGCAGGTAGCAAGATTAGGGAGATCTACTTGGAGTACTTGGAGTACTTGTTGGACTAGAAGTAGGCAACAACAACCATTGAGTTGATTGTCACTTACTGGTGGAGGGAACAACTCTGTGTTTGAGTTAATTGTAATTGATTGAGAGAGAGAACTCTTGAGGGAGAATTACTGTACGCCCAAGAGGTGTGGGAAGAGTGTGATTTCTTCATTGTATTTCCTTCTGGAAGAGTGTTAATATAGATTGTATTGTTTCTCATATCTCATATTCTGTGTTGTCTCTGAATTCTAGTTACATATTACTTATGGCTTAATTTTGTGTTTAGTTGCTTATACAAAGGTAATCAAGTGTACTCTTAAGGAGTAGGATCCTGACAATTGGTATCAGAGCAGGTTCATCATAGCTTGGTTCAGAGCTTGGTTCACTAACACCTTGGTTTTAGAGTGTGTTAAGTGTTTGTTGATTACAGGTCACTCACAGGGGTTTTTGTTTGAGTGGGAGTAAAGCAATGGCAGAAGAAAGTAAGCTAAGAATAGAGAAATTCAATGGCAAGAATTATCAATTATGGAGGATGCAGATAGAAGATTATCTGTATTGTGGAAAGAAAGGGCATGTAAAGAAAGATTGTTGGTTGGTAGAAGATTAGCATGAAAGAAATAAAGAAGCAAATGATGCAGGTATTCTTGCATGGGATGCTCTTATATGTTCCTTGGATAAAGTAGAATCTTGGGTTTTAGATTCTCTTGCCTCTTTCCATGTAACCCCAAATAGAGCATTTTTCCATGATTATATCCATGGAGACTTTGGAAAGATTTATTTAGGGGTTGGTGAGCCTTGTCAAATTGTTGGCAAAGGGAAAGTGCAACTAAAATTGCAGACTGGCAACATATGGGTGTTGAAGGATGTCATGCATATTCCCATCCTGAAGAGGATTCTAATTTCTATAGGAAAGTTGGGTGATGAGGGTTGCACAGTAACTCTCACAACAGAATTTTGGAAAGTTTCCAAGGGTGCACTTGTATTAGCAAGAGGTAAGAAAGTAGGTACACTTTATCTATCTACTTGTATTACTGATTCTCTCCTTTTGTTTTATCTACTTCAGATGTAGATGCAAAGATGTGGCTTTGTAGGCTTGGTCACATGAGTGAGAAGGGAATGCATGTTCTTAAGTCAAAAGGTAAGAGTTCAGATTTGAAAAGCATAGATCAAGATTTCTGTAAGCATTGTATGTTTGGGAAATAGGAGAAAGTGAGGTTTCTCATAATTGGGTCAACAAAGAAGAAACACAGGTTGGAGCTTGTTCACACAGATGTGTGGGGACCAGCTCAGGTAGCTTCTATTGGAGGATCACAATATTATGTTTCTGATGCTACGAGAAAGGATTGGGTTTATTACATAAAGAGAAAATTTGATGTTTTTGACATATTTAAGAACTGGAAAGCCTTGGTTTTCAAGGAGAAGATGATGGACAGAGATCAGCTCAAGAGGCTGAATAATTTTGAGCAGGGCAATTTGGACAAGGTTATGATCCAAAGTGAGCTCGTAGGTAAAAATTATCACTCATAGAAAAACACAATTATCGACATCAGTCAAGTGAGAACCGACGTCGATCAGGCAGGAATCGATGTCGGTCATGTGCAGACCAAAGATGGTGATGTCAGGCAGGTGGACATCAATGTCAGTCAGGGAACCGACGTCGACAATCAAGTGGAAACCGACATCGGTCAGGTAAGAACCGACATTGATCAGGTTAGTCACATGGAGCTGACATTGGTCAGATGTAGACTGAGAGATGACCGAGGTCGGTTACTGTTAGAACAAAATTTGGGTGGACAACAAGCTGTCAAGGAGTCTCAAACACCCATGAGGAGCATTGAAAGGATAAGTAAGCCTCAAATTCATTATTCCCCTTCTTTATACTACTTGTTGCCCACTGATGGTGGAAAATCAGGAAGTTTTGAAGAGGCAATGCAAGTAGAATCTAGGAAACAGTGGGAGCATGGCATGAATGAGGAAATTGATTCCTTGGGAAAGAACCAAACGTGGAATTTGGTAGAGTTTCCAGCTGGAAAGAAAGCATTGAAATATGAATGGATTCATAGGTTAAAGAAAGGAGAGAATGGACAGGTGAGACAGAAGCCCAGGTTATATGGTCTTGAGCAAGCTGCAAGACAATGGTGTTTGAGGTTTGACAGGTTTATGACAAAGCATGGCTTTAGTCAATGTCAATGTGACCATTGTGTTTATTTTACCAGGTTGGATAATATTAGCTACATTATCCTATTACTGTATGTAGTGTATATGCTTGTTTCAGGGTCACACATGCAGGGAATTGCTGAGCTAAAGGTAAAGTTAGTTTAGAGGTTTACCATGAAGGATTTGGGAGCAGCAAATAAAATCCTTGGCATGAGTATTTCTAGAGACAGAGAAAATCACAGGTTGATTTTGTCTCAAGAGGATTATGTGAATAAGGTAGTGGAGAGGTTCAATTTGCAAGATATAAAACCAGTAAGCACACCTATGGTTGGACAGTTCAAGCTGAGCACAGAACAGTGTCCTAAACAACATGATGAGGTTGAGTACATGAGTACTAGACTTGATATTGCCCAAGCAATGGGAGTTGTCAGCAAGTTTATGGCCAATCCAAGAAAGGAGCACTAGAAAGTATTTCAGTGGATTCTTAGGTATCTGAGAGGGACCAGCAATAGGTATTTATGATATGCAGGGTCAAGCACTTCTCTACATGGGTATGTAAATTCAGATATGGCAGGTGACTTGGATGGTAGGGGAAGCACCACAGGAAATGTGTTCACTATTGGTGGAACAGTGGTTAGCTAGATTTCAGAGTTGCAGAAGGTTGTTACAATCACGGTGGCTAGCAAGGATAAGAACCCTGCAAAAATGTTAACAAAGCTGGGAACAAAGGAGAAGTTGAATCTTCATTCAACTTTTTTTGGTCTTCAAGATTGAACTTGAAGATGGGGATACAAGCCAGAAACAAAATTAGATGATGTATAGGTACAGGTACAGGTGCAACTATTTATCTCCAAGTGGGAGATTGTTAAGTTGTGGATCTAAAAGCTTCACTGTTATGCAAATGGTGGAGGTTGCTGAGTGTCAAAGTAACTGACGTCGATCAGGCCAACTGACATTGGTCATATCTAATTACACAGCAATCGGCATTGGTTAGGCATCAGCCGGCATTGGTCAGATAAGAATCAACATCGGTCATCTCCAGATAGACAGAGACCGACGTTGGTCATCTGTGCATTCCAGAACTAGTCTAATTTTAGACGGATAGTTAGTTTGCATGTAAAGACTAATTTTAGTCTTGAGTCTGCATTTCTAATTATTGTTTGGTTTGGGATCTATTTAAGAGACCCATGGGGCTTATTGTAATCAAGGACAAAGTCAAGGACTTGTAAAAGACAAGGTCAAGGACAAGGACGAGATCCTTTCGAGTGTAAGATCAGTTGATCTACATGTAGCAAGATCAGGGAGATGTACTTGGAGTACTTGGTGGATTGGAAGTAGGCAACAACAACCATTGGGTTGATTGTCACTTACTAGTGGAGGGAATAACTCTGTGTTTGAGTTGATTGTAATTGATTGAGAGAGAACTCTTGAGGGAGAATTACTGTATGCCCAAGAGGTGTGGGAAGAGTGTGATTTCTTCATTGTATTTCCTTCTAGAAGAGTGTTAATATAGATTGTATTATTTCTCATATCTCATATTCTGTGCTGTCTCTAAATTCTAGTTACATATTACTTCTGGTTTAATTTCGTGTTTAGTTGCTTATACAAAGGTAATCAAGTGTACTCTTAAGGAGTAGGATCCTGACACAGTGAGGTGAGTGTGACTCACAAAGGATCATGTTTAGGCAAAACTCAATGGCACAACATGATGGCTAATGGGGGAATACATCTACTAAAGGAGACCACTTCAAACAGGTGTTTCTAACTCTAATGTCACCTTTTTGAGGTAGATCTACTAATGCAAGGGTCGAATGGGTGGACTTATCAATGGGTTACTTAATTGATATGGGAAATGACTAGGTATAATGGAAGATGTATGAAGCATTCAATTGCATGTCTGAGGGACTATTAGAGTCCTCAGATAGGACTACATGTAGTTTTAATAGATGGAATAGATTTAAACCCTTAGCACAACAATGCTTCTCATGCTTATCAAAATAATAATATAAAAATGGATGGGTAGCATCCAATTTTTATTTTTTTTGGATCATTGTTGCATGGATCTAAAAGATATACATTCTCCTCTAATTTTGAAAAGTGATCAAATGGAAAACTAGGTGTACAATGCATAGACAAATCTGAAATGAAAAATAAAGAAATCCTTCATTTTGAAATGAGAAAAAAATGAATTAGGTGGGGCAATGGAAAATACTATAGTTTTCCCTTCATAACCTGCTCTTGAATAAGATATGCAACTCCATGAATTTTGCCTTAACTAAGTATCAACATTGCTCTAATACTAGATATTGATTCTGGTTCAGATTTGAGCATGATTAAACCAATAACATACTAGAATAATGGATCCAAATAGATAGAGATGAAGAAATAGTTTAATTCATGTAATATGTTCTATTAATCACTATCTTACAAATCCATATGGGTGTTACAATTATATAAGAAAAGTTTTTCCTATAAATAGGGTGCCTCATATAAACCATATATCTCTCTAAAAATGTATCCTCACACCCTATTATTCCTTAAAACCTATAAAATCTAACACATAAATAAAAACTAACTTATTTACATACTATTATTGTAACTTAGAAAAATATATCTAAACAAATATTATATTCTAGTCTATATTCGTAATATTGTTTATAACAATATTACAACAACTAATTACTACCAAATATAACTAGAAAACAAGATATACATAATAGTGAATTATTAATCTTGTAACTATTAACATTATGATATATAAATTATTGTAAGGGCTAATTACTCCGTAACACCTTACATGTTTATATTTGGTCTTTCAAATTTAATGATAATATTTACAAGTTATAAAAACCTTGTTGAGTATATTCTTAGGTGAGAATATTTTGTGGTTCTCACATGATCCTATACCATGACTGAGCAACATAAATTATTTGTATATTATAAATTATGTGAAATTATTTTATTATTGAATTATTAAGGAATAAATCTCATGTTATGCTTTTACTCGCATTGACTGAGTTGGGTGGCTGGTTATTCAAGTTTTGTACAAGAATTTTTTTCTTGTAAAAATTTGGAAGGCATTTAGCTGTTTATAATCTTATGGAAATGGACAAAATGTTACAAGTCTATGGTGAATTCAAGATACTTCATCATGGACCCATAACCTGGTTAGATCGACCTTAAAATTGATTTATTCCCCTTTATGTTATGCTGGTTATTTAATTTCTACCTATTTTGGTGATAGAAAAACTACCAGGTTTGATTTCAAACATAATTATAGATTGAAATTATTTATTTCAAACCTCATTAACAAGGGTGAATTGATTTGGTTTTGGGTAAGGATTTATATGCTAGAAACCCTATTGGGCAAGGCATTCTAATATCCTCATATAAACCCCTAATTAGGCGAACCATTCTTGATGGGTTTTAGTTATGCACCAGAAGGTTTTTAGATGTTGTAATTGTGTGTGTGTGTGTGTGTGTGTGTGTGTGCATGCGTGCGTGCGTGCGTGCGCGCGTGCACACGCGTGTGTGTGTACACACACACACATATCAAACTAATTTTTATTATATAAACCTCTTTCATTTATTGAACTGAACCTTACTTATTTTAGTTGGCATTTAGATCTTATGGCTTTTAAAATAATTTTACATAGGAGTGTCTTGAATCCGATTGGTGATGTTATTTGTAGAAATTTTTGTGATTTCTTATTGGTTTGAACCTGCATGATTTGATTTATGCATTATTTTTTATGATGCTTGTAGTTGGTTGCATTGTTCACATTTTCGTATTTGGCATTATGTGATTTTTGATGTCCAATCTATTTTAAAGTAAGATCTAAAACAATAAATTTGATTGTCTTGTTGTGAAGATAAATTTTGCTCATCTGGTTATCTTTGTTTAGATGTTAGTGATTGTTTATCTATGAATGAAATTTTGTACAAAAGAAGAAATTGATATGGTACATTTGAATTTTTGCTTTGAAATTATTTTCATTAATTGTTATTCATACACCTAAATTACTAAGAAAGATAAAGTAGATTGATTTTGTTACAGTGAGAACTTGAGCTATGAGATGTTAGCATGATTTTATCAATTTTTATATGCTTTGTAATGCATTATTTGTATGAATTACTCAGTGGACATATGCAAGTATCTATGTTTATTATTTCCTTAGATGGTTGTATTTATTTATGTGAAAATAAATGTATTGAATTTTAATAGACTAGTCATTATTAGATGAGAGTTAGAGTATTCTCAACTATTGTAGATGATCATATGCTTGTTATATGCATTGTTAATCCTGTCTTAAAGGAGTTATTTGGTAATTATATATTGTCTTGTTGCCTTGAGAGTTTATATAATAACTCATTGTTGATTTGTCTTTTATAAAAGGATAGTTGTAGCAGTATGTATTATGGGCTGGCAAAATTATTTTATGTGGATTTAAGTTCATCTAATTACCTTGCCTATATTGAACTTGACTTATTAAAATAAAATTTAAATTTCAAAGTGTCTACTTGGGAGGAAAATCCACATTGCCAGATTTATGCTAATACATTATTTACACCCTTTTAGTGTAAGGATTTTATTCAATTAGATCTTCACTTGTTAATTGGTTTCTTAATTTAATTTTCACTTGTAGAAGGTTGTGATCACCATTGTTGATCCTCAAAGGTTTTTAGTATGTCAAGTTATTGGTTGAGTTTATTGTAATGCTATAACTATTACATCTATCATATATTCTATTGAATACCTGATTCAAGTAATTGTAGTTATATAATAACACAACAGTTTCATTATGCTTACGCCTTCAATTTTGTATTTATATTCATATGTTGAATAATAAACCCTTGGGGATTATTTGAGTTGTTGTATCAATATTATTCTTGGGATAATAAGACTCGATAGTGTAGTCTTTGGTATGATGCAACCTTATATTCAATAGTGTTTCATTATACTCATGAATGACATCCTTATTTAAGGATTGATTATGTTATATTACAATTGTATATGAAAGTGATTCTACCTTGGGCATGATTAAGTTAAGTTATAGGAATTTCCTCATTTTCAGGAGGGTTACCCATGTCATTTAGTGATTAAGGATATATTAACCATGGCTGAAACATATATGTATATATGTGTTGATCTGCTTCAATTAGCCTCAGGCTATTAGATTATGTTGTGTGAGATGATTTTGAGTTTGTCTTTCTAGTTGGTCAACTATGAATTACAAGTGGAAATCCTTATATATATATATATATATATATATATATATATAAGGATTGCCACATACAAGTCATAGTTGAGCAACTAGAAAGAATGTGAGATGATTTTGAGTTTGTCTTTCTAGTTGGTCAACTGTGAATTGCATGTGGAAATCCTTATATATATATATATATATATATATATATATATATATACAAGGATTTCCACATGCAATTCACAGTTGACCAACTAGAAAGACAAACTCAAAATCATCTCACAGTCTTTCTAGTTGGTCAACTTTGAATTTTATATATATATATATATATATATATATATATATATATATATATATATATATATATATATATATCTAATTCATAGTTGAGCAACTAGAAAGACTGTGAGATGATTTTGAGTTTGTCTTTCTAGTTGGTCAACTATGAATTACATGTGGAAATCCTTATATATATATATATATATATATATATATCAAAATCCTTAATCTTGTGAACACTTATTCTTAAATAATTAAGTGTATAGATTCATTTCATATATGTTTATATACATGTGTTAGTTATCCCATGCCATTCTTGCAAGTGTTGGAAATCTATAATGTAACACACTACATTATGAATTTGTGGGAACTTGTTAACTAAGACAAAATTCTTAGTTGTACACCTTGTTATATTGACTAAGGATCATGTTTCATGAATGTGTTGTTACAGATGTTACCTTCATAATATTGAATGTTAATACAAAACTATTCTATTATGGTATTGTAAACATAAATCCATAATCAACTGACAAGTTAATAAATGGGTTATCCTTAACTTGGGATTAAATGAGATAAATCATAATAAATTGTTGTTAATTAGAATTATGGTTTGATAATCTAATACTTAAAATGATTCTAGTTTGGTATATTACTCCTTGAATTTTGTGGTTGGCCATGTGCAAACAATGAATTATGTGGCAACTACCTATTCATTAATATAACCCATAGCTAGCCTAATTTATGTTATTGAAATTAGCCTAATGTCTAATTTGTCACTCAAAGAAGTCATTATTCTTTTGGATAAATCATTCATTTTTATTAATTTATGAGTTGTAATGAATTAATAGTGTGATAACACTATGGTTGGGGAATTATGAACATAAATCTAATTGGTTATCACTATTAATGTTGATCCATCATAATAACTAGTGATTATCTCAAATTGGGTAAACATTTCTATGGAAGAGTCCTTGTTTGTATAAAGACTATTATGGGTGCTATGACCTTTTTATGCATATTCACTATGGCTTGGTGGATGCCAAATGTTCATGTTGGAAATTAGGAATATGGATTTATAATGCCACAATAATCATTTTCATTTTGTTGGGGCCTTATGTGGTAGGATGATTTTTGCTAAGCAATGAAACATGGGTGTAATGACCACTAATATTATGGAATTATGGCATCATGATCTAATGGGAAAAAATGAAGTTTTACCTAGCTTATGTGATCATAAGGTTCTATGTTCTTAAGTTTTATGTGGGGTCACCTTGGTAATGGATCGATGTTAGCTACTTGTGAACTCTTGTAAGTTGTAAGGTTTGCATAAGCCAGAGCTTGGCTTGATGGTACCTTAGCCTCTTATTTGGACCTATTATTCCTATTATAGCACCTCCTTTTTATCTAAATCATATATTTAATAATATCCATTAGGATTTATCATTTTTATGTTAATCTTACCCTTAGTCATCAACCTTGTCTAAGGATACCTAAGAGTTGAGAGAACCTTCTTTTTGTATGAGTTGCCAAGTCATAACGATATAGGGTTATCAGTTGCTTATATTAGGCTAAGGGAAGTTTTTGTAGTGGGTTATATATGTGGTTCCATTGTGTACTCTGTTAATAATTACAAAAATTTATTTTTAGGGTAGTTTCATATGGTATTAGAGTTTGTGCTATGAGTATTTTTGAGAATAAGGTTATTTTTTATCTCACTTCTTGGAAGTCAAGATAGCTATTACTTAATTTTAAAAACAAGTTAAGTTGTATTTTCTATTTGGTTCCTACTAGTTGATACTCCAAGCGAGTTTTAGAATGGTAATATGCTTGAATTATTTATCTAGTGATTCACAAATCAAGGATCACTCAGATCAGGGTTGCTCATGATGAGAAAATTTGAGGACTAGGTGTCTCAAAAAGGAACATGTACTGTGTAGTCTCAAGAATGTTCCTAAAGTTTTTTCTAATCTTTTATGGGTCATGTAATGGACATGGGATGAAAGCAATAGGGTGTAAACTTTGATGATGCATATGATGCATGAATGTGTGTACACATGAGTGTATTCACCACAAGGTGGGATAGCTAACGTGATTGATTTGGTGTTGTTGTAGGACACTGAGATGATGAAAGTATATTTTTTATATGATGACCATTGATCTATGCCTTTACCTTGGTTCGGTTGACCCTTTCCAATTTTGGTTGCATCTAGGCAAGCCTCACTTGTTAACCATTGGCTTATATGAGGGGGTCAATGGGAGATAAGTGGTAAAAGCTTCACTCTTAGAATAAAGGGAAATAATGTCTGGTAACTTTTGATGGTTTCTATGGGTAACCCATCAGTAGATGCTTGGAGATTATGAACCTAGGAGGACCACGGTTTTAAACCTAACCTTGAGGGCTCCACTGGGTATAGGGAGTTAGTCTTCTAGTTTAAATCAATTGAGCTTATACTTTCCATTGGTTAGGGGAATATCTTGAGACATTGAGGAGACACAAAGCATGAATGGTGGTAATAACCATTTTCTATTCCCCTAGGTAATATTTTTGTAATTTATTATTTAGTAAACCAAATATAAAATTTATTTGTTAAAAAGAGTTCAATTATGGAATTAAGGAACTAGCATGCCACTTGTAAGTTGTATGGTTGTGATTGGAGTAAGAATGCCTCTAAGGTTTAAGATGTTCCTGGTTGGGCAATTCCATTACAAGGCAAGTTGCCTTTTAGGATTTGTGATGATGAACCTTGGTGAAGTATGTCAAATTGTTTCACATATGCAACTATTTTATTCATACCTATGTGTTTATATCATTTTAGTTGACTAATTTGTTCCATGCTAAAGATATAAAACTTAAATAGCCTTTATAATGCCTAATTAGATCCTTTGCGGTTTGGTAGAAACATTGAATGGCTCTTCTTTACTTGTTTTGATCATTTTATTAGTACTCATTATGGATAAGCTATGAGTTTTTATAGCTATAATTTATTGGTAGCTAGAGCAGGAAATTATAAGTTCTTGCTTGTCTTATGTGTTACTTCACTTAATCAGTTGAAACAAAGCAAAGAAATTGTTGAATATTTTGATTAATACTTGGGAATAATGTTTTGTTCCAAGAAATAGACTTACAAGCTAAGTCTAGATAGGATTTCAAGTTGGAAAATCTGATATGGTTGGATGAGAGCAACCATGGTAACCTGGAAGTGAATAACTATTATGCATCATAATACTAAGATGTTGAAAATATATGCATTTATCTATATTTAGACATGGTTTGCTATGTGCATTTGGCTCTTCAAATTGAATGAAGGAGTTTGTGGTCTTGTCACTCAAAAGGCTATAAGTTATTGAGTGTGTGGATATATATATATATATATATATATATATATATATATAGAATGTATTTTTTGATTACAACTATATTATGGTTGTGGAAACTATGATTTCCGTGATGGTGATGTAATATTCACCTCGAGCCTTGGATAAGTTCATCTTTTCCTTGAGATTATGTTACGTTAAAGCAATCAATGGTATTCATCCTTTGACTTGTTGACATGAGTCAATTGGAAGGATAGTGATAGAGCTTATTGTTTGAATCATGAAACCATGTTTGGTGATCATAGGTGGCTTGCATAGGTGGGCCATCCTATGATGATTGAGGTATAATACTCATAGGAGGTCCAAGGATGTAACTTAAGCCTAGAGTGCCTAGTGGGTGAATATGAATTACTTGCTTAGGTAAGTGAGGGTGTTTTGGGGATCTGTTATTGTTAGCAGATAATGTGAGCCATCTAATTTATGAGGTGCTAACTTTTTTGGAAACTCTCTAAGACTCATGGATATATATTTATAGGCTATGTTGGAACACACCCTTCCTTGAAAGAAGGTGTTGATGAACTTGAGATCCATGAAACTAAGAATGATGTTACATGTTGGATATTTATGTAATCTTGGATGACATTTAGACATTGGGTAGACTGATGAGGACCATGGACCCTTGTACTTCACTTCCCAATGTGTTTAAGTGGTGTGATATGAAAATACCTTGGCATAATTTACCAAACTTATAGACCCACATGTGTATCATTGTACTATGTTTTCCTTTAGTGTATGTAAATTATTATATATTGTCTAAACATTTTATGTTTTGTTGGTTATATTAATCATGTAAACATATAACTTATTTTTTTTGTGTGAATGTAATTAGTTGTGAAACTCTATATTATCCCTTGATAGCAGTATTTTTATATGTATATGATTTGATGTGATGTGATCATAAACCACCTTATGATGTAGTTTTCCACCTAGAATCAGCTTCTATTAACTAAAGATCTGACAAGGTATAGTGAATGTCTTATTATCTGCAATCCTGCATCACTACTCTAACATTGAATTTTGATGTAAGTAGGAGGTTTAAGGTGAAGAAAAAAATATATCCACGATAATTAGATTTGGTATGGGATAGGGAATGGAGTCTCACATATGCTGTAATCCAAATTTTCCTCTTTACACAAAGTATCCACCTGATTCATTCAAGTTATGCACCATAAGTGCCACAAAATGGCTATGGGATCTTCTTGTATAATGGTTAGCTCTTGGATTGTGTGTTCTTTAAACTACCTCTTCAAGGTTATTTCAAAAATAACCTTGGGAAATTTATGTATGTAACCTTGTAAAAACATTATTTGGTCATGAGAATTGGACTTTTATGTAAAATCAGCAAGATTAAACTTGTTAAAATACAAGCACTTATTGGATTGTAAATTCAAGCATGTTATCAATGAGGTAATGGTTGAGTTACTTGAAAAGAAAATTCTAGAATGTATGTTCTGATTTAAGACATGTGTTGACTGATAAGTAAAACCATGTTGTGTTTAAGGTATTATTTGCATATACCTAAAATAATTATTATTCTGAATTGAATATTTCTATTTTAGATTAAGCATAGCTAGAATGCATGTTGATTTTATGTTCACAAGGAATAATGTTAAGTATTTATTAGGAGGTTTTTAAAATTATTCATGTATTTTGTTATGTTGCCATGAGGTAAGTAAAATAAGATGGTGGGATTGTAATCCCTGTAACCATCATGTGAGCTCAAAAATTTATAGAGATCATACGTAAAACCTTGGGGTTTCATGTAAATGTTGGTATGGCTTCTCTAATGTTTGATGTTGTTGGTGTAGGATTCTATATTAACCCACGAATGGTGAATGGTGAAAGATAAGTAACCATGGATTAATATATTTATATTCTTATTGACATTCTATGATGAATGTTGTCAAGGATATATGAATGCACCACATGTGTTATGGGGACCATAGGGTTATGGTGGTTAGTTTTTATTTTCATTCTAGATTGAATTAAATAAATTATTTGTGAAGCATACTTTAGGTGGTGACAATGTAACATACCATTATGAGTGTTGTGTTGTTTTCCATTCTATAGAATGATATAAAATTATGAGTATACATCTATATATTGGCTAGGTTTGTGGCCCCTTTTGAGACATCTTAGACCACATAGTAGTAATGGGATGCATGGGGTAGGGTGTTCATTGAATGCCTATATGGGAAAAAAAAAGTGAAAACAAAACAAACATTATAATCTCTCCCTTAATCCACAGCCAATATTGGGATTCACCACATACATCAATTGAGGAAATAATTATTAAATGTATGAAGGAATCCATGTTTCCCCTTTAATGCAAGTTTGAATGTTAGGAAAAACTATATTTTTTTTCTTTCATCGTGGACCCATCCCGGTATTAAAATTTAATTTTTGATAAAATAACCAATTTAGGTTTTGTGTTGAGCATCAATGGGCCATAATTTTGGTCATTGACCTCCTTTCGAAGATAGAGGAACAATGAGGAGATTGTGGAGAAAATATAGGGTTTACAACCTTGCATTTTAGATCACTGTGTTAGGAAAGGAGGAAATAACAGAAAAGAAAGATGACATGGAGAGACCAAATAGATGATGGTAGACGAAAGTGAAAAAAAGTCATAACTGGCCATAGGGGATCATAATAACACTATTGTTACTGGTGGTGTAGTACCATAGAGTAAGACCAAAATTTAAAACCCTGCATTTATGTATTTTTAGGCATGTAACTTCTCCTATATTTATATTCTATCCTTCAAATTTTATGATAATATTTTCAGGTTATAAAAACCATGTTGAGTATATTCTCAGGTGAAAATACTTTTTGGTTATAACATGAGTCTATACCATGGCTAAGCAACATAAATTATCTATATATTATAAATTATGTGAAATTATTTTATTATTGAATTATTAAGGAATAAATCTCGTGTTATTCTTTTACTCACCTAGGTTGAGTTGGGTCGTTGGTTATATTTTGGTTTTGTATGAGATTTTTATTTTTGTGAAATTTTTGAAGGCATTTTAGGTGTTTATTATTTTAGGGAAATGGAAAAAATGTTATAGTTTGATGATGAAGTTAAGAGACTTCATCATGGACTCATAACCTAGTTTGATCGACCTTAAATTTGATTTATTCCCCTTTTTGTTATTCCAATTGTTTGATTTTTGCTTATTTTGGTGATACAAAAATTACCAAGTTTGATTTTGAACATAATTATAAATTGAAATTATTTCTTTCAAATCTCATTGACAAGGGTGAATTGATTTGGTTTTGTATAAGGATTTGTATGGTTGAAATGCAGTTGGGCAGGGCATTCCAATATCCTCATATAAACCCCTAATTGGGTGAACCATTTTTGACGGGTTTTAATTATGCACCAGAAGGTTTTCACTATTATAATTGTATACATATATTTATATATCAAACTATTTTTTATTTTATAAACCTCTTTAATTTATTGGATCAAACCTTGATTATTTTAGATGGTGTTAGGATCTTATGCCTTTTAAGGTCATTTTACATAGGAGTGCCTTGGATCCATTTGGTGGTGCTATTTGTAGAATTTTTATGCTTTCCTATATGTTTGAACCTACTTGATTTGATTTATGCATTTTTGTTGATGATTCTTGTAGTTGATTGCATTGTTCACATTTCCTTATTTAGCATTGTGTGACTTTTTTTGTCTAATCTGTTTGAAAGCAAGATCTAAAATAATAAATTTGATTGTTTTGTTATGAAGATGAATTTTACTCAGTTGGTTATATTTTTGTAGATGTTAGTGATTGTTTATATATGAATATAAGTTTGTAAAAAATAATAAAATAATATGGTACGATTGGATTGTTGCTTTGAAAGAATTTCCTTTAATCATTATTCATACACCTAAATTGCTGAGAAAGAGAAAGTAGATTGATTTTGTTACATTAAGAACTTGTACTATGAGGTGTTAGCATGAGATGATTAGTATTTATATACTTTGAAATGCATTATTTGTATGAATTACATAGAGGACATATGTAGGTATCTATGTTTATTGTCGCCTTGGATGGCTTTACTAATTTGTGTGAAAATGAATGTATTGAATTTTAATAGACTACTCATGATTAGATGAGAGTTGGAGTACTCTCAACTATTGTAGACCATCATAAAATTTCTATATGAATTTATAATCTTGTCTTATAGGAGTTATGTGGTAAATATATATGGTCTTTTTGCCTTGAGATTTTATATAATAGCTCATTGTTGATTTCTTTTTTGTAAAAGGATAGTTGTAGCAATATGTATTATGGGTTACAAAAATTATTATATGGGGAATTAAGTTCATCTGATTACCTTGATATGTTGAATTTAACTTATTAAAATATAATTTATATTTCATAATGTTTGGTTGGAAGGAAAAATCACATTGTTAGATTTATGCTAACACATTATTTACACCCTTTTAGTGAATGGATTTTATATAGTTAGATCTTTACTTGTTAATTGGTTTCCTAATTTAATTATAATTTATTGAAGGCTATGTTCACCATTATTGATCCTTGAAGGGTTTTAGGATGTTAAGTTGTTGGTTGAGTTTATTATAATGCTATAATTATGTTATCTAGCATATATTCTATTGAATACATGATTCAAAAAATTGTAGTTATATGATAACACATCAGTTCCCTTGTGCTTACACATTTGATCTTGTATTTATATTAATATGTTAAATTATCAACCCTTGGGGGTTGACTGAGTTATTGTATCAATCTGATTCTTGGGATAATAAGACTTAGTGGTGTAGTCTTTGGTATGCCACAACATTTGTATTTAACAATGTTTCATTGTACTTATGAATGCCATCCTTATTTAAGGATCAATTATGTTATATTAAAGTTTTATATGAGAGTGATTATACCTTGGTCATGGTTAGGTTAAGTTATAGGAATATCCTCATTTTGAGGAGGGTTACCCATGTGGTTTTTTTTATTACTTCTGTATTAACAATGTTTAGAAAATATATGTATATATGTGTCAATGTGCTTCCATTAGCCTCAGGCTATTATATTATGTTGTGTGAGTTGAATTTGAGTTTCTCTTTTCATTTTGTTAGCTATGAACTACATGTGGCAATCCTTGATATATATATTTTGGCATCCTTAATCTTGTGAACACTTATTTCTTAAGCAATTAAGTGTGTGTGTGTGTGTGTGTGTGTGTGTGTGTGTGTCTATATATATATATATATAAGTGTTAATTAGGCCATGTCATTCTATCAAGTGCTAGAAATATATAATGTAACACACTATGTTATGACTTTGTGTGAACTTCTTAATTAAGATAAAATTCATAGATGTACACTTTCATATATTGATTAAGGATCATGTTTAATGAATGTATTATTACATGATTATCCCTTTCTAATATTTAATGTTAATATAAAAATATTTTATTATGGTAGTGTAAGCATGAATCCATAGGCAACTAGCATGTTAATAAATGGGTTATCCTTAACTTGGGATTAAATGAGATTAATCATAATAAATGGTTGTTAACTAGAATTATGGGTTGATGATAAAATTCTCAATGTTATTCTAACTTGGTACATTACCCCTTGGATTGCATGGTTGGCCATGTGCAAAGAATGCATTATGTGGCAACTAGATATTCACTAATATAGCCCATAGTTGGCTTAATTTATGTTATTATAATTAGCCTAATGGATGAAATGTCACTCAAATAAGTCATTATTCTTTTGGATAAATCATTCAGTTCTTAATTTAAGGATTTGTAATGAATTAATAGTGAGAGAAAACTATGGTTAGGGATTTACAAACATAAATCTGACTCGGTAGCACTAATAACATTGATCCATCATAAAAACTAGTGATTATCTCAAATTAGGTAATAATCCCATATGAATGAGTCCTTATTTGTATAATGGGATTATTAAGGGTCCTATGACCTTTTTGTGCATATGAACTATGGCTTAATGGATGACAATTTTTGATGTTAGCAATAAGGAATATAGATATATAATGCCACGATAATCATTTTCCTTTTGTTGGAGCCTTATGTGGTAGGATGATATTCACTAAGTAATGGAATGTGGGTGCAATGACCTCTAATATTATGGAATTATGACATCATTATCTAATGGGTAAAAACTTGAGCTAGACCTCAATTATGTGATCATAAAGTTCTATGTTCATAAGTTTTATGTGGTGTCACATTCATCATGGATCGATGTTAGCTACTTGTGGACTCTTGTATGTTGTAAGTTTGGCATAAGATAGAGCTTTGCTTGATGGTACCTTATCCTCTTATTAGGACTTATTGTACCTTTTATGGCACCTCATTTTTATCCAAGTCATATATTTAATAATGGAAAGTAGGATGTCTCATTTTTATTTTAATCTCACCTTGGGTTAGCAACCTTGGTTATGGATACTCGAGAACTGAGTGAAACTTCTTGCTATATGAGTTGCCAAGTCATAACCATATAGGGTTATCAGTTTCTTATATTAGGTTGAGGATCCCTAGGTGGTTTATTGAGTAGACTGAGTGCCTTCTAAAGTTAGAAGGTTATTAGTTTTGGCCTTCACACTAATACCCCTCGAATAGTGTTTTACCCTTTAGGTAACCCCTTTCTCTATGGAATCCTCTAGCGATGGCCATCCTTGCATAAATATCTCATTGACCCAATACATTTATGGGTTTTATACTCATCTTGTACAAAATTGTCATGATTCAATTATGAATGATAAGTTTATGTAGTGGTATTTGCACGTAGTTCTATTATGTATTCTATTAACAATTCCCAAAAATCTTTTTTGGGGTTGTTTCAATTTAGAATCTAAGGATAATATTAGTTTGAAATATTAGGCACACATTGCATATCACATGCGCCTTAGATATGTCTCATGTTGAAATTTTATATAAAAATTGCACTAATGTATATAATTCTACCAAAAAGGTGTTTTTGAATCATATAACTATGCAATATTTCCAATTTGAGAAATATGTAAGTGTGGAGAACATGTTTCTAAAACGTGCACTCACTATATATGGATAAATCTAAAAATCAATATAAATTCCAATGTGGATATCATGATTCCAAACATGCCTCCATTATATTCTGGGTATGCTACATACTAAATGAGTCTGGAGAACATGTTTACAAAACATGCCCCTACTAAATATGAAATTATGCATATTTGAAAGACATGTTTCTATGTCATACCCAGTTTGAATCTATGACTATGTGGAATCCATGACTCTATGACATGCCCCCACTAAGTCTGAAACTATGAAAATTTAGAAGCTATGTCTCTATGATATGCCCCCACTAAATCTGAAACTATGAATATGTGGAAGCCATAACTCTATGACATACCCACATTAAATATAAAACTATGAATATGTGGAAGCCATGCCTCTATGGTATGCCCTTCCTGAATCTAAAACTATGAATATGTGCAATTGATGCCTTTATGACATGCCCCCATTGATATTATCCATGCCCCCCCCCCCCCCCCCCCCCATTTTAGGTGAATGGAAGATAAAAACTATTAGTTACCTCACCTAAAAATGATAAGATAACCATATAATTATGAATGAACCATGTGGTATAAGTAAGTAGCATGTACACGTAAATGTAACACTGAAGCACCATAATGTGATCACATGAAGGCCTAATATGTATGAGAATGATAATGATATTATCTAGATAGTAACAGTAAAACCTCAAAAAGTAACCAAGAACACACATAATATCACTAAAATGGAAGTCAAAATATAATGGTCCAAGGAAACAAACAAGGGGCATGTTCTAATGCTACACAATCGAAGGGGAATGACTTAGTCAAATGTCCCAAAAATTAAAAATGGCATATTCATATGTTAACACAACAAGTAATGACATATCAAATGATAATAAATAAAATAAAGGCATGGGGGCCACAAACAATGGAGAATATTCAAATACTCATATAAAAAATACAATAGCAAGACAAGGCACTCAAGAAACTATGTAAATGAAAGCATAATAAACCAACATAAACATAGCGTACTAGCCCATGGATCAAATATGTTAGAAAATAATTTCAAGTACATATCATATAAAGTACACTACAAAAGATGTAAGAACTGATAAAGGCTTGTGTAAGTACACAAGATCAAACATGATAATTTAAAGTGACCATAGAATGATTTAAACTTGATGTACCATGATCATATATGTGGATTCCCCCAATGTATTGGTTATATAAGGACTAATATACACAAGTGAATAAATCATGTATCTATGTATGCATGTATCACACACAAATAAAATCATGAAAACATGTGTATATGTAGAAATAATTGATATTTTATGCATTAACATGGAACTAACAATAGAGATGCCAAGGAGCCTATAAGATAAGTACATGTTGAATGTATTTTTGGATTTGCTAATGTTTTAATTTTTTTGGTATTTGTTTATAGAATATGTTAAAGATTTATAATCATGGAAGTCCTCATAATCAAAAGGCATAGGACTAGCTGGGAAAATTTTTAGTCTTTGTTTATAGTGATGCATTGTGACCTCCTTAATGTTTTTGTCCGATGGTATACTTAAAGCCAATGGTTTGGGAGAATAATCATACCCATCATTTTGTATGAAAATATGTATATCCATATCAAGAAAAGTAATACACATATTTATTGTATTTAGATTAACATTCCACTTGACTAGCCACAATTGTGTAAGATTTAATTCAAAATGTGGTTCCCGATCTAATATCCATATGGTTGAGGTTACTACATGTATACCATAGGTGATAGGTAATTAAATGTATCATTGATTTTTGAGCATTAATGGAAATTATATGAGTTCATATATATAATCTCCAAACTATTCGCTAAATGTAGTGCCAAAACTTGTATCCCACTTGTTAATATCAAACTAGAGATGGATGCAATATACCCCATTGTTATTATCAGTAATAGTAAGATCTTATTGCTTTGGTTTCTTTGAAATATGGTTCTCCTTTGAAAGATAGGAAGGATTTTATATTTTACGCATTTTAGACATAATTTGTATACGCCCCTCACTCTAATATTTTTGAATTAGGTTCCTCAATGCCTCACATTGATTGGTATTATGGCCAATGATATGAAGATAGTTACAATATGGTACTCCCTCTATAAGTGAAAGTCTACTAACTAATTTGTGTCTATTAGAAGGTAAGGAGATAATTTAATGTTCAAGTAACATTTAATATGGTATCTAAAGTATCTTATTGTGTTATGATTTTTAATGTCTATAATGATGTCTTTTGAGAATACTCCACATTATTTAGATGAAGTACCTACATTTTATGCCTATAAGGTTGACTCATTGTTCTTAACTAGGAGGTATGTATGGATTAACAAGAATTTACATGCTCATCTACTATTTTTAGTTTTCCTTTATCTAGATTTAGTTTGGTATGTTTTGAAAGTGGACTTATCTTATATGTACTAAGACCTATAGTTTTTAATATGTTATTATAAAGGTGATCGAGTGGATCAAATTTTAGTTTTCAAATTTTCTCATCTATGATATCATAAGTGGTATCATCATCACTATTATAGTAATTTAAAACATGGACATCTATATGTTGATTTTTGACCAATAAAGGAAGCTCAAATGTTGTGGTATCTTGTGGTTTTATTGGATCTTTTGGTAATGGTTATTGCAGTATACGTAAATCTATGTTCACTTTAGTATT
This sequence comes from Torreya grandis, assembly GCA_037957365.1. Taxonomy (NCBI): domain Eukaryota; kingdom Viridiplantae; phylum Streptophyta; class Pinopsida; order Cupressales; family Taxaceae; genus Torreya; species Torreya grandis. Next base: position 3,936,804 of record JARHVA010000015.1, on the reverse strand, counting down.
GAGTGCCTTATTTGCATCTAAAGAAAATACAACTATTGTAGTTGACTCACCTATTTCATACATGTGTATATGCTCAAGAGTAATGCATTGTTTATGTAGTATGACTATAGGAATGCCATCTATTTAGGAATGTATTATTTTTCAAATTTTTAAAAGTTTATCATCGACATACATTATTAATAATGTTCTATTGAGTATGAATTTTACACATTGATATAGTGTATAAGGGAAGACTTTCATTTGATGTATCCATGGTCTACCCAAAATCACATTATAATGCAATGATTGATACATCAATTGAAAAGTAGTTGGAACCATTTTTGGCCCCAATGTCACATCCAATGTGATTTGGCCAACTAGAGGGCTATGTGAATTATCAAACCCTTTGATATGCATAGCTGATTTTTGAAGAATATTGGTCCTAATACCCATGGTGGATAGGAAATTCATTTTTTGAATTTTTAGGCTTGATGAATTATCAATGAGCACCCTTTTGATGCCCTTATTTTGTATATTCACTTATATTAATAAAGGCAAATCTTGGTCAATAATCTCTTTGGATGGTGAATTTGTTGTATCAAAGGTAATGATTTTTGAATTGTTCTTGAGATTTTACACGAGACACATACAATAAGTGGGTGCAATGTCTCTTGTAACTTGGGTTTCACAAAATTATTCATATATAATATCCTTATATATGGTATATTTCTTTAAAATTTCAAGGATTGAGATCTTAGCATGTGTATTATTCAATTGGTCAAAAAGGTCATAGCCCTTATATTTTATCACATATTTAGGCTTAGGAGGAATCTACTATATGTTAACCAATGGAAAATTATGTTGAACACCCTTACCTCTTCGAGTAGTAACAACATGGACCATGGAATCCAATATATGATATGGGTGAATAATGGGTGTTGGATGGTAGTTGTCACTCAAATAAGACCTATGTATAAAAATGGTTAAGAGAATGCATGTTGGCATCTAGATATAAGTTATATAGTATTAAAAAAGGAATAATGAAGAGAGGTCAAGTGTTGTCTCCACTTAAAAACCCTCTCATTATGTTTACAAATCTATAGAATATATTTGAAAAAGCTATTGAGATATCAAACCACAACAACTATTACAAATTAGAACCAAAAATGAGTGATGGATGCATCCATATTTCACATATTGATATAAAAGGAGAAACTTGATTTTAAAATTATAAATATTTTGAAATCAGAAAATCAGCAACTGATAATGGTAAATAAGAAACCTTGGATCAACCTACGATTTAGAGACCAAAGGTCTGGATCACCAAAATATTAACTCTAAATTAGATATGGATCCTAATAGGATAAATGGGGTTATGAATATAGAAATGAATAATCAAAAGGGTGATTAAAAAAATAGATTAATCCAATTAATTATAAAACTCAAATAAAACATATACTAAATTTATTATACTAAGATAAGCTAAAAATGAGGAAATATAACAATGCTAGATATTTCAATAATAATGAAAATAAGATACTTAGTCAGTTATGATTATAATACATATCTAGATCTATAATAGGTAGTAATTATACTATAATAATATTCTATAATATTCACCAAATTTTGGATTGAGTGCCTCTATAACTATAAATACATGCCTCAACCTAGGAAATTAACATTATTATCTAGATCAGAAATAAGTGTCCAATATAGAATACTTTATTAAAATGAAAATGACCACCTAGATGATTTTGGGTTATATGATACCTTCAATCTAGCGCATTTATATCTATTTCATGGACTAATGCTCCTTGTCTAATGATAAAACCCTATCTCTTCATCTTCATAGTGACCTTGGGAAAAATTGGTTGGTGGGCTCATGGTGCTGAGCTAACCCTAAAAAACCCTCTATCAATGAGTGTTTCCTACATAGACACTAATATTAATAGGGCCTTATATTTATGTATTTCTCCCCTAATGTGTTGTATTATATTTGCATAAGCATGGAATATGTCTAAAATAAGTACAACAATGATCTAATTTATAACTTGGTAAATATGGCTCTTGGGCTGATCCTTCAATACTTTAGACCTATAGATGTGTTATCCTTGTGAATGATATTTAAATATGATAAAATATGTAATATTTTTATTAGTTGAGTGCTTTTCATAAGTTTCTTTGTGAGTTATTAGGTATTTCCAAGTTTGTACTAGATGAGGAATGAATGAGATTTGATATTGTATTTATACCAATCACTTTGGAAAATATCTCACGTAAAATAACTTAGGAATACCTTTAGGATACATTTCATTTATAATTTAGATGACTTTCTAGCACTAGACATTTGTGTTAGGATAGGACACTTATGCTGATGTAGGCATTTGCTTGGGACACAAGTGTCTAGGTAGTTATAAAATAGTTGTAGGTCCAAAATTTGAATAAGTGTAATATAAGTAGGTTTCAAACACTCCTAGAAATATATAAGGCTTGGTTCATCAAAATGATATTGGTTGGAGTAACATATAGGAAATGAGCACAAAGAGATAGTATATGCAAGACTTGTGGGAGTAGGAAAGGTTTATAACTAAGAGGAATAACCAAAGTATGTATTTTACAAGTGTACACGATTAAGGCGCTATATAATTATTAAATATAATCTAAAAATTATAACTTGATCAATTCAATTATTATTGATGGTCATTTTCTCAAAATAAGAGGAATACACTTAGTGTCACATTGTCAATTTTTAATAATAAATAATACATTCACTATAGTAATAATGTGATGGATAATTATTTTAGTGAGCTAACAAAATTACAACAAATAAAATTGGTCAAGGTTAATATTCATAAATTCTATAATTTATCCCTGTGAGTGGAGATGATCACAGATTAGATATTTCCTAGGGGACTAAAGGTTAACATTCATCCTAAGGTATGCAAATTTAATCTATTTATTATATATGATTCCATTATCATGGCACACATGGTAGATGAAAGATAAATTACAAACAAAAGGTAGGTATTCATGATCATAAGAGATACTAACACTCGAACACTATCATTCCTTAAACCTAACAAATTTAATTGTCAATAAATAGAAGAGAAAATGGAAAAATAGGTTTTTTAAACTATGACATAAAATATATTCAAGTACATAAATATACTAAAAATAAGTTGTTCTACATTGAAGTCAATAATGAAGAAGAAGAAGATGAAGAATTGCAATTAGAATTTGTTGATTTTCAAGATGAGGAGTTATTAGATACTCAACTACTATTTATTTCCATGCACTTTCTAAATTATCACCCCAAAAAGATAAAGAAAATGATTTTTATAAAAAAACAGAGGGTGAAAATATCGATTTACTTAGGAAGTACTCATAACTTCATAAAAAAAGTTGGTTTCTCTCTTAAACTATTTTTTAATCCATCTCCAAAATTTTAGGGCATGATTGAAAATGGTAGTAGTTAGTATGGAAATTACATAGTAGTAAACCCATTGTGGGAGATTAACTATTGGATTTCCTATGTTCTCCATTCCCTTGGATAGAGTAGACATTGTGATTGGAATCTAGTTTCTCACTATATTTTGAATGATTGAGATTAGTTTATATGAGTTGTTCATGTATTTTAATTCATATGGAATGGAATTTAAACTATGTGGGATACATTCAAAGCTTATATAGTTGGTTAGTTCTCATCAGATGCAAAATATTATCAAAAAGGAGTAGATGGGTTTGTGGCACAATGTTTTTCATTAGAATAAAATACAAAAAGTAGTTACACTGTCAGATCTATAGAAAATTATTGATAAGCACTCTCTAGTTTTTCAGATATTATTATTATTATTATCTAAAAAGGATCATGGTCATGTCATTTAACTAGAACCAAGGATCCAACCACCTAACATTAGACCTTATAGGTACCCATATGTATAAAAGAGTGAGAATGAGAAGATTGTTCAGGATATGCTCAAGGCATGTATTATCCATCATAGCCAAGTGCTTATTCCTCTGCAATGGTGATGGTTCATAAGAATAATGAAACCTAGCACATGTGTATAAACTACAAGGAACTTAAACATTACACCATCAAATTCTAATGATTGAGGATTTGTTAGATCAATTACATTTTTTTGTATAATTTACAAAAATTAATCTTCACTTAGTCTATTATTAAATTAGAATCAAAGATGAGGATATACATAAGACAACTTTTATAACTCATGAGTGACACTATGAATTTATAATGATGACCTTTGACCTTGATCCACCATCTACATTTGAAAGTTTTATGGACATTATCTTTTGGCCATTTCTACAAAAAAAAATGTGGTGGTGTTTTTTTATGACATCTGAATATTAAGTAAAACATGGTAAAAACATTTGTAACACATTAATCAAGTTTTGGAAAATCTGGAATAACTTTTACTTTACATCAAACCTTCCAAGCATGTTTATGGAGTCCAAGAGGTTGATTACTTGGGTCACATTGTTTCCCATGAAGGCATAAAGGTGGACCTTCATAAGATCAAGGCCATGGTTAAATATAAAGTTCCTTAAAACTTCAAGAACCTATAGGGATTCTTAGCAATCAATGGTTACTTTTGCTGATTTGTGAAAAAAAATACAACATAGCATCACCACTAAATTTTTTTATGAAGAATTAATACTTACATTTGAATGAGGTAGCCACCATGGAATTTGAGAATTTGAAGGAAGCCATGTGAATCAATCTATTTCTATCTATCTGATATTTTTCCAAAAAAATTATTGTTAAATGTGATAATTTTGGGTATGGCATGGGGAAGTAGTTTTGCAAGAAGGATGACCTATTGAATTTGAGAGTTTAAAACTCAAGGGAAAGAATTTTTTGAAGCCCATTTATGAGAATAAAATGATGGTTATACTTCATGTACTCAAATAATGTAGACCCCATTTGATGGGAAGACACTTTAAGTTAAATATATATCATGATAGTAGAAAATACTTCTTAGAGTAGAGATTGTCATTAAAATAACTATAAAATGGGTCACGAATATGCTTAAAAATGCATTTTAGATAATCTATAAAAAATAATGGATAATGTAGTGTTTGATGAAATATATAAGAGGAATTGGTCCACAAAATCATAATTGTGTGTCATGTAAACAATCTAAGTAAATTGGGTGGATGAAACAAGATCAAAATAGGATAATGACAAAAGTACATAATATATAATTTAAAATATCTAGTAGGATTTGATCATGTCAAAATAAAATGTATATAAATGATATGCACTATGGTATAGGGATGGGATATACATATGAAAGATCTAAAATCTTACCCATAAGGTTCTCGTGGAGATCCATGCTTTACCATTAGGTGGAAAGTCAAGATTCTTAAAGTCTTCTCATAGAATCAAGCATAAATTATTTTGAGAAGATCTCAAATGGGAATTCAAAAAATTAAAGGGAGAATACATGGAAGGTCATAAAAAAAAGGGTCAAACAATCAATAATGAAAGACTTTTACATTTTTTATCTAGTCCTAGCTGGAGGTGGGAGGAGTTTTCAATGGCATTCATCACAATTTTTCCTATGTCTAAAGGGGATAATGTCATTATAGTTATGGATAGACTCACAAAATATTTTCAAAATTTTCCTTATCACATACATTTGTAACAAGTATAATAGCATTCATTTTTATGGATATAATTTAGAAGGTACATGAAATCCAAAAGATCATAGTAAATGATCATGATCCTCTATTTATTAGTAATTGATGCATTAAGCTATTTTCATGATTGGGTGCTTAGTTGGCTCGTATTTTATCATATCATCCCAAATTTGATGTAAAAATTTAGGTGGTCAATAAATGCTTGGATTATTATATTTTTTGTGTTAAATAAATAGGATATATGGGTTCAATGGCTACTACTAACTAAATGGTGGTTTAACACTTCTTTCCAAACTTCATCCAAAATAATTTTTGTCATTGTATAGGTACCATATACCATCCGTCGCTTTATCCTTGAGGGTTTATCTAAAGGTTCAGGTATTCAAATAAAACATTAAACGCCAATAGGAGGTGCTCTCTATCCTTATATAAAACTTGAAAATGTCACATAATCAAATGAAGGAGCAAGCTAACTAACACCACACTTAAATAAAATTTTAACTAGGAGATTAAGATTTTGTGAGATTATAACCATATAATAAAATGTCCTTTAAAAACTATTATAAGGATAATAATCTTGCACATTAGTATTATGGATGCTTTCAAGTCTTGTAGAATATTAAAGTGTAGCACACAAATTAGAGTTATCCTAGTTGATGAAAATACAATTAATTTTACATGTTTCTTTCTTGATGAAGGGCATTGAAGGAAAATTCTAAACCCAAATAGTATTATCGAAGCTTGTTAAGTGTTAGTGCATTATTATTTTTGCACTAACATTAACTTAAGTTAGATTATATATAATAAGTGTGCTTCTTCACACTTCTCTAGGCTTAGAATAAGATAAATGATCACTTAATTTTTAATTTATCAATGCCACCTCTAAGTGAACCATTCACATGTTCCACTGAATTTGCCAATAGGTAAATAGTATATTTCAATTGTATAAAATATTTATGCCCCTCATTCCCTTTTTATATTGATTAGATACACTAACTTCTTGAGACATGAATCTCTTGATTCATTTTGATGTAGATCTAGATGCACTATGGAGTAAACTATATTAAGATATTTCTCATCTATTTTTATAGTGTCTTATGTCTAATGGAATGAGAACATTCTAATGAGTTTGTTGTCTTCATTTTTTCAGATTTATTCCCGCATGGTGATGAGAGCCTTTATTCTTAGATGTGGATTACTATTAGTTTTAATCATGCTAAGATTTACCATACCAATTATCCATTTCCTATAAAAAAAAATATCTCCCCACATTTTTGGGTTTCTATAAATTCTATCTGGGTATTTTTGTTTTAGCCAAAATTACCTTTTAAGGCATTTTCATGGTTTTTTCTTTTTTGGGAAATAAATAATTTATGGGTCATCTCTAATGTTTTTCATAAAATATTTATGGAAAATTTAATTTAAAAAAAATTGGGATTCCTTGGCATCACAACATACTTTTGGAATATTTTTTATGTTCAACACTTCAAGGACAAGTTAGGACTAGTAAGCTCTTCAACAATGTTTTTGGCATTTTTTGTATAGGAAGAAGACCAAAATCATACACTTTTGGAATATACATTATGAGAGATTTATATAAAGTATAAATTTTATAAATTTGGATAATATTGGCACCTATAACATTTTTTTAATCTTTTAAGAGTTTTTTGGCCCTCATTTGGTAAACATAAGAGGTCTACATTATTCTTTGGGTGATGCTACTTAGATTTGTTGTCATTTCCCTTGTTTTTGCCTATCACTATTGATCCATTGATTATTATTTATTATCACTCTTCACAATCTCCTATTCTTCCATATGACCATTACATCTTTACGCTCCTAATTCCTTATGATCAAGACAAAGGTTGGCACATGTGTCCTAAGATTAAGCACTTATGCCTATACAGGCCACCATAACCTTAAAACCATGGAATATGACCAATATTAACCAAAACATTATAATTTATAGTGTTCAGTAGTTCTTTTTATCCCCTTAGACCATCATGTGACCAACTGACTTACTTTTTATCCCCTACGGATACTCCTATTACTTTTACGCCCCTTTTGAAGCAATTTTTGATCTTGGACCCATATATTTTAATTCATAAAGGCTATATTTGTTTTTAAAATATTCATGTTTCTAACATAAACGCTATATATTTGACCCATTTTCATTTTTAGTAACACATTTACTATGGTAAAACCCTATTGGACATCCCATATAGGGACACTCCTGGGCTCATATCTTGAGATTTGTTAGTAATTTCCACATGTTAATTTTCCTAAAATCATGTATTTTTTGTATATAATCTCATCATATGTATAGTTTTAATTTATAATATATAAAATTTCATAATTATCACTATTTTATTATCTTTTTTCTTTAAATTAGCATTTGTACTCACATTATTAATTATAAGAAGTGAAATGTTCTAAATAATTTTTATGTCTAAAAATCTAGTATCTTACTATTGTTGGCAAGGTAGGCGGGGCGGGGGTGGGGAGGTTTGGGAAGGGGGTTTCATGGTGGGGTTGGTAGGAAAGGGAGGCGATGGGTGTTGCTTTCCAAAAACATTATTGGTAAAAAATTGTAAAAATCATGTACTTACAAGTAGTAGGGGGTTTTCTCACCTTTTGAGTGTGTTTTAGTTTTACCTTAATTCTAAGGAATTATTTTGACTTATTGTAATTTCTTCATGCCAAGACCTCCCCACGCTCATATAGGCTAATAATAACTTGTAGTCATCAAATTATATGATATTATCTAAATTATGTGCATTGTAAGTGAAGATGGTTGAATTAGTTGAAGATAATAATAAAATAGAAAAATAAACCTTCCTATGTCTCTCACTCATTTCCAACAAAGATGCCCTTACTAACTAATCACATGACACAACTAAACACTTAAAATGTAAAAATGACACTATGGACACCCCTTACATCAACCCTAGTCCATCATGTGATACATTACATGTTATTTATTTTAGTACACATTTTCTTGATGAAATTTTATACTGTGATCTACCAAATCATGAGTTAAATTTTGTATTTGATGCACCTATTGCAACCCCCACTTTAGATCCACCTAAACATATGCTTGGCTCATTTGAGAGGTACACCACTAGTTTTGGCTTTTACATACTCTTTTATGGGTCATATTATTGGAGGCACTAGTAAAAACTTACAGGGCACTATTCCCCTCAGCTTATTCATTGCAATGCTCACCAAGTGATTAGCTATCAAGCCCTTTTTTTCGACCACTTCTTGGATGATCAACTTCTATTTTTGATCACTTCACTCTTGTTAGGAATGAGAGACCTAAAATTTCTTATTTAAAGCATGAGCGTCCTTACAAACTTTGGAATTCATATTTTTCCTTACAAGAACTATTTTGGCATATGGCATTGAATCACATGCAATCATCTTCTTATACCATCCAAATTCATTTGTAATAGATTTTAGATCAATTATGGCAGTTTCGTTCACACTCTTTTCAAGGAATTTACTAGAGTGGTTACTCTAACTTTTAACTACATCATTCACACACTTTAAAAACTACCTAATAATGCTCACTTATTTATATAAAATTGATGATGGAATTTGTAATAGATAGATGGTCTCATTTTATAGAGCTATTCTAGTGCATATAGTGTCTTCTTATCTTTTTTGGTATTTTTTTAGATGTATCTTGTACTTGAACTAAACTATGAAATGTCATGGAGGGGTTGTTATTTCAATATTTTCTACCTTAATACAAGTGCATGGTTTTTAGCACACACTTTTCCTATATCAGTTTCAAAGTAGTGAAATCATTGATAGTTTTGTATTGTTTGTGAGATGTATTTTGTATTTTTGACACCTCCTTAGTTTTTGAGTAGTGTATTCATACCACTCTTATACTTATAATGAGATTTTTATCATTTTTAACATTCATTTTTCACAACCATGTCTAGGTGTGGGTCAACACACCTTTTGGTCTTGTGGTTCCCTTCAGTTTTTTGATAAAATCTCACCTTTATGCTAGGAATTTTTATAAGATAAATTTTTGGCATCCCTAATGACTCTTTGTCTAATTTGAGTCAATTGTGATTATTTTATAATGTTTTTTGAACTTCCCTTAATAGTGTCATCCTTTGGAATCCTAAAAATTTGTCAATTATTCAATATTTATCTAGTGGATTTGAACCACTTGTACATATATTTTCTTCCACTCCACCCATTCAACATTATGAATAGGGGTATGCAAGGTTATATTATTTTATATGAGGTTATATTATTTTATGTGAGGTTATATTATTTTAGTTGGATGTTGTGTGTATCTCAATTTTTATCTGGTATGTCTTAACATTTGTTCTTATAGTTCTTTAGTTAATGGCATTTATTTTGTGTAATATTTTGTTTTTCAACACCTTGTTCGATAGTTTGAAAATTTCCTTGTATGGATATTTTATGGTGAATCCAAATTTTTTAATTTTCTTCAGTGATCAGGTAGTGGATTAAAACCATATGTAATTTTGATTTATTCAGATGTTGGCCATTCACTTGCATTTTATTTGGTGGATTAACCCATCCCTAAGTGAATTCTTTAGTGGAGGATAAACTCATTTAGTGTATTTTTTGTGATGCATTTAGTCCATGCAATATAATTATCTTTGTTGATGGATCTACCCATCCTCTTTCAATATTCTGGTTTACTATTACATTTAGTACTTCTTCTTGGGACAACTTATAGTATATATTACCACCTCTAGTCACTTATTTGATTTTCCTATTTTTTCAAGATACTCTTATGGTGTGTCTCATTTTTTTATAGTTCACGTTATTGTATATAGGTTCCTTGTTAGGCTTACTTTCAAGGACCCATTTTCAAAGGATTATTAGATTTATTATTTTGTATATGCCTTCTAAAGTGCATATAGGGGGTGTTGGCATATTTTTCAATATGAATTAATATTAACTTATCTTATATATGATAAGTATGCTTAATCACACTTCTCTAGGCTTAGAATAAGATAAGTGAGCATTTAATGCTTGTGTAATTTATCAATGCCATCTATAACTAAACTAATCACATGTCCCACTTATGTGAACAATATTAAAATGAAAGTTTATACTTGTACAATCTATTTATAACCCTCATCTCCATCTATATCTTGATATAATAAATAAACCTCTTGACACACATGTCTCTTTATTCATTATAATGTAGATCTAGATGTACTATGGATTAATCCACTTTTATCCTTTCCTCATCTATTTGGAATGCGTTTTTACTCTAATGTGGTGAGTATAATCTAAGGAGTTTTTTGGCCTTCATGCTCTCACATTATTTCCCACATGATGATCAGATATTTTTCTCAACAATAAAGAGGGAAATAACCTTTGGGAATATGAGTAAATCCTATTTAAAATAACTAAGAGGTTCCAAATGAGGGTGACTATAAAGTATCTAATTAGGTGGAATAATATATCTAGGAAGAACAAAACACTAGAGGAGAAAGCATTTCTTCATAAGCATCCAGTGATTGTCAATGCCAAGGATAAATATGGTTTAAAGGTGAGTAGAATATTACACCCTTAAAATATAACATGTATTGGGATATATGTTGCTAAATTTTGGCTATCACAACCTTTTACTTATTCATATGAAAAATTATATATCTTTATAGTGGTATTAGTGTTGGCATGTGGAGTATCCATAGCCTATGTAGGGTTCATAGGAAGTATTGGTTAGCATTAAAGGTTCATATGACAAATCATGTTATTATTATAAGGCTTTGGAGGTTTCCCCATCAAACAAACCTAGACATATATTTCAAGTATTATGATCTACTATCAATTATATTGTGTGTATTTTTCTCTTTTGATCTTAGTATTACAAGTTATTTTTATTGTTTTCCCCTTGAAATTTATATTGTTATCCATTTTTATTATGTTGATTTATATATCTAAGTAATTTATTTATAGAATGTTAGGTTGGTATTCCATGAAAGCCTATCTCATATTTTCAAAGAATTTATGATGTTATACTCTTACTAGGGGGGGAAGGGGAAGGGGGTTTAGTGGTGGGGTTGGTGGGAAAGGGAGGGGAGGGGTGTTGCTTTCCAAAAACATTATTGGTAACAAATTGTAAAAATCATGTACTTAAAGTGGTAGGGGGTTTTCTCATCTTTTGAGTGTGTTTTAGTTTTACCTTAATTCTAAGGAATTATTTTGACTTATTGTAATTTCTTCATGCCAAGACCTCCCCACCCTCATATAGGCTAATAATAACTTGTAGTCATCAAATGATATGATATTATCTAAATTATGTGCATTGTAGGTCAAAATGGTTGAATTAGTTGAAGATAATAATAAAATAGAAAAATAAACCTTCCTATGTCTCTCACTCATTTCCAACAAAGATGCCCTTACTAACTAATCACATGACACAACTAAACACTTAAAATGTAAAAATGACACTATGGACACCCCTTACATCAACCCTAGTCCATCATGTGATACACTACATGTTATTTATTTTAATACACATTTTCTTGATGAAATTTTATACTATGATCTACCAAATCATGAGTTAAATTTTGTATTTGATGCACCTATTGCAACCCCCACTTTAGATCCACCTAAACATATGCTTGGCTCATTTGAGAGGTACACCACTAGTTTTGGCTTTTACATACTCTTTTATGGGTCATATTATTGGAGGCACTAGTAAACACTTACAGGGAACTATTCCCCTCAACTTATTCATTGCAATGCTCACCAAGTGATTAGCTATCAAGCCCTTTTTTTGGACCACTTCTTGGATGATCAACTTCTATTTTTGATCACTTCACTCTTGTTAGGAATGAGAGACCTAAAATTTCTTATTTAAAGCATGAGAGTCCTTACAAACTTTGGAATTCATATTTTTACTTACATGAACTATTTTGGCATATGGTATTGAATCACATGCAATCATCTTCTTATACTATCCAAATTCATTTATAATAGATTTTAGATCAATTATGGCAGTTCCGTTCACACTCTTTTCAAGGAATTTACTAGAGTGGTTACTCTAACTTTTAACTACATCATTCACACACTTTAAAAACTACCTAATAATGCTCACTTATTTATATAAAATTGATGATGGAATTTGTAATAGATAGATGGTCTCCTTTATAGAGCTATTCTAGTGCATATAGTGTCTTCTTATCTTTTTTGGTATTTTTTTAGATGTATCTTGTACTTGAACTAAACTATGAAATGTCATGGAGGGGTTGTTATTTCAATAGTTTCTACCTTAATACAAGTGCATGGTTTTTAGCACACACTCTTTCTATATCAATTTCAAAGTAGTGAAATCATTGATAGTTTTGTATTATTTGTGAGATGTATTTTGTATTTTTGACACCTCCTTAGTTTTTGAGTAGTGTATTCATACCACTCTTATACTTATAATGAGTTTTTTTATCATTTTTTACATCCATTTTTCACAACCATGTCTAGGTGTGGGTCAACACACCTTTTGGTCTAGTGGATCCCTTCATTTTTTTGATAAAATCTCACCTTTATGCTAGGAATTTTTATAAGATAAATATTTGGCATCCCCAATGACTCTTTGTCTAATTTGAGTCAATTATGATTATTTTATAATGTTTTTTAAACTTCCCTTAATAGTGGCATCCTTTGGAATCATAATAATTTACCAGTTATTCAATATTTATCTAGTGGATTTGAACCACTTGTACATATATTTTCTTCCACTCCATCCATTCAACATTACGAATAGGGATATGCGAGGTTATACTATTTTATGTGAGGTTATATTATTTTAGTTGGATGTTCTGTATAGCTCAACTTTTATCTGGTCTATATTAACATTTGTTCTTACAGTTCTTTAGTTGATGGCATTTATTTTGTGTAATATTTGGTTTTTCAACACCTTGTTCGATAGATTAAAGATCTCCTTGTATGGATATATTATTGTGAATCTAATTTTTTTAATTTTCTTCAATGATCAGGTAGTGGATTAAAACCATATGTAATTTTGATTTATTTAGATGTTGGCCATTCACTTGCATTTTATTTGGTGGATTAGCCCATCTCTAAGGGAATTCTTTAGTGGAGGATGAACTCATTTAGTGTACTTTTTGTGATGCATTTAGTCCATGCAATATAATTATGTTTGTTGATGGATCTACCCATCCTCTTTCAGTATTCTGGTTTACTATTACATTTTTTACTTCTTTTTGGGATAGCTTACAATATATATTACCACCTCTAGTCACTTATTTGATTTTCCTATTTTTTCAAGACACTCTTATGGTGTGTCTCATTTTTTTATAGTGCACGTTATTGTACATAGGTTCCTTGTTAGGCTTACTTTCAAGGACCTATTTTCAAAGGATTATTAGATTTCTTATTTTGTATATTCCTTATAAAGTGCATATAGTGGGTGTTGGCTTATTTTTCAATATGAATTAATATTAAGTTATCTTATATATGATAAGTATGCTTAATCACACTTCTCTAGGCTTAGAATAAGATAAGTGAGAATTTAATGCTTGTGTCATTTATCAATGCCACCTATAAATAAACTAATCACATGTCCCACTTAAGTGACCAATATTAAAATGATAGTTTACAATTGTACAATCTATTTATAACCCTCATCTCCATCTATGTCTTGATTCAATAAATAAACCTCTTGACACACATGTCTCTTTATTCATTATAATGTAGATGTAGATGTACTATGGAGTAATCCAATTTTATCCTTTCCTCATATATTTGGAATGTGTTTTTACTCTAATGTGGTGAGTATAATCTAAGGAGTTTTTTGGCCTTCATGCTCTCACATTATTTTCCACATGATGATCAGATATTTTTCTCAACAATAAAGAGGGAAATAAACTTTGGGAATATGAGTAAATCCTATATAAAATAACTAAGAGGTTCCAAATGAGGGTGAATATAAAGTATCTAATTAGGTGGAATAATATGTCTAGGAAGGACACAACACTAGAGGAAAAAGCATTTCTTCATAAGCATCCAGTGATTGTCAATGCCAAGGATAAATTTGGTTTAAAGGTAAGTAGAATATTACACCCTTAAAATATAACATGTATCACGATATATGTTTCTAACTTTTGGCTATCATAACCTTTTACTTAGTCATATGAAAATTTATATATCTTTATAGTGGTATTAGTGTTGGCCTATGGAGTATCCATAGCCTATGTAGGGTTCATAGGAAGTAGTGGTTAGCATTAAAGGTTCATATGAAAAATCATGTTATTATTCCATGGTTTTGGAGGTTTCCCCATCAAACAAACCTAGACATATATTTCAAGTATTATGATCTACTATCAATTATATTATGTGTATCTTTATCTTCTGATCTTAGTATTGCAAGTTATTTTTATTATTTTCCCCTTGAAATTTATATTGTGATCCATTTTTATTATGTTGATTTATATATATAAGTAATTTATTTATAGAATGTTAGGTTGGTATTCCATGAAAGCCTATCTCATATTTTCAAAGAATTTATTATGTTCCACTCTTGCTTGATGACCTTCATGTAGTGGCCTTCCATATGGCTAATGACAAGGACTCAAGGCTCAATAGATTTCCTTGTGTAATTTACAAATCCAATTGGAAGTGGTTTAGGATAGGCCTACTATAGGTTTAAAAAGAGGCTCTGTGGACCAATTATTTATAAAAATATCATCAACATGGGAAATATAAAATGTATTCTTGAAGTAGGGGATCCATAACTTATTACCAATTGAAAGAACACAATTTTTTTGAATCTATCAAAAAATATCTTAACTAAAACCCTTATACTCCATCTATGACACCTCTATCCTGAAATTATTATATTGAATAAAAAGAGTTTCATTAAAATTGGATGTATTATAGAAAACATTAATGATGTATGGCAAGGAATATAATGGGCTCAACCTTATAAAAGAATTATTATGTTTCTCCAACATGACTTGAAAAAGGTTTTTGACAAAATTGAGTGACCTTTCATCTTAGACATGCTCAAATATTTAAGGTTTTCAAGCTTCTTTATCTCCACTAATCAAACCTTATTTATGTATGCCTTAGCTAGATTACCATTAATGACCATAAATTTATAAGGTTTGGTCCCTTCCACTCTATTACACAAGGTTTCCCACTTAATCTTTGTCTTTATTATTTAGTCATATATTCCTTTGGATATATCTTAACTCATAGATTAGACCAATGTCTTATTAGGGTACTCACTCTCCTTGATAAGATGAACCACCTTCTTAGTAGTCACTTTACAAATGAATCATTTCTCATTTTGGTAGAGAATGGAGCTTCCTTCTATAGAGATATGGCATGTATTGACTCCTTTTGTAAAGCCTCGGGTTTGAATATGTAAGGGATACACTATTATCCTTTGACCTTAGTATGCCTTTTACCTTGAGCATTCAAGAGGTCATGCCTAACATTATGATGTATAAGTTGGGTTTTCAACCACTAATGGTCGAAAGAAGTGAGTTTGAATTTTGACACACCTTTCAATAATTACTATGTAGGGCTTATGTACAAAATTCTTACTCCCACTTTTCCCACTCTCTTTAATTTAAATTATTGATGGGGGTTAAATGTATCTCCTATAACTTGGCTCTTTTTCCTTAATCATATATGGTAGCCTAAGCTCAAACCCATGCTTACACATTTTTATGGTGTTGTATTTTTCAAGGGTTGTCTTTGGGAGAAAGGCTTCATCAGATTGGTAATTATCATAAAAAATGTATTAACTCTAACAAACCAAAGATCTTTGAGCACTTGTTATGGATATACCCAATGTGGTTGGAAGTGGATTCAAAATTTTTTTTTTGCATGGAGAGCCCATGTCATAGAGACTTGTTTTGTTTAGGGACTTTTTTCAATATCTAAATTATTTAGCTTTCAATTGGAATGTGTTTAGAGCTACTATTATTTTTCAACTTTGGAAGTCTAAAAAATTCTCTATATTTAATAATGATATTTATTCAATTTAATTTTTTACCAACTAAAAGTTTTATGTTCTCACCTCTAAATTATTTCATATCTAAGTACAAGCTACACATATTTCATTCGAGTTTCAACACCTAAACGACTTGTTTAATCTCTAGGGGAGTGTTCCTTGCATTATAAGCATAATATTACCAAATATCTCACCCTAAATATATCCTCTTCAAACCTCATGGTGGAATCTAAGTTAATATTATAAATTATTCTTTTCCCCTCATCCTTAGAAAAGGAGTTATAGCTTTCCCATTTATGGTAACACTATTGGTGGGCCTTCATTGTGGGTGTCTCTAGCATAAGATGTTGTGGGCTTGGGTTGTGATAGTTTTTTCTCTACCTAATTGGACGATGCTTGTGGATTTTGTTATGCACATGCTCAAGAGGTATGGGTGGTGTCAAATCCACCTTCAGGGATCCTTCACCTGGGTGAATACCCCTCCCTAAGAAAATCTACATCCCCTTCTTCTTGATGTTATTTATTGTGCCTAACTTAAATTTGTGTTATTGTATGCCATGTTGTATTAAAATGGTTTGTATTAAATATGTTTTGAGACTATTAGAACACAAATACCATCCAATCACCTTTTTATTGCAAACCATCATATAGTTTATATCCTTAATTTTTGATTAATAGATATGGTAATGCACTTCCAATAAAATATTCTCAATTATTTAGACTTTAATTCAATTATGCAATGCATGTATCTAGAGTCTCAATCAATCATTGTCTTGTGTTGATGTCCATATATTTTAGATTTATTAAAATTTAGGGGAAAACATTCCCTACAAAGGTAAAACAATGATTTAGTTGTTTATTTTCTTTATTAGTCTTGTGATACTGAACACTTCGTCATTTACTCTAAATGAAAAGCTTTCTTAGAGATTAATCTATACTAAATGTAATGAATGAAGATTTCACACTTGTATAAAAAATTCATAAACATATTTAAGAGACCCATCTAATGTAAAATAGAGGCATACAAAAATCCATACATTTGTTAGAGGGATGCTATTATAATATGTTATTATCTAAAAAACCCCACTTGCATATTAAAAATAAATTAATATTACTGAACTCTTAATTATCTAGCCTTTAATCCACTTTTTCTCTAGAGTCTCAATCAATTATTGTCATGTTTATGTCCATATTATTTGTGCATTTATTAAAAATTTAGATGAAAATTTTCCCTACAAAGGTAGAATAATGATTTTGTTGTTTATTTTTTTATTAGTCTTGTGATATTGAAGACTTTGTAATATATTCTACATGAAAAGTGTGTTTAAAGATTAATCTATACTAAATGCAATGAATGAATATTTTACACTCGTAAAAGTAATTCATAAACGTATCTTAGAGACCTATCTAACATAAAATATAGATATATACAAAAATAAGTACATTTGTTGGAAAGCATTTTTTTAAGGATGTTACCATCTAGACAATCACACTTTGATACTAAAATCATACTAAGATTCCCATATGTAAGTATGACAAAGAAAATAATTCATGTTAAATGCATATTTAAAGAGGTTCTTAAGATATCTTATTACAAAAGAGAGGTGAGGATGGAAGGGTTCCTTATTAGAAAGAAAGATATGGTTTTATATGCTTTATTAAATGAGGGTGATATGGAAGGGGGTTGTTATATTAAAGATAAAAAGATGATTTTAAAGCAAGGCATATGAATATGTTTTAATTGAAATACAAGGAAGGTTTTTCATGACTACACAATGGGGTCAGTGCATGAGCTCACCATGAAAATCTCCTTGGTTTGGTATCCCCAATTACTCTTTGTATACTTTTAGTTAAATGTGATTATTTTATAAAGTTTTTAAAACTTCACTTGATAGTGTTATCGTTTGTCAGTTCTTCAATATACATCTAGTGGATTTGGACCACTTGTACATATATTCTCTTCCACTCCACATGTTCAACATTATGAATGGGGGTATGTGAGGTTATATTACTTTAGTTGGATGTTGTGTGTATCTCCCTTTTATCCTTGTGATGGTGTGTCTTAACATCTATTATTTTAGTTCTTTAGTTGATGTCATTTATTTTATGAAATCTTTGGCTAGCATAACCTTTGTTTTAACTTTTGACTACCATAACCTTTTACTTCATCATATGAAAATTTATATATCTTTATATTGGTATTAGTGATGGCCTATGGAGTATCCATAACATATGTACGATTCATAGGATGTAGTGGTTAATATTAGATTTTCGTATGATAAATCATGTTATTATTACAAGGTTGTGGAGGTTTCCCCATAAAACTAACCCAATCATATATTTTAATTATTATTATCTATTATCAATTATATTATGTGCATTTTTATCTTTTCATCTTAGTATTACAAGTTATTTTTCTCATTCTTCCCTTGAAATTTATATTATGATCCAACTTTGTGATGTTGATTTATATATCTAAGTAATTTATTTATATAATGTTAGGTTGGTATTACATGAAATCCTAGCCCGTCTACTCAAATATTTTATGAAGTTCAAATCTTGCTTGATGACCTTCATGTAGTGCCCTTTCATATGTCTAATGACAAGGACTTAAAGCTCAATGGATTTCCTTGTGAAATTTACAAATCCACATAGAAATGGTTTGGGCTAGGTATACTTTTGGTTTACAAAGAGGATCTATGGAAAAATTATTTATAAAAATATCATCAACAAGGGAAATATTTAATGTAATCTTAAAGTAAGGGATCCATAACTTACTACCAGTTGAAGGCATATTTTTTTTGAATGTATCCTAAAATATCCCGAGTAAAGCCCTTATAATCCATCTATGCCACCTCTTTCCTACAATTATTATATTGAAGAAAATGAGTTTAATTAAAAATAGACATATTCTAGAAAACATTATTGATGTATGGGAGGGAATATATTGGTCTCAAATGTATTAAAAAGTATTATGTTTCTCCAACATGACTTGAAAAAGGTTTTTGGCAAAATGGAGTGACATTTCATCTTAAACGTACTCAAATATTTAAGGTTTCCAAGCTTCTTTATCTCCACTACTCAAACATTATTTTTGTATGCCTCAACTAGTTTACCATTGATAACCATAATTTTGTAAGGTTTTGTCCCTTCCACTCTATTACACAAAGTTTCCCACTTGATTTTTGTCTTTATTATTTAGACATAGATACATTTGGATATCTCTTAACTCATAGAGTGGAATGATGTCTTATTAAGGTAATCACTCTCCCTGATAAGATGAGCCACCTTATTAGTAGTCACTTTACAAATGAATCATTTCTCTTTTGGGTAGAGAATGGAGATTCCTTCTATGGAGATATGACATGTATTGACACCTTTTATAAATATTTATGTTTGAATATGTAAGGGATACACTATTATCATTTGACCTTGGTATGCCTTCTATATTTAACATTCAAGACCTCATGCCTAAAAATATGATGTATAAATTGGGTTTTCAACCACCAATGGCTTGGTGGAAAGAATTGAGTTTGAATTTTGACACACCTTTCAAGAACTACTATGTACGGATTATGTACAAAAGTCTTAGTCCCCCCTTTCCCAATCTCTTTAATTTAAATCATTGATGGGGTTTAAACATGTCTCCTTGAACTTTAATCATATATGGTAGCCTAAGCTCAAACCCATGTTGTTACACATTTTTAACGTTTTGGGTTTTTCAAGGGTTGTCTTTGGGGGAAAAGCTTCACCATATTGGGATTTATCATCCAAATTGTATTAACTCTAACAAACCAAAGAGCTTTAAAAACTTGTTATGGACATAACCAATGTGGTTGGAAGTGGATTCAAAACATTTTTATGTATGAAGAACCCATGTCAGAGAGACTTTCTTTATTTGGGGGGATTTATCAATAGCTGAATTAATTTACTTTCAATTGGAATATGTTTAGAGCTACTATTCTTTTTCAACTTTGGAATTCTAAAAAAAATTATATTTAAAAATGATATTTATTCAAAGTAATTTTTTACCAACTAAAAGGTTTATGTAGTCATATCTATATTCTTTCGTATCTAATTACAAGTTAAAAATATTTCTTTAGAGTTTCAACACCTAAATGACTTGTTTAATCACTAGGGGAGTGCTCCTTGCTCTATAAGAACAATAGTTTCAAACATCTCACCTTAAATATCTCCTCTAAAAACCTCATGCTGGCACCTAATTTACTCTTATAACCACTTCTCTACCCCTCATCTTTAGTAGAGGATTTAGAGCTTGCCATTCATGGTAACACTATTATTGGGCTTTCGAGGAGGGTGTCTCTACCAGAAGATATTGTGGACTTTCGTGATACTTTATATTCTACCTAAGTGTGGGATGTTTTAGGATTTGGTTGTGTATATGCTCAAGAGGGATGGGTGGTGTCAAATCTACATTCAAGGAACCTATACCTAGCCCAATCCCCCTTCCTAGGAAAATATACATCCTCCTCCTCTTGGTGATATTCCTTGTGCCTAATTTAAATTTATGTTATTGTATTCCATGTTGGATTGAAATGGTTTGTATTAAGTATGTTTTGATAATGTTATAATGAGAATATAAACCAACCACATATTTATTTTAAACCATCATATATTTTATATCCTAAATTTTTGATTAATAGATATGGTAATGGATTTCCAATAAAATCCTCTCAGTTATTTGTCCTTTAATCCAATTATTCAATACCTTTATCTAGAGTCTCAATAAAGCATTGCCTTGTGTTGATGTCCATATATTTTAGATTTATTAAAAACTAGGGGAAAATGTTCCCTATAAAGGTAAAACAATGATTTAGTTGTTTATTTTCTTTATTAGTCTTGTGATATTGAAGACTTTGTCATTTAATCTAAATGAAAAGTTTTCTTAGAGATTAGTCTATACTAAATATAATGAATGAAGATTTTACACTTATAAAAACAATTCATAAACATATTTAAGAGACCCATCTAATATAAAATAGAGGTATACAAAAAATACATACATTTTTTTTAGGGATATTATTTTAAGATATTATCATCTTAAAAATACCACTTTCATATTAAAAATAAATTAAGATTACATAACTCTCAATTATATAACCTTTAATCCACTTTTCCTCTTGAGTATCATTCAATTATTGTCATGTTGATGTCCATATTATTTGTTCATTTATTAAAAATTTGGGGGAAACATTCTCTACAAAGGTAAAATAATAATTTAGTTATTTATTTTTTTATTAGTCTTGTGATATGAATAATTTGTCATTTATTCTAAATGAAAAGTTTGTTTATAGATTAATCCATAGTAAATATAATGAATGAATATTTTACACTCATAAAAATAATTCATAAACATATCTCAGAGACCTATCTTATGTAAAATAGAGATATACAAAAAATCCATACATTTGTTGGAAGGCTTTTATTTTAGGATGTTACCATCTATACAATCCAACTTATATATTAAAATCATACTATGATACCCATATGTAAGTATGACAAAGAGAGGAATTCATGTTAAATACATCTTATAAAGAAGTTCTTGAGATATCTTATTAAAAAAGATAGGTGAGGATGGAAGGGGTCCTTATTATAAATAAAAACATGGTTTATATTCTTTATTAAATTAGGGTGAGATGTAAGGGGGTTCTTATATTAAAAATAAAAAATATTATTTTAAATCAAGGCATATGAAGATGTTTTAATTACAACAGAATGAAGGTTTTACATGACTTCATAATGGGTTTAGTGCATGATCTTAGCATGAAATTATCCATGGTTTGGCATCCCCAATGACTCTTTATGTACTTTGAGTTAATTGTGATTATTTTATAAAGTTTTTAAAACTTCACTTGATAGTGTTATCCTTTATCATTTCTTCAATATTCATCTATGTTGGAAATATTTTCATTGATGTCAAAGGTCTAGAATTATTGGTGATAAAGGCCCCATTGCATTTAATGATGTTTCTAATAAATATATCTTGGCTAATGTGTGTTAATATTTATTTAATATTAATGAATATATTTTTGGTTGCATATGAGATAAAAGAAGGGCCCATGGAGAAGTCAAAAAGCCATGGGGTAAAGACAAAAGAAGGATGGGACGCATTTTCCCATGAAGAGTCATCCTAGGAATTTCAAGAGTCACCAAGTGAAGACAAAAGAGGAAGGGCACAATTTCTCATGAAGGGACACTTTGAGGAATACAAAAAGTCACCCAAATAAGGACAAAAGAGGGAAGGAAGTTTTTGCTCATGGAGGGTCACCACATGACTTTTCAAAGGCAAGGATATGAAGGTTCATACAAGTTTGGCACCATTTTCAATGAGGATTGAAGGGTCACAAAGGGGGAAGGCCAAAGGTCATTTGGAAAGCTATGAATAAAGGCTTGAGAAGCCATTTTTAATGTTTGTAAGAGAGGTTGATTTGATATTGTAATATCTAGCTTAGAAGAGTATTGTGAGAGATGAATATGATTTATATTTGTTATATCTATCTTAGAAGAGCAAAGGTGAGAGAGGAAAGAGATGTTGTAATGAACTATCATTTGTTGAGATAGCAACATTGAGAGATAGTTGTGTGGTATACACAAAGGGGTTGGTGCTCCTATGGGTTGGTGCTTGGCAAAAGGGTTGGTGGTCCTATGGGTTGGTGCTCATGAATTATTGCTGGGTTAGTGCTCGGCAAAAAGGTTGGTGCTCCTGTGGGTTGGTGCTCATGAATAGTTTCTAGGTTGGTGCTCAGCAAAGGGGTTGGTGCTCCTATGGGTTGGTGCTCACGAATAGTTGTTGGGTTGGTGCTCAACAAAGGGGTTGGTGCTCTTGCAAGTTGGTGCTTGTGAATATTGTTTGGGTTGGTGCTCATTGATATACTTGAAATTGTTCTCTGTGGTTTTTCCCACATTGGGTTTCCACGTTATATCTGGTGTCTCTCTCTTGTGTGATGTTTATTGTTTTAGTTTTATTGCATATCTTGAATGTTTGATTAAGTGGAATTTGATTAAGGGAAAATTTTATAAGATATATGATATACTGTTTCACCCCCCTCTGAGTATATCATGTGATTTACAATTGGTATCAAAGCAGGTTCCCTTTTGAAAAGTTTTATAGCTTGAAGGTAGATTAGGAAAGAACAATGGTTGGGTCACATGAAGGATTTTCTACAAATAAGACACCTTTGTTTGATGGGATGAATTATACTTTTTGGAACATAAGAATGAGGAATTATTTGATGGCTCTTAGATTCGACATATGGAAAGCAGTGGTGGAGGAATATGAGGAGCCACATACATCTATAATTACTCTAGCATAAAAGAAGGCAAGTGAATGTAATGATAAATCTTTAACTGTTATTTTATGTGGTTTATGTGAATCTAAATTTGTTAAAGTTATGAAATGTAAATCTACTCATGAAACATGGGTAAAACTTGAGAATATTTACAAAGGTGAAGGAAAGGTTTAGCAAGCTAAGCTTTAGACTTTTAGAAGACAGTTTGAAAGTTTGAAGATGGAAGAAGAATAAGATATAGAAAGTTATCTCTTGTGAGTTGATCAAATAGTAAATCAAATTCAAGGTCTTGGAGAAATGTTGGAAGAGTCAACAGTGGTACAAAAGGTTTTGAGATCTTTACCAATGAGATATGATGCAATGGTTTTGGCAATCGAGGAGGTGAAGAATTTAGCCAAGCTAAAGATGGATGAGCTTCATGGTATACTCACAGCATATGAGATGTAGATAAAACAAGATAAACCCTCAAAGAGAGAAGCAGCTTTCAAGACATCAAAGAAAGAGAAATCTAAGATTCAAGAATCAAGTCATAGTTCTAGTGATGATGAAGATAACAATGGAGCACTTTTCATTTGCAAGCCGAAAAGAGGAACAGATAAATATCAAGGAAAATTACCTTTTAAATGTTTTAATTGTAAAAATATTGGACATTTTTTAGCTAGATGTCCAAATAAGGGTAATGATGATGAAGAAGAAAAGCCTACATACAAGAAGAATTTCAAAGGCAAATCCAAGAAGGGATTCAAGAAGAAAAACTTATATTCTAAGGATCCTAGCTCAGTCGAAGATAGTGGAGTTAGTGATTCAGAATAAGAAGAGATTCTATTCATGGCCATACATGAAGATGATCAGGAAGAAGAAGAGGAGGAAGCGGAAGTGAATATGGAAGGAGAACTCATTTGTGCCCTAGAAGAGTTAAAAGTTGTTGAGAAGAAGAATTGAATATTAAAGCACCAGATCGAGAAAAATGAATAGGATTCAAAGGAAATGGTTGAAGATCTACAAGCACACTTTGAAGAAGCCAAGAAGAATGAAGAAGATATCACATCACAATTGGAAATAGCAAGAAAAGAATGTGAAAGGTATGTTATTGAAATTGTCTCTTTAAAAGAAGATATTAATAAAGCAGTTAGTAATAAAGTAGTTAGTGACTCAAAATTTGAGGATAGCACTAACATATTGAATAAGATATTAGAAAGCCAAAAAGTGAATTCAGATAAGATAGGTACCAGATTTGAGAAAAAGAGCTATCCTGAAGCTCTTACAAAAGAGGAAACAAAAAGGGGAGAAGTGAAGAATATAAAAGACATTTCAAATAGAGAAGGCTAGAGCGAACAAAGCTACAAAAGGCAATCAGATCAGAGATATACAGCTAGGTCTTATTTTTATGGCTATTATTTTTATTGTAATGGATATGGTCACAAGAAATTAGAATGTAGAAAAAGAGCTAACAATTTCAAAAATAAGGAGAAAGAAAGTCAAGTAGAGTCAAGCAGAAACCACAACTCTTTTGCTCCTCTATAAAGCTTTGATGAAGAGACCATAGTATGCTACAAGTGCAATAAATTTGGACACATAGCTCAGTATTATAAAAGTGTGTTCAAGTCATTTTAGAAGGATCAAAGTTTCAAAGCTCCATTCATCAAGAAGAAGGTTCAGACATGTTCATGGTAGAAGAAACAACCTGAAGATTCTATGATGGTTCAGACAGCTCTGCATGTAAGAAATAAAGATCAACCATGGTTAATTGATAGCGGATGTTTGAGGCATATGACAGGAGACAAAAGTAAGTTCATAACTCTAAAGAAGATCAATGGTGGCACATTGAGATTTGGAGATAAAACCACTACCATGATAGCCAGAAAAGGTACTTTGAGTTTAGATTATGGTAGAACTAAGACTAAAAATGTTTTGTATGTAAAAGGTCTTAAGCATAATCTATTGAGTGTTAGTCAAATATGTGATCAAGGATACACATTAAAGTTTCCTGCTAAAAGTTGTGAGATTAGAATAAAAGATTCAAATGAGTTGATTGCAGATGCTCAAAGGACAGGGAACAATGTGTATGTATTGTCATATATCTTCTCAAAGGCATGATCAAAGGAGACATTCAAATATCTATGAGAGGAGTTAGGAGTAATTTCTACTACTTCTTGCCATTGATGTTCATCATCAATTGAGGGGGAGCTAAGTGTTAGCTCCAGGTAGGCCCTTTTCCATTAATGTCAAAGGGGGAGAATAATAGGTACAGGTACAGGTGTAGAAATAGGTACAAGGAACAAATATAGGTTGCTACAATAAAGAGGAGTTACTGTATGTTTTTAGATGACAGTAAGTGCAGGTGATAGGATGTGGCAGTTTTAGGATTGAGGTTGCCATCAATGACAAAGGGGGAGATTGTTGGAAATATTGTCATTGATGTCAAAGGTCTAGAATTATTGGTGATAAAGGCCCCATTGCATTTAATGATATTTGTAATAAATATATCTTGGCTAATGTGTGTTAATATTTATTTAATATTAATGAATATATTTTTGGTTACATATGAGACAAAATAAGGGCCCATGGATAAGTCAAAGAGCCATGGGGTAAATACAAAAGAAGGATGAGATGCATTTTCCCATGAAGAGTCATTTTGGGAATTTCAAGAGTCACCAAGTGAAGACAAAAGAGGAAGGGCACAATTTCTCATGAAGGGACACTTTGAGGAATACAAAAAGTCACCAAGATAAGGACAAAAGAGGGAAGGACATTTTTGCTCATGAAGGGTCACCACATGACTTTTCAAAGGCAAGGATATGAAGGGTCATACAAGTTTGGCACCATTTTCCATGAGGATTGAAGGGTCAAAAAAGGGGAAGGCCAAAGGTCATTTGGAAAGCTATAAATAAAGGCTTGAGAAGCCATTTGTAATGTGTGTGAGAGAAGTTGATTTGATATTGTAATATATAGCTTAGAAGAGTATTGTGGGAGATGAATATGATTTGTATTTGTTATATCTAGCTTAGAAGAGCAAAGGTGAGAGAGGAAAGAGATGTTGTAATGAACTATCATTTGTTGAGATAACAACATTGAGAGATAGTTGTGTGGTATACATAATGGGGTTGGTGCTCCTATCGGTGGGTGCTCATGAATAGTTTTTGGGTTGGTGCTCGGTAAAGGGGTTGGTGCTCTTGTGGGTTGGTGCTCATGAATTGTTGCTGGGTTGGTGCTCGGCAAAGGGGTTGGTGCTCCTATGGGTTGGTGCTCATGAATAGTTGTTGGTTTGGTGCTTAGCAAAGGGATTGGTGCTCCTGTGGGTTGGTGCTCACAAATACTTGCTAGGTTGGTGCTCAGTAAAGGGGTTGGTGCTCTTGCAAGTTGGTGCTTACGAATATTGTTTGTGTTGGTGCTCATTCATATACTTGAGATTGTTCTCTATGGTTTTTCCCACATTGGGTTTCCACGTTATATCTGGTGTCTCTCTCTTGTGTGGTGTTTATTGTTTTATTTTTATTACATATCTTGAATGTTTGATTAAGTGGAATTTTATTAAGGAAAAGTTTTATAAGACATATGATATATTGATTCACCCCTCCCCCCCTCTCAGTATATCCCATGATTAACAATCTAGTGGATTTGGACCACCTGTACATATATTTTATTCCACTCCACACATTCAACATTATGAATGGGGTTATGTGAGGTTATATTATTTTAGTTGTATGTTGTGTATATCTCCATTTTTATCCTTATGATGGTATGTCTTAACATCTATTTTTCAATTCTTTAGTTGATGGAATTTATTTTATGGAATCTTTAGTTTTTCAACACCTCATTTGATAGATTAAAAATCTCATTGTATGGATCTATTATGGTGCATCCATTTTTCATTTGTCTTCTTCAGTGATTAGTTAGTGGATTCAAACCATATGTAATTTTGATTTCTTCACCAGTTAGCCATTCACTTGCATTTTGTTTTGTGGATCAACCCATCTAGTGTAATTTTTGTGGTGCATTTAGTCCATCTAGTAAGATTATCTTTAGTGATGGATCAACCCATCCTCTTTCATTATTTTCATGTACTATTGCATGTTTTACTTCTTCTTGGGACATCTTGTGGTATATATCAACACCTCTAATCACTTATGTTATTTTACTAGTTTTTTGAGATACCCTTATCGTGTGTCTCATTTTTTATGTTGCACTTTATTGTACATAGGTGCCTCTTTAAAATTACTTGTTGGGACCTATTTATAAAGGATTATTATATTTATTATTTTTTATATTCCTTCTAAATTCCATATAGGGGGTGTTGGCATATTATTCTATATGCATTAAATCAATTTAGCTTATATATGTTAAGTGTGCTTAGTCACACTTCTATAGGGTTATAATAAGATATGGGAGCATTTAATGCTCACACCATTTATCAATGCCACCTCTAAGTGGAATAATAACATGTCAAATTTAAGTGAGCAATATGAAAATGAGAGATTACACTAAAAAATTATTTATAACCCTCATCTGCATTTATATATTAATTCAATAAACAAACATCTTGATACACATATCTCTTGATTCATCGTAATGTAGATCTAGATGTACTATGTAGTAATACTTTTATCCTTTCCTCATATATTTGGAAAGTGTTTTGAGTCTAATGTTGCGGGTATATTATAAGGAGGATTTTAGCCTTCATGCTCATAGATTATTTCCCACATGATGATCAGATATTTTTCTCAACAATAGAGAGGGAAAGATCATTTTTGAACCTAAGGAAATCTTATATAAAAGAACTAAGAGGTTACAAATGAGAGTGAATACAAATTATCTAAGCAAGTGGAATAATATGTCCAAGAAGGACACAATAATGGAGGAAAAAGCATCTAGTGATTGTCAATGTTGAGGATAAGTTTTTTTTAACAGGGAGCAACATAATACCCCCTTAAATGCTAACATGTAATGGTATATGTGTTGCTATTTTTTTCTAGCATAACCTTTCACTTAGTCATATGAAAATTTATATATATTTATAGTGGTAGTGGTGGTGACCTATGGAATATCCATATACTATGTCAGGTTCATAGGGAGTAGTGGTTAGTATTAGAGGATCATATAATAAATCATGTTATTATTACAAGGTTATAGAAGTTTCCCCATCAAAGTGATCAAGTCATATTTTTCAATTATTATGATCTACTATCGATCAATCATATTATATGTATTTTTTATCTTCTGATCCTAGTATTACAAGTTATTGTTATTATTCTACATTTGAAATCTATATTGTGATCCATTTATGTGGTGCTTATTTATGTATCTAAGTAATTTATTTATAGAATGTCTGGTTGGTGTTCCATGAAATACCAACTTGTTTGATCAAATAATTTGTGAAGTTACACTCGCTTGGTGAAATTCATTTAGTGCCCCTCCATATGGCTAATGATAAGGACTCAAAGCTTAATGGATTTCATTTTGAAATTTACAAAGCCACTTGGAAGTCATTTGGGATAGGCCTACTTTAGGCTTACAAAGAGTCTATATGGACTAATTATTAATAAAAATATCATCAACATGGGAAATATTAATTTTATTCTTCAAGTAGGGGACCCATAACTTATTACTATTTTGAGGAACATAAATATTTTGAATGTATCCTAAAATATCATGACCAAATCCCTTATACTCCATTTATGCCACCTCTTTCCTACAATTATATTGCATAAAATGGGTTTTATTGAAAGTAGATATATTCTAGTAAACATTATTGATGTATGGGAGGGCATATAATGGACTCAAACATGTATTAAAAAATATTACATTTTTACAACATGACTTGAAAAAGGATTTTGACAAATCGGAGTGGCCTTTCATCTTATCCATGCTAAAATATTTAAGGTCTCCAGGCTTTTTTATCTCTACCACTCAAACATTCTTTGTGTATGCCTCAACTGGCTTACCATTAATGACCATAAGTTTGGAAGGTTTGGTCCCTTCCACTCTATTAGACAAGGTTTCCCACTTGATATTTATCTTTATGTTTTATCCATAGAGGCCTTTGGATATCTCTTGAATCATAGAGTGCACTAATGTCTTTTTAGGGTAATCACTCTCCTTGATAAGACAATCCACCATCTTAGTAGTTACCTTAAAAATGAATCATTTCTCATTTTGTAAGAAAATAGAACTTCCTTCTATATAGATATGGCATGTATTGACACCTTTTGTAAAGCCTTAGGTTTGAATATGTAATGGATACACTTATCATTTGACCTTGGCATGCCTTCAATATTTCACATTCAAGGGCTCATGCTAACATTATGATGCATAAGTTGGGTTTTCAACCACAAATGGCTTGGTATAAGTAAGTGAAAATAAATTTTGACACACCTTTCAAGAATTACTCTATAGGGTATGTACATAGTTACTAGTCTCATATTTCTCACTCTCTTTAATTTAAATTGTTGATGGGGCTTAAACATATCTCCTTGACATTAGATCTTCTTCCTTACTCATATATGGTAGCCTAACATCGAACCCATTCTTACACATTTTTATGGTGTTGGGTTTGTCAAGGGTTGTCTTTTGGGGAAAGGATTCACCATATTGGGATTTCTCATCAAAAATTTATCACCTCTAACAAACCAAATATCTTAAATCACTTGGTATGGACATGTCAAATATGGTTGGAAGTGGATTCAAAACATTTTCCTACATCAAGAGACCATGTCATGGGGACTTGATTTATTTGTGATTTTTTTCAATACACAAATTATTTGGCTTTCAATTAAAATATCTTTAGATCTAATATTCTTTTTCAAATTTAGAAGTCTACAAAAAATATTATATTTAACAATGATATATATTAAAATCATTTTTTACAAACTAAAAGGTTTATGTGATCATCTCTATATTCTTTTAGATCTAGTTTCAAGATAAAAATATTGATTTAGAGTTTCAACACCTAAATGACTTGTTGAATCACTAGGGGAGTGCTCCTTACACTATAATAATAATAATAATAATAATAATAATAATAATAATAATAATAATAATTCAAAATATCTCACCTTAAATATCTCCTCTACAAACCTCAAGATGGTAAAGGAGTTGCTCTTATAATCACTTATCTACCCATATTCCTTAGTAGAGGAGTTGAAGCTTGTCCATTCATGGTAACACTATTGTTGGGCCTTCACGGTGGATGTCTCTTACATAAGTTGTTGTGGAATTGGGATGTAATAGCTTATTATCTACCTAAGTGTGGGATGTTTGTGGATTTGGTTTTCCATGTGTTCAAGAGTGATGGGTGGTGTCAAATCTACCCTCCCTTCCCTAGGAAAATCTACATCCTCCTCATCTTGGTGCTATTACTTGTGACTAATTTAAATTTGTGTTATTTTGTGCCATGTTAGATTTAAATGGTTTGTATTAAGTATGTTTTTAGACTGTTAGGATGTGATGACCAACCTACCACCTTTTTATTGTATACCATCATCTAGTTTATATCATGTTGAGGTCAATATCATCTATTTCTTAAAAATGAGGACCCTTGTTCAAATTTTACAAATTATGCTATGAATTAGGCATTCAACTTGATCAAAGTGCATTATTAAGTATAATGTTTTGATTTAGATTAATTTGACATGGCAACACATAAGCTTTATTTTATCTTATCTGATGTTTCTAACATTTGGCCCATGTGTTTCCATCTTTCAAGATCAATGGATATTCATTAGCACGAATAAATGTTCATGGGTTTATTCTTTAATGTTAATTTGACCCTTAGTTGGTTAAATAATATGGTCTCATTCGAATCATTATGTTAACATTTGGTCCTTAATTGATTAATTGAATCCAAGTTTAAATAACGTTCAAAACTTTAGTCTAAATTACTTTATCCTATGTTCTTATTAAAATGGATTCATATTTTTGATAGATCACTCTATTCCATCTTAGTATTAGTTTAATTATAGTCTAAGTTTTGATCATGTTTATTAATTCATTAAAACTTTAATCTATGATTTATGCTAAGTCATTATATGTCTCGAGCACTTACTCTTTGATTTAACTATTTACATGTATGAATTGAATACAGGGATGCCAAGTGTCAAGACCTGTTGCAATCAAATCAAGGATTAGTGACACATGGGTGATTTCTCAAAGTCAATAAGTCAAATTCCCCTAGATCAGGATCGATGATGGAGATCTAGCAATGAGCACAAACTAAATAGGTCAAAGGATCCTAATATTGAACATGATGGTGACATGTATCATAATCATGATGAATTGGTAGCATATCGATGACCCACATTTGATCATATGTTTAACAAATCAATAGCACACATTTTATCATTTAGATCATCGATTGATGGTGTACATTTAACCGTGCAAATAAAGATTGATAGTGTGAATCAAGTCAATAAATCAATAATCCCAAATTGCATACAAGGCCACCACATGGAATAAGAGCATTAATTGAATGGAGACTGATCATAGGGTACATGGAAGGAACATGGATATGCCAAGTGTCATAATCTTGGAAGCCCGAATCAAAGATCAATGGCGAACATTGAAAGACAAGGCCAAGAGACTCTGGAGGAGATTGATTAAGAAAATTTGATCATGTTTATATGGATCACAAGATGAAGACATATCTAAAGTGATAACTTTCATATTTTAAAATTAAATAAACAACATGGCAAAGAGATGCCACATAGGCAAACATGTTAGATCAAAATATTTTCTAGACCCAAGTATGCAATGTATAAATATGAGATCAAAATATGATTTGGGTTACCAAATAAAATATTTTGAATTCATATGATGCCATTAAATCTCAGTTAGACTCCCTAAATTGCCCGTCTTAAACTACCAATACACATGCTAGATAAGTTGGTATAATAGGAAGTAGCATACCAACTATTTAATGGAATAAATGGGATTTATAGTTATTCATAGAGGTAATCATCAATCATGGGTTGATTGATGAATAGTTTGATAAATCCATGAATATTTTGGAAAAAATCAAAAGGCTATAGGCTACAATCAAATTACATATGTCCTTAACACTTGTATGATTCCCATTTGATGATGACTAACCGAAATACCCCATAGGTTGCTCTTCCAACCTATAAAAGGGGGTATTATCATTAGAATGAGAAAAAGAAGTTTTGAGAGCAAAACTATTTTGTAAATTTTGAATCAAATAATATAAACAAGAGAAATTTATGAAGATTGTCTCATTATATCTATTTATTTGTTATCATGGTTACTTCCTCAACTCTTTTGTAATGTACCTGGAGGGTATAATAGTATAGTAATAATAATCCCACATGCATAAAATGGAAGAGTGGGATAAACTAGAATAGTATAAATAAGATGGCTTATGCCATTGTGAGATGATCCAAGAAGTCAATTGTAATTGAGCATTGATTAAATGAGGTATCCCCTTTGAAGTGGCCCATGATTTGGAGTTGTTTCTTCCACAAAAGGAATATATATTTAATATATGTAGTATTTGTCCATATTTCTATACATTAGCATTTGAGTTCTTAACATCTAGTACCAGATCACTTTCCAAGGCCATTTTCATGTATTTTTTTTCTCGTAAGAGATTGAGTGAATTAGAAGTTTGTAATTTTGTTCACCATATGCTCTCACCTTGCCTTCGTAGGATCTTGGTGATCAGAAAGTGGATAAAAATTGACTTGGAAAGAATGTTTTCTTAGAAAGTTATTTTTGGGAGTAGAATTTGTTTGATAGGCATTGTGGCAAGTATTTTTTAAAAGCACATTTTAAAGTTTCATGGATAAAGTCTAAGAATTACATATTTTCATTTTCCCGCCCAAATAACTTGACTATTCTTCTTCAAACTGCTCACAAATAGTAGCAAATTAAACCAAAAACATTCTAGGTTTGGTGTGCCTTTATTTCATTAAGTATTGTAGAAGTTATCATAGTTTTAGTGACTACTACTATTTGTAAATAAAAAATAAAAAAAGTCATGGAGCCTTGTGTTTTATCCAAAGAAATGCATTCATTAAATAATAATGATACAATATGATGTTAAAATTAATGCATGGTTAGATGAGGAACATAACTATAATGAATGGTATGTGAATTCATTTCTTACAGTTGAAGAATATGAAGTTAAAATCACTACCTGGATAGATTTCATAGATGTTTGTAGAGCATGGCATGAAGATCTATTTCACTTAGATGAGGGTGATTTATTTGGTCTTCTATTTACCAATTCTTCCATACATATGATTAACACTTCTTTTATTCTACCCTCCAACAATTTAGTGCATTTTTTGGTGGGGTTAGCTACTCCAAACATAATGTGTGGAAAGAAAAATGTTAAGGAAGATGGCATGCATCCTCCATTAGCTCACTAAATAGACTATTTTGAGCATCCTTGTACTAGTTTTGAGATGATGATCATGCAACATCAACTTTAATTGCTCATTTATAACCTATAGACTGACATGTTTCTAGTTGAGGTTATTCCATTCATCTATCTCTATGAACATCCACCTCATTCTCTAGTGATTTATCTCCTCCTAATATTATACATGCTCCTATCAAAGTAAAAAAAATAAGTGGAAGCCAAAATAGACACATGGACATGCCTCTATCTGGTCTTGTACATACTTTTGATAAGTATGGTCTAACATTTATTTGGTCTTCCTATTTATTATTATGTTTCAAGGGTAAAACATATTTAAGGGGGATGGAATGTAATGTACCTAGAGGGGTATAATAGTATAGTAATAATAATCCCACATGCATATATAGAAGAGTGGGATAGATTAAAATAGTATAAATAAGAGGGCTTATGTCATTATAAGATTATCTAAGAAGTCAATCGTAATTATACATTGCTTAAAGGAGGTAGCCCACTTGAAGTGGCCCATGATTTTGAGTTGTTCCTTCCACAAAAGGAACACATATTTAATATGTGTAGTATTTATCTAATTTCTTATATTGTAGCATTAGGGTTCTTAACATCTTTATTTTGATGTTTAGACTTGATCTATTATTATGAATTGTAGACATGCATGTATTAATATAGATTTGTTAATTTGAGATTACACTAGGTTGACTAAAATTTATTAGATTCATTTCAATATCATTTCTTTTATGGAAGATATGCAAATGCAATTTTCTTGTTTAAATAAATCTTTAAAGTGAATCTGATCTCTAATTTGCATGTTTCCAAATATCCTTAGACATTTGCCTTCTATATGATAAAATCTATCATATTTAGTAATTTCGTATCATATGCTAGTTTAAAGATGCACATCTTTGTTGAAATGAGAGCTTTGTCAAGATGTCTAAACAAAAGAATAGAAACGTCTATCTTCTTACCTTACCCTACCCATTTTCTCATTTTTTGATCATTTCATTGTAGTTTACTTTTTCATTATTAATATTCATACTAGTTTACTTGATCATTATTCATTAGATTTAGCTAAAATAACATTCATCTTCATAAAACTTTAGGACCAAGGTTGCTCCCAACAACCACTTGCATAATTATTTTGTGAAATAGTCAAATAGATTAGCTACCACTTCACCACATATCTCAGGAAGATCACAACCAAAAAATCATGTAAAATATTCTTTGAATCTTGAAATGAGAAGTGTTTTCAACACTATCATAACCTTGTAATACACTTACATGCATCAACAGGAGGGATAAATTGGTGTTAGAATGAGGGTTTGAGATAAATCTATATGAATCTGAAGTAGTTTGAGCTGATTTTAGTGAATTTTCTTCAAATATATATTTATCCTTTACCAACTTATATTTTTCTTGGCTTAAATTTTTTAAGATCACTGATACTCATGGTTTTAGACTAGTCTTTAAGATTATTTAGCTAAAGATAGTTATTCTTTGAATATTTTTGTAAAATTGTTGTAAAGGTTGCTTAAGCTTTGTGAATCTGACATGTTTAAGGTTAGTGATATTAATTTTTTGTAAATATCATTTATATTCACAAGTTTGGATGTATTTTTAAGCTAATACAGTTAAATATAATCATTATTTGAAAGACTTGTATGAATTTGTGCAAAGTTTTCTTGAACTTAGAAATCTAAACATATAAATCTACTTATTTGTAAGAATTGAACTATTATTTGTAAAAAAAATTGAAGATCATTTATCTTTGAAAAGATAAGGTTTCTACATAATATTTTGAATAGGATTTGTATTTTACAAGATGGAACTACCATTTATAAGAACTAGGTCAAGGTATGAGACAAGGCTACCTCTTCTTTCCTTGGAAATTTATTGAAAAATAAGAGTGGATAAAGGTAAACATAGATTTTCTAAATCTCAACCTACTTCACCTATTTTTGTTGTATTCAATCCTCATCAAGAAATGGTTTGGTTAGCTAGATCTTCTATCAATGTTCTTGGTTAGGGACATGACTTGCCAAGAAATACAAATAAATATTGGCCTTCATTTAGTCCTATAGGCATTGTTACTGTTGAATAACACATCAAGTGTTGTAAGAATGCTTTAAGATTGTTAAATATTGTTCATGAAGATGATGCCTATAGGTTGTTTCCTTTTACCTTTATATATACAAAATATGATTGGTTTCTTAATTTTCCTAAACATTACATCGTTAGCTGGATTGATTTCAATAATTATTTCATTGATTATTTTGGAAATATCATTAGTCCCTATGTTCTATATCAACAGTTCACTACAATTAAGAGACATTCAAATAAAACAAATAGATATTTCAATGCTATATTTCAAAAGATGTTTAACAGAACTATATCTCTCTATAAGCTTATTTAGTCTTTATCTTTAGAAATTTATAAGGATGCTTTAGATCTAATGACTTATGTATTTCTAAAAAAAGATGTTGGGGTCATAGATATAATTGCTTTGGCCTATGTTGAAGATATGAAAATTAGCGATCAAATTCAACCCCAAGGTCAATTATAACATGATATTCCTAATATCAATCCTAATTTTCCTATATTTAATATCATCCCAAATGCTAATTAGAACATGCCTGCTTGGAATGAAATTCTAGTTTTAAACCAGTTGCCTTTGAGTCATGCTCATCCTGGGCATAACTTAGGATTGGTAAATAAATCAAAAAGTGGATCCCATCCATAAAATGAACAAGTTATAGTACCAATATATGTTAATACTACTCAAGTCCATGATTTGGAGGCACTTAAGAATGAAAATGAATCCATATTAAAAATGGTTTCGAAACTAAGCATTAGTTTTCTATAGTTAAAAAATTAGGTAGATAACAACGAGGAGAGTTCTAACAAAAAATATTCTTATCAGAAGTTTAACAGTCCCATGAATAGGCTTTAAAATAGCAATAACAATAATAATTTTGAATCATCTACAACTAAGAACATACTTTAAGTAAACATTTGTGATGTAGTTTTAGCTGATTATTATAGGGTTCATAACATTAAACATGGTGTATTAGATTGTATATAATTTTGTAATGATTTTGAAGTATTTCAAGATGAACTAGATACATTTGAATTTGTGCCTAACAAAGATAATGTTACAAGGTCATCTGTCTCTTCAGAAACATCTAAATTTTATAAAATAACTCTTATGGTGGAAACCTTTATTTTCCATTTCAAAATGACAATGAACCTAATGATACTCCAAATGAGATTCATGTTTTTCAATAGTATTTGAAGAAGACTTATCCATTAAGGAACATAGTACAAAAGCAACCAATGACAATTTATACTCCACTAAACAATAGTGATACTCCTTTTGATCCCAAAATAGGTAACAATATAGAACCTCCAAAGGGAACTAACACTAGAAATAATGATGATTTATCTAGTTCTTCTACCAAGAGTGGGTACAACATAGTAGAGGATATTAAAAAAATTAAATCTAATATTACATTGCATGAATTGAATTAGATAATTGAACAAAGAGAATTTTTGTAGTCTTTAACTCAAAAACCTAGTAAATAATAGAAATCTTCAAATGTAAATGTAGTAATGTATAAGAATAAAATAGAGGTTCCACCTCTTTCACTAATAGTTATATTTTTTGTTAAAAACTTGCATAACTATCTATTAGATTTAGGTGTCTCTACAAATATTATGCCAATAGGTAATTGAGAAAAAATTGGTTTAACTCTTATTAACTATGATAGAGTAATGACTCAATTAGACAAATCTAGAGTTAAAGTAACTGGTGAATTATTAAAAGTGTATATGCAACTTGCTTCAGAACCAAGAGTGCAACAATTTATTGATATTCAATTTGTTGACATTCCAGATGCTTATGATATGTTTCTTATTAGAGATAGGACCAAATCTTTGAATGGATACATATCAACTAATTACTCTCACATCTGCCCATCATGAATGGGAGTTGCTAATCAAATTTGAATTGAAAAGGAACCAAAGATGAAGCATATGATCATTGAATATAATGCATCCAATGAAAGGGTCAATGTGGTTATATCTAATTTAGGGGTTTATACCCTTGACACTCCTCACAAATGTAATTTTAAGGACTCTCATGCTATGCTTGGATTTTAGAAATTATATGATGATGGTGTTAGATGTAAATTTGGGTATGGATTAGGAGTAGTTTATCAATCCTATTGGGAGACAATATAATGCTTATTACAATATTCAGTTTCCTTGCACCAATAATTTGGTAGAGTATTAAGCATTGATTATAGGATTGAATTTTTTTATTAAATATAAGGTTAAAGAAATACTAGTATATGGTGATTCTGAATTAATAATTAATTAGGTCATAAACAAGTATCAATGTAAATTGTCTTAACTAAAACAATACAAGTTTAGAGCATGGGATTTGATTGAGTATTTTGATGATTTCAATATTGTTTCAATCCTTAGAGAAGGAAACTAGTCTACTAATAAACTAGCTTCAATTGTAGCTAACCTAATGCCAAATCAAGATTCCATACTTGGAGCAGTTAGCATTGAATTGGTCCTATGTCCCTCTGTACCCAATAATATTAATCATATACAAGTGTTTAGTGATGACTAGAAAATCATTGAGTTCATAAACAACTTAGGGGTGTTTCAATCTCATATTATTGATGAGGTCAATGAGAACTCTCTTGATGATGATAGAATTGATGACAAGATAAAATAACTAAATGATAACCAGATTCCCAAAGGCATGATTACCTTGGAAAGATTATTAGACAAAGATAAGCTAGATAAATTTTTTAAAGTTCATAAAGTAAATAGGAAGGATTATAATGTAGCTGACATAGGAACTCAAAGTCAACCTTAGCTAATAAACCTTGGTACAACATGCACAAATAAAGTCTATAAATGTTATAGATATACTGACCAGGTCCCAAGATGTTATTACATGGTCTTGCAAAGACTTGAATATCTTTTATCCTCATGTTATCACCCATACCATTCCTTTGAAAGAATCCTACAAACCATTCAAGCAAAAACAAAAACCGGTTAATTATGTTTTGGAACCTTTGATTTATAAAGAGGTCAAGAAATTATTAGATGCAAAAATAGTTTTTCCAATTAGACATTCTACCTGGGTAGCTAATCTAGTACCAATTAGAAATAAAAATGGAGAGGTTAGATTATGCATAGATTTTTGGAACTTGAACAAGTCTTCTAAAAATGATAACTATCCATTGCCATCCCTTTCCTAGGTGATTCAAAATGTTAGTGGTTCTGCCATGATGTCTTTCCTAGATTGTTTTTCAGGTTACAATCAGGTACTTGTTAACAAGGAAGATAGAATGAAGACTACATTCACAACAAAATGGGGTAATTTTTCTTATAAGAGGATGCCTTTTGGATGCATCAATGCAGGAGCTACCTTTCAGATAGCTATGGACCATGCCTTTCAAGGTCTCATAGGTAAATATTTCATTATATATATGAATGATCTGATTGTGTTTTATAAGAATAGGAAAGATAACATAATGCATTTAAAACAAGTATATGAATGCTATTAAAGGTATGGAATTTACCTTAACCCTTAAAAAAACATATTTTGTGTAACTAAAGGGAAATTTCTATGGCATGTGATAACTAAAGATGAGATTTATATAGATATAGATAGAGTCAATGCTACATCTAAAATAGAACCCCCAAATAGTGGAAAAGATCTAATGTCTTTCTTTGGGAAGATTAATCTTATAAGGAAATTTATTTCTAGTTTTGCAAAGATCATGAAACCACTCAATGACATGCTAAAGAATGATACAAATGTTGAATGTAATGAATACATGAAGAAAGCCTTTAAGGATATCAAGGAAACAATAGGATAGGCACCTATGCTGATAAGTGATGACTTTACAAGATTATTTTATCTTTATTCTTTTTCTTCAAAACATATTATAGCAGCTGTATTAGCTCAAAAAATTGGTAAATGTGATCATCTAATTGCATTTATGAGTACTAACTTCAAAAATGATGAGTTAAATTATTCCCTAATTAATAAACAATCATTCAATTTGGTTAAGGTACTTAAAAAATTTAGACACTATATTCTTAGGAATAAAATGCATGTTATAGTGCTAGACCCTATACCAAACTCATGTTGAGTCACTGTGAATTAGGAGAAAGAAGAGGGAAGTGGATGCTCACACTCTAGTAACATGATATTGAAATTAAAATTTCTAAATTGGTGAGGTGTCAAATAATAATTCA
The DNA here is from genome assembly GCA_037957365.1 of Torreya grandis. NCBI lineage: Eukaryota > Viridiplantae > Streptophyta > Pinopsida > Cupressales > Taxaceae > Torreya > Torreya grandis. The sequence continues at coordinate 3,896,189 of JARHVA010000015.1, read as the reverse complement.
ATTGATTTCTAACACTAATCCTAGATTGAGCATCATATAGGTTGACCAATAGTAGTTTTAACCAAATAACTCATATGATGTAATCATTCATTTCCTAATCAATGGTTCTTATCCTACAGGGATAAATAGAGAATAGAGAAGAGCTTTAAGGCTCAAAGAGGCTCACTTTTTGATCAAGGATGGGATAATTTATAGGAAGAACTATGAAAGAGTGTATTTGAGATACGTTTCAAAGGAATAATCAACTGAAATCTTAAGTACCTTTAATGATAAACTTAGGAGTGGAAACTGATCTACATAAACAATAGCATATAAAATACTAAGTTTGAGATATTATTGTCCAACAATTTTCAAAGATGTTGACAAGTATGTTAGAGAATGTCATCAATGTGAAATCTTTAATATAAAGGAACCTAAATTAGTTATGCCCTTGAGGTCAATTTTAATTTACAAACCATTTACGCAATGGGGTTTTGAATTTGTAGGGGTTATCAACCCTAATTATTGAATAGGGCACAAGTATGTTCTTACTACCATAGATTATTGTACAAGATGGATAAAGGAAATAGCAATAAAATAGTGTAGGATTGAAGATGTTATCAAGTTCTTAGAAGAGAACATTTGCACCAAGTTTGGGATGCCAGTATCATTGGTTTATGATAATGGATCAATATTTACATCTATAGAGATGACTAAGTGGGCCTATAATAATAAAGAATCTCTTAAGTTTTCATCTAATCATCACCCTCAGGGTAATGTATTTTCAAATTCTACAAATAAGAATTTGATAAAAGCTATTAAGAAGTCTCTAGCTCAACAACAAAGAACATGTCATCTATTACTGAAGGATGTTCTATGGGAAAATAGAATCAGAGTGAAAGCTCTAAAAGTATCACCATTTATCTTGGTATATGGACAATAACCAATTTTTTCAATTACTCTCAAATTTACAACATACAAGTTTATAAAGGAGTATATGGGAAAAGATCAAGAATATGCCAATTCTAGGTTGCTTGATATCATGCAAATGAAGGATGCTAGAGAAAAAGCATTTGCTAATAGTAGCAAACATCAAACCATTATCAAAAAATGGTTTGAAAAATGATCAAAGGTCAAGGTGCTCAAATAGGGAGACCTAGTTTTCCTATGGGACAAAGCATCTGAGCCAAAAGGGAAACATGGGAAACTCACTCTTTTATGGAGTAGCCCTTACCAAATTTTTGAGATGATAAGAGAAAACACCTTTAAGCTCATAGACATGCAGGGAGTAGATTTCACATTGTCAACCAATGGGTAGTGTCTCAAGAATAATTTCTTTGTTATTCCATCTCAAATATTAATGGAGTAATCTGTAAGATTACTTAGTCAGTTAATATAGGTAGGTTTATCTTAGTTTCATTCTTGTCCCTTGTTTGTAAATATTGATTGGGAATATCTATTTGTTTTGTGTGTGTTTTATTTCTTTAATTTATTATTCTAATAAATCCTTTCCAAGACATGTTTTCAAGATCCAAATACATCGAAGTGCTCATATGATATTCATAAACCAAGAATACGGATATGACTCTTAAACATTGGTTGGTAATGGATTTTGTAAATTTTGAGCTTAATGTTATGTTTTTAATAAATTGATGAAGATTAATATATAGACTAATTATTATTTAAAAAATATTAAACCTTATTTTGATTTAAGTTTGATTTCAATAAAGATTGCATGTGTTTGCGTGAAATTTTGAATTATTAGAGAAAATTCATGTTCACACTTAAAGAACATTATTGTCTAGGATGAAGTGTATGACCAAGGATGATTGTCTTGAGAATCAAATTTTTGACAAAAATATTAAACACCTAGCTAATTATGGTTCCTAACCTTTATTATAAAGTTAAATACAATTGAAAAATTCAAAAAAAAAATCCTTATAAAAAATCTAAAAAAAATATGAGCAAAGGTTATTTGGGTAACCTCCATCAGGACTATGGATGCCTAACTGGTAGTGGATCAAGGCCTAGAGTGGATTCAAAGGTATCTCTATTGGGGATATGGACACTTGGTTGGAAACAAATAAATACCCAAGCCTTGCCCTTTTATAAATCATGATTCATAATGAATATCTACATATGCTACAAGTTTATGTTAAAGATTAAGGTCATGAAATCTAGAATTTGTTCTCTGAATCCCAATGGAAATCAATAAATGAATCAAAGCACACACATAACTTGACTGAGTTTTGATATTTAACCTTTATTTTTCATTTGTAAAACTTATTTCAATTATGAATTGATCTTAATAATGGTACTTGATCATGTACAATGATTAACCTGATTATTATTTTGAACCAAAAGTATCTAAATTCTAACATTCTATAATATTTCCCCTATAAGTCACCATTTGCTGAGGTCAACATCCCCCATTTCTAAAAAATGAGGACACTTGTTCAAATTTTGCAAATTCTGCTATGAATTAGGCATTCAACTTGATTAGAGTTCATTATTATCATGTTTTGATTTAGCTTACATTGGCATGCCAACACATAATATTTATTTGATCTTTTATAACTCTACTAACATTTGGCCAATGTGTTTTAATCTTGCAAGATCAATGGATCTTCATTAGAATAAACAAATGTTTATGGGTTTATGCTTCAATGTTAATTTGACCCTTAGTTGGTTAACTAATATGGTTCCATTCAAATCATTATGTTAACATTTTCTCCTTAATTGATTAATTAATTCTAAGTTTAAATGACATTCAAAACCTTAGTCTAAATTACTTTAACCTAAGTTATTATTAAAATAGATTCATATTTTTGATGAGTCAAGTTATTCCATCTTACTCTTACTTTAATTTTAGCCTAAGTTTTGACTAAATTTATTAATTCATTAAAACTTTAATCAAAGATTTATGCTAAGTAATTATATGTCTCAAGCACTTATTCTTTGATTTTCATGTGTACAAATTAAATGCAGGGTTACTAAGTGTCGAAACCTCACTTGATAAGATAAAGGATCAATGACATGTAGATGATCACCCAAAGTCAAGTAGTCAAAGTTTTCTAAATCAAGATCGACAATCAAGATATAACAATGAGCATGAAATCAATATATCAAAGGATCTTGAGATTAAACGTGATGGTGATATGTGTCACAATCATGGTGAATTGGTAGTAGATCAATGGCTCATGTTGATTGTATGTTTAGCAGATCAATGGCATGCATTTGATCATGCAGATTAGATATCAATGGTGTGTGTTTAACTGTACAAATGGATATCAATGGTGTGAATCAAGTCAATGAGTTAATAATCCCAAATTGCATGCAAGATCACCACATGGTGTAAGAGTGTTAACCAAATTGAGACTGATAGCAAGGTACATAAAAGGCACACAAGGATGCCAAGTGTTATAATATTGGAATCTCAGATCAAAGATCGATGGCCAATGTTGAAATACAATTCCTAGAGACTCTAAAAGGGATTGATAGAGTGAATTTGATCAATTTTCCAAGGGGAATGAGATGAAGACACATGTTTGAAGTGATAATAGTCATATTTTAAAATTAAATAAATAACGTGGTAATGAGATGCCACATAGGCAGACATGTCAGATCAAAATATTTTGTGGACCTAAGGATGAAAATGTAAAAATGTGAGATCAAAATACTATTTGGGTTACCAAATCAAATACTTGAAATTCATATGCTGCAATTAAATCATAGTTAAACCCCTCAAAGTGCCCCTCTTAAATTGCTAGTACACGTGATAGATAAGTTGGTATAATAAGAAGTAGCATATCAACTGTTCAATGGAATAGGAGGGATCTAGAGTTATTCATAGAGACAATCATCAATTTTGGGTTGATTAATAAATAGTATGATAAATCCATGAAGATTTTGGAAGAAAAATAAAAGGCTACATGTTACAATCAAAGGACATTTAATCTTGACACTTGTCTAATTCCCATTTCATAATGACTAACCAAAATACCCATAGGTTGATCTTCCAACCTATGAAAAGGGGTATTATCATTGGAATGAGAAGAGGAAGTTTTGAGAGCAAAACTATTTTTTAAATTTTGGAGCAAATAATATACACATGAGAATTATGTGAAGATTATCTCATTCTATCTATTTATTTGTTATCATGGGTACTTCCTCAAGTCTTTGTTTTGATGTTTAGATTTCAATTATTGCTATGAATTCTAGATATGCATGTATTAATCCAGAGTTTTTAATTTGAACTTTACACTAGGTTGACTAAACGGTATTAGATTCATTTCAATATCATTGCTTTTCTAGAAGATGTGCAAATGCAATTTTCTTGTTTAAGTAAATATTTAAAATGAATCTGATCTCTAATTTGCATGTTTCCAAATATCTTTAGATATTTGCCTGGTATATAATAGGATCTGTACTATTTGGTAATTTCATGTCAAATGCTAGTTTGAAGATGCATATCTTTGATGAAATGAGAGTTTTGTCAAGATGTCTGAACTAAGGAACAAAAAAGTCTCTCTTTCTACCTTTCTCTATCCATTTTCCCATTTTTGATCAAATCACTATAGTTTACTTTCTCATTGTTAATATCCATGCTAGATTAAAGTCTCAAACTTTATATTCTAATCATTATTTATTAGATTTAGCTAAAATAACGTTCATATTCACAAAACGTTAGGACCAGGGTTGCTCCCAACAACCATTGGCATAATCATTTTGTGAAATAGTCAAATAGCTCGACCGCTACTCCATCATAGATATGAGGAAGATCACAACCAGCAACGCATGTAAAAAATTCTTTGAATATTGAAATGGGAAGTGTTTTCAACACTATCAGAACCCTATGATATACTTACATGCATCAACATATCCTTACTTTTTTATTAACAGATATGGTAATGCATTTCCTGTTAGGATTGTGGAGCTAAAAGCTTCACTGATGCAAACAAGAGAGGAGGTTGCAGGAGAGTTGCTGAGTGTTAGAGACACCGGCGTCGGCAGGACAGGGCAGGAAGGCAACCGACGTCGGTCAGAGATCGGCCGGCGTCGGCGACCCCCAGGCAGACAGGGACCGACGTCGGTCGCCTGTGTGGTTCGACTGCGAGCTATTTACGGGCAGTTAGCTAACGAACCAAGTGTTTGCATGAAGAGATCTAATTTTAGACTGTGAGCTGCGGATCTAATTATTGTAATTAGATGTCTAATTATTGTTTGGATGAGATCTATATAATAGACTCATAGTTGTATTGAAAAAGTGTGCTAGGGAGTAAGAGAGCATAATTATAAGCTCCTTCTGTGTGTGAGGTAGAGCAATGGTGCGTTCCTCCTAGTGCCATAGTACCAGGTGTGTTGGTGCTGGATTGGAGAGCCAGCTGGGTTCTTCAGGAGTGTAGGATCTTGGTCACAGTTTCATGGCCTATATAGGAGATCTACATGGTAAGTAAGATCGTTGATCTGCAGGTGTATGTGTGTGCAAGGTCGAGGTTCACAGGTGAGCAGAATCGTTGTTTGATTTGCAGGTGTGTAAGGTCATATAGACAGCAACACAACAGGGAGCAGTATCAGGCAGGATCTACTTGGAGTACAGGTGTGTACTCGGATAGAGCAAGAGAGGAAGGCAAGGTAGTTCCTTCCATAAGTATGGTCTGTTGAATTGCAGGTTGTTGCAGATTCATGGGAGATCTACTTGAAGTACTTTGAGTACTTGTGGAGCACGTGGAGTGCTTGTGGAGTGCGTGGAGCACTTGTGTTGTGCGTGGAGCATGGGAGGTGAACACCAACTCTATATTTGAGTTGGGTGTTGGGACCTGTGAGAGGGAGAGCTTTGGGGAGAAGAATTACTGTTCACTTGAGGTGTGGGAAACCTCTGTAAGGTGGTGGAGAAGAAGTGGCATCTTCTTTATTGTATTCTTTTCTGTATAAAGTGTTAATACAAGTTGTGTATTGTCTCTCATATGCTGTGTTATTCTGAATTCTAGTTACTTGGTGAATCTGGTTTATTTCCGCATATTAAGTTGCTTGAAGTTTGGTAATCAATTGTATGTTTCTGATTTTGCATCCTGACAAGTGGGATCAGAGCATGTTTGTTGTTCTAGATTCCTGACAAGTGGTATCAGAGCTAAGGTTGCAGGGAGCAGGTTGTGTTTTGGTTACAGGGCACTCTCAGGGGTTTTTGATTGAGTGGGAGTAGAGCAACGACAGATCAAAGTAAGCTAAGAATGGAGGAGTTGAAGAGCACAGACGGTTACTCACGGTCCGATGGAAAGAAAGAGCAGGTAAAAGAACATTGTTGGTTGGTAACATATCAGCATGAAGAAACTGAAGATACAGATGTAGCAGGTGTTGTTGCACAGGATGTGTTTGCAGGTTTCTTGGATAAAGTTGAATCTTGGATAAAAGATTCAGTTGCCTCTTTCCATGCAGCCCCAGGTAGAGGAGCTGGTAAGCCTTGCCAAAGAATTGGCAAAGGGGAAGTGAAGCTGAAATTGCAGGCGGCCAACACACAGGTGTTGATGAAGGTCATGCAGGTCCCAAGTTTGGAGATTTGGCTAATTTCTTCAGAAAGATTGGGTGATGAGAGATGCACAAGAACTCTCACAGCGGTAGCACTTGAATTAGCTGGTGGTAAGAAAATAGGTACACTTTATCTACTTGTTTATATTACTGATTCTTCTTCTATTGTGGAGACGTGGCTTCGTAGGCTTGGTCACATGAGCAGGAAGGAGATGCATGTTCTTAAGCGGAAGACAGATATATTTGACAGGCTTAAGAACTGGAAAGCCTTGGTGTTCTTGGAGGAGATGGCGGACAGAGTTCAGTGGATGAGGCTGGATACATCTGAGCAGAGCAGTTTGGACATGTGTTTTGATCCAAAGGAGCTCGTGGGTAAAAAGACATCACTCACAGGCGAACACAGACACCGGCGTCAGTCAGGAGGAACCGGCGTCGAACAGACAGGTGCCGATGTCGGTCATGTGCAGATCGAAGCCGGCAGTGTCGGGCAGGATAAGACCGACGTCGGTCATGGGACTGACGTCGACAGTATGTAAGACCGATGTCGGTCAGTAGAATCGACGTCGGTAGCAGGGACACCAGCGCTGGCAGGTTGGTAGTCAGGTACAGACGCATGGAACCGACGTCGGTCGGATGCAGACTGTGGGGTGACCGAGGTCGGTCACTGTAACGAATTTTGGGTGGACAACACGCTGTCAAGGAGTCTCAAACACCGATACGGAGGACTGAAGGTGTAAGTAGGCCCTCAAATTCGTGTTCCTCTTCTTCATACTTGTTGCTGATTGTAGAGCAGGAAGGATCCAGGAAACAGGTGTGAGCTAGGCAGGATTATGATGCAGAACCAAACGGGAGTTTTGGTAGGTTTGCCAGCTGGATGAAAGCACAGAGACGAATGGATGCCTTAGTAGAAGAATAGAGAGAACGGATACGTGAGATGGAAGACCAGGTATATGGTCTTGAGGAGCTGCAGGACAGTGGTACAGGTTTTGACAGGTGGAGGACGAAGCATGGCTTCAGTCGATGTTAGGGTAACTACTGTGGTTTGACTTACCAGGAGGATGATGGTCATGACATCATTCTGTTACTATATGTGGACGGTATGTTTTGCTATAGCAGGTTAGTACATACAGGGTTTTCTGAGCTAAGGGTAAGATTAGTTCAGTGGCATGTCAGGGGGGAGTTTTGAGCAGCGAAATTCTTTGACATGGGAGGCATGGAGATCACAAGTTGATTTTGTCTCGAGTGGGAGCTGATGTGAATTAGGTGTTGGCGAGGTTCGGGATGCAGAACCGAAGCATACTAAGGGCTGGACAGGTACAGTGTCCAAAATCACATGAGGTCTGGTATAGACCTGAGTATTCCCATGCAGTGGGAGCTGTCAGAGTTAGGAGCCAATTCGGGGAAGTGGGTTCTCAGGCTTTCTGAGAGGGACCGGCAGCAGGTGTTGCTATGCAGGGTCAGGACTTCACTACAGGTGTTGTAGGTTTGGATGTGGCAGGGTACTCGGATGACAGGAGGTACATCACAGGTTGTGTGGTGGGTTGTCTTCAGGTGGGAGCTTGAAGAGGGATACAAACCAGGAAACAGATTAGACAGAGTACAGGTAAAGGTACAGTGCAGCTGTTTATCTCCAAGTGGGAGATTGTTAGGATTGTGGAGCTAAAAGCTTCACTGATGCAAACAGGAGAGGAGGTTGCAGGAGAGTTGCTGAGTGTCAGAGACACCGGCGTCGATCAGGCCAACCGACGTCGACAGGACAGGGCAGGAAGGCAATCGACGTCGGTCAGAGATCGGCCGGCGTCGGCGACCCCCAGGCAGACAGGGACCGACGTCGGTCGCCTGTGTGGTTCGACTGCGAGCTATTTACGGGCAGTTAGCTAACGAACCAAGTGTTTGCATGAAGAGATCTAATTTTAGACTGAGAGCTGTGGATCTAATTATTGTAATTAGATGTCTAATTATTGTTTGGATGAGATCTATATAATAGACTCATGGTTGTATTGGAAAAGTGTGCTAGGGAGTAAGAGAGCATAATTATAAGCTCCTTCTGTGTGTGAGGTAGAGCAATGGTGCGTTCCTCCTAGTGCCACAGTACCAGGTGTGTTGGTGCTGGATTGGAGAGCCAGCTGGGTTCTTCAGGAGTGTAGGATCTTGGTCACAGTTGCATGGCCTATATAGGAGATCTACATGGTAAGTAAGATCGTTGATCTGCAAGTGTATGTGTGTGCAAGGTCGAGGTTCACAGGTGAGCAGAATCGTTGTTTGATTTGCAGGTGTGCAAGGTCATATAGACAACAACACAACAGGGAGCAGTATCAGGCAGGATCTACTTGGAGTACAGGTGTGTACTCGGATAGAGCAAGAGAGGAAGGCAAGGTAGTTCCTTCCATAAGTATGGTCTGTTGAATTGCAGGTTGTTGCAGATTCATGGGAGATCTACTTGAAGTACTTTGAGTACTTGTGGAGCACGTGGAGTGCTTGTGGAGTGCGTGGAGCACTTGTGTTGTGCGTGGAGCATGGGAGGTGAACACCAACTCTGTATTTGAGTTGGGTGTTGGGACTTGTGAGAGGGAGAGCTTTGGGGAGAAGAATTACTGTTCACTTGAGGTGTGGGAAACCTCTGTAAGGTGGTGGAGAAGAAGTGGCATCTTCTTTATTGTATTCTTTTCTGTATAAAGTGTTAATACAAGTTGTGTATTGTCTCTCATATGCTGTGTTATTCTGAATTCTAGTTACTTGGTGAATCTGGTTTATTTCCGCATATTAAGTTGCTTGAAGTTTGGTAATCAATTGTATGTTTCCGGTTTTGCATCCTGACAAGTGGGATCAGAGCATGTTTGTTGTTCTAGATTCCTGACATTTCCAATAAAAGCCTCTCAAAATTGTAGCCTTTAATCCACTTACGCAATACCTTTATCTAGATTTTCAATCAATCACTATCTTGTGTTGATGTCCATATTGTTCGGATTTATTGAAAATTAAGGGAAAATGCTCCCTACAAAGGTAGAACAATGATTTAGTTGTTTCTTTTCTTTATTAAACTTGTGATATCGAAGACGTTGTCATTTACTCTTAACAAAACATTTTCTTAGAGATTAACCTATACTAAATGTAACATTTGAAGATTTTTTGCTTGTAGAAACAATTCATAAGCATATTTAACAGACCCATTTAATGTAAAATAGAGGAATATAAAAAAATTCATACATTTGTTAGAGGGATTTTATTCTAAGATGTTACGATCTAAACAACCCCACTTGTGTATTAAAAATATATTAGGATTATTGAACTCTCAATTATCTAGCCTTTAATCCACACTTTCTCTAGAGTCTCAATCAATTATTATTGTGTTGATGTTCATATTATTCATATTTATTAAAAATTTGGGGAAAATGTTCCTTAAAAATTAGAATAAAGATTTAGTTTATTTTTTTAATTAATATTCTGATATTGAAAACTTTGTCATTTATTCTAAATGAAAAGTTTGTTTCGAGATTAATATATACTCAATATAACAAATAAATATTTTACACTTAAAAAATAATTCATAAACATATTTAAGAGCCCTATTTAACATTATACATTTATTGAAAGGCTTTTATTTTAAGATGTTACCATCTACACAATCCCACATGCATATTAAAAACATACTAAGCTACCCATATATAAGTATGAGAGAGAAAGGAATTCATGCTAAATACATCTTTTAAAGAGGTTCTTGAGATATTTTACTACAAAAGAAAGCTGAAGATGAAACGGGTCCTTATTAGATAGAAAAAGATGGTTTTATATGCTTTATTAAATGAGGGTGAGGGTGAGGGTGAGATGGAAGGGGGTTCTTATATTTAAAAGAAAAAGATGATTTTAAAGCAAGGCATTTGAAGATGCTTTAATTGCAACCCAAGGAAGGTCTTGCATGATTTCACAATGGAGCCAGGGCATGACGTTTTTCAGATTAGGGTTGAGAATAACATGCTTTAATCATATCATTATTAGCTTGGGTTGCCCTTTGTTATCATGGGTCAAACTTGACTTGGAAACCAGTAGATTGCACCAGTATATTGCTATTAGGGTTTGCAGCCTTCTGTATCCTCGTAAGTTCGTTTATACGAACTGGTTGTCAAGAAGAGAGTCAAAATTGTATATTTATGGAGAGCAAGTTATTCGAGGCTGCTGCATCAGACAATGTGGAGGTACTTGAGGAGTTGTTCCGTGGGAACGTTGATGATGTGTTCAATAAAGTTACCCCTGCAAAAAATACCGCTCTGCACATCGCTGCATATTATGGTAGTAAGCGATTTGTTGAAATGTTGCTTCAAAAAACGAATCAATCTAATTTAGGAGGAGGGACGAGCGGTAGCGGCAGCCATGGATTCTTGGCTAAACAGAATTTGCAGGGAAACACTGCTTTGCACGAAGCGGCGAGTACAGGGCATGTTGAGATAGTAGAGAAATTAGTGAAGCAAAATCATGAGCTAGCCAGTATGGCCAACAACGCGGGTGAAACGGCAGTATTCAAAGCCTCCTTGGCAGGTCACTGGGGCGCCATGGAAATGTTTGAGAAGCTGTTGGGTTTCATGTCTTTGGAGATGTATAAAAGAAAATCTGACGGCCAGACAGCCCTACACTTTGCCGTATTCAACAAACAGCCAGGTAGAGTCAAAATGAAAATCTGTCCGGTTGGGTTGTCTAGCCGTTATTTCTATTTTTATTCTTTTTATCGGTTAGAATGTTGAACTTTAATCATTCATCGTCGGTCCACAAGAAACACAGAGCATTTCATTTCAATGACTTTTCTTCCTTTTATTAGTTTAACATAAAACATTAAATTAAGGAGTGAAATAAAATATGTATTTTTTTTGGGTTAAGAGTTTAAGTAGTGGATCCATTTCGTGAAAGTTATTTTGGAGATTATATGTGGGAAATTGATAAAATAATATATTATTATTTTTATTAATTAAATTATTATTTTTTAAAATTGAATTGAAATATATATATATATATATATATATATATATATATATACACACGTGAAAGTTATTTTGGAGATTATATGTGGGAAATTGATAAAATAATATATTATTATTTTTATTAATTAAATTATTATTTTTTAAAATTGAATTGAATTATATATATATATATATATAAGTTTTTTTTTTTAAAAATAATATGAAAATTTATTTATATTTTTCTATTATATTGATAGGTATTTTTTTAATAATATCTGGGATGCTAATTTTGTATAATAGTATGAATGTATTTATATTTAATTTTTTAGAGTTAATGTTATAAAAAATTATACTTATTTTTAATTTATTTATTTAAACTCGTAAATTATAATTTTATTATGTTAATTTTATTTACTTTAAAATTTTAAAAAAATTATATATTTATCATCTAGGAAAATGTGATGAATTATATTTTTTATTGTAATAATTTTATTCACATCAAAATAAAATAATTTAATTATTTTTTTATTTTAAATTAATTATATATTTACCATTCTCAAATATATATAAAATATATGATGAAGGCTTATAATTATAAGATAATTATATTATATATTATATTTTCCATATATATTTATATATTGTATACAATCTATTTATATATTATAATATTATATATTATATTATAATATTACATAGTATAATATATTATATTATTTGATAATTTAATGATATCATAAGATAATATAATTATATATATTAAATAAATTATATAATTATATATAATATTAATATATAGTTTTTAAATAAATTTATATAAAATACAGCAAGATATATTATCAAGACATCTATTCCACTAATGTCACATTTTAATAAGATATAGATGTTTCAAGAATGATATCTATAGATATATTTTTACATAAATTTGTCTAAGATATGTATGCTAATTTTTATTATATTTTAATATTTTTTTTTCTCAACTAACAATTAAATATTCATTTATTTTCTTCATGATATCTAGTATTTGTTTTCCTTCTTCTTTTGATGGGTTTGACTTAACACAAACAATTAAATATTGATTTATTTTCTTCATATTATTTAATAGTTTTTTTCCTTCTTCCTTTAATGGTTTTGCATGTTAAGTTATCTAGAAATCAAATATGCTTTTTATTGTATTGAGTATTTTTAAAGAATTGGTAGAACGACATATCATTATTCTCATTAATTAAATCACAACTTTTTAGATTTAAATTATATGATATATAATTATATTATAAAATTTTATCAAAATAAAATTTTATTAATAATATAGAAAATATTTAATTTAGATGGTAAAGATGATGGTTTGTTATACCAATATCTCTAGATTATGGATAGATTGGATACCTTCTAGATACATATACTCATTTATTGTATTGAGTATCTTTTAAAAAATAACTAAATTTATAAATAATATAAAATAATACATCCAAAACTTTAAAAATATTCCATAAAATATATTAAAAATAAATAGTAAATAATATTTTAAATTCTTATAATCATCAATCTTTTTATTTCTATGTGTTTCCTTTAAAATTTATATTTAAATTGAATGACATTTTTCATTTTTCATATTTCTTTAAATTCTTGTGATCATCAATCTCTTTTTTCTTTAAGCCAAAATATGTCTTCTCCCTAAAGAATAACAAGTATTATGTGGTGGCTTAAGTACCTGCCCTCCTACATAGAAGTAATAGCCACATGATTGGCATTTGTTGCATGTAACAATTTAAGATGCTAACAAGTGTCCTAAATAATTGCTTCTTTAACATATAATAGATAATTTTTTTTGAAAAAAAATAAAAAGGGGTAAAAACTTTATTAATACTTAAAACAACATATTACAAACCCGTCATAGAAAACAAAGACCTAAAAAACCAAATACAAAGCCTCACGCCTCAACACCACTTGCCTCTTCAACAAGAATGGACTGCAGCTCCTGACACAATTCACAAGACAAATGTTCTCACTCATCCACCTTACGATCATCTCCTCCACTCGACGCCCATTTAGCCAAGCAGTCCGCCGCCCTATTCCACTCTCTTGGAATATGGGCAAAAGAAACAAAATCCATTAAAGAATTGACCTGCAATATTTGCTGAACTATCATGGCCAGTTGCTAGCTAACCTCAGATATTTTCCTCTCCACGAGCAAATGAATCAGAACTTGAGAATTTGCTTCACAGATCACCCGCCTCCACCCTAAAGCAAAGGCCCGCTTCAGGGCATAGAGGATAGCCTGCCCTTCCATCCGATTAACGGTTTGAACTCCTTGATAAGCCGCAAAAATGAAAATCACCGATCTCGAAGAATCCCTGCCAATCCCACCAATCCCCGCCGATCCTGGGTTGCCCTTGGAAGATCCATCCGTGTTAATTTTCAAGAGACCAGTGGGCGGGAGTAGCCACTTCCCCAGCCGATGGACTCTCTGCATTCCCCATTGACTCCTCCTGACGCACGTCGAAACTGGGGAAAGCCCTCGGATACCAAACCTATCCACTGTCTCAGCATCCCCCCTCATCAATGGCAGATTGACTTCACTCTTCGCTTCAATAGACTCCTAGATTATCCCTTTAATTCTATTCCAAACCTGTGAAATCTCCATCTTCTCATCCTGAAAAATCCTACGGTTCCGTTTTAGCCATACCTACCACAACAAGAAAATGGGGCCTACGTACCACGCATCCTGCATAAAAGGGGTCGGAGAGGGAGGCCAACCCAATCTAGCCCAGAAATTACCTAGGGACTCTACGTGAATACACTGGCTTCGCCATGCGTCCCACCAAAAATGCCATAACTGCATAGTGAAAGAGCAGCGAAAGAAAAGGTGGGAGGAATCCTCCTCCTCAGCATAGCAGAGGACGCACCTAGAAGGGCCAAAAAAGCCCCACTTTCGGATATTATCCCAGGCAAGACCTCTGTTCCAAGCCAAAGTCCAGATAAAATAGTTACATTTTGGCCAGGAGAATCCGTTCCATACTTTCTTCCACCACTGGACTTCCTCCCTACCCTCATACTGCTGAGATAACAACGCTTGATAGTCGGAGGACACAGTATACTTCCCCTTCAGATTCAGAGACCAAGCTAACTCGTCACCATCCATGAGAGCGTTGCAACTGCGACCGGATAGAATAAACTACAATCCGCGCACTCCTCCTCCATGCCAACAATCGGCCATTCCTCAAGGGTCTTCCATCTGGCGTCTTGCAGCCGCCCTTGAAGGGCCCGAGATTTGTAGTCACACACCCTTGTCCATCCCACATCGCAGAACCTCTGGGATAGAGTACGAAGCTGAGGATATTGGACAAGAAGGGGAGGGTAACCATCCCAAGAATCGTGCTATAACTGAGCTTCAACCCCGCTCTTGCAAATCCAAAAAAGGCCCCTCTTAAACAACGCCGCCCCTTTCTTGAGGGTCGCCCAAATCACTGAGCCTTTGCCTGACAAATCATACCGAGGGATGTCCTTCTGGGGGACCCCAAAGAAGTACTTGTGGGATAATATTCTAGCCCAAACCCGCTCCTGCTCCATGCACCAGCGCCAGTATAATTTGGCCGCCAAAGCATTACCAGAGAGCATAGATTGCCTTAATCCCAGACCGCCATACCTCTTTGGGCTGCACACTGCCTCCCACTTTATAAGACTCCACTTGGTAGAAGACAAATTACCAACCCACATAAATTGTTTTGTGAGGGAATCTAGGTCCCTGCCGAAGCTCATCGGAGCCCCCTGAATCATGCACCTATAAATAGGGAGCGCCTGCACCACTGATTGAATCAACTGTACCCTACCAGCAAAAGATAACCAGTGATGGGTCCAATGATTCACTTTATTGTGAAACTTATCCAAAATCGCCATCCAAGACTCCTTGGACTGCCGGCCAGCAGAGATCGGAATCCCAAGGTATAGCAAAGGGAGATTCCCAATTTGAAACCTGAGGGTATGAGCCACTCTTATTTGTATGGACAGAGGGGTATTACAGAAAAAGATAAAGGACTTCCCCTCATTAATTACCTGACCAGACGCGGCAAGGAAGGAGTCCAAGCTTTTGCGGATGTTAGACACCTCCCTTATGGTAGCCATGCCCATCAGTGCCACATTGTCCACAAAATGGAGGTGGGATTGAACTGGAAGACCTCCCCTCCAATGCCAACCCTAAATAGCTCCATCCTCCACCCTTCTTTTGATCAATTGACCCAAACCCTCCGCCAATAGACGAAACAAATAGGGAGATAAAGGATCCCCTTGTCGCAGCCCGCAGGAAGCCCCAAAGAGATTGGAGTGCTCACCGTTGATCAGAACAGAAAAAGAGGTTGAGTTCACACAACTCATAACCCATTGTATCCAGTCCTCCTCAAAACTGAAGGCACCCAAGATCTTCTGAAGGAAAGCCCACCAAACTCTATCATAGGCCTTGGACATATCCAATTTGATAAACATCGCCTTATCACTAGACTGAAACATGTAGTGGATAGTCTCTGTTGCCACCACCACCCCATCCAAAATCTCTCTACCCTCCACAAAGGCTCCTTGCTCCTCAGAAATAAGCACAGGCAACCACTTCTTTAACCTCTTAGCGATCAGCTTAGAAATAATTTTGTGAGCAACATTGCAGAGGGAAATGGGCCGGAAAAGACTCAACCAGTCAACCCCTTCCCCCTTAGGGATGAGAGCCAGAAAGGTGGAGTTCATAGCCCGAAGCATTTGTTTGTTCATCTGAGACTCTTGAACCATGACCAATAAGTCAGAATTGATGATATCCCAGAATTCTTGGAAGAACTCAATCGGGAAACCATCTGGGCCAGGGGCCTTACCTTTTGACATCATGAAAACAATTCTTTTTAACTCTTCCATAGATATATCCTTCATCAAATGCTCTTGCATGTCCCTGGTCACCAAAGAAGGAATGCAGGAAAGGACCAGAGCCTCAGCCGCCGGGTCTCCCTGCGCTTCTTCCTTAAAAAGAGAAGTAAAATGCCGCATTGCTTCATTGTGGATCCCCTACATAGAAGAGATAGTCTCCCCATTGTCTGCCACCAAAGAGGTAATCACATTACCATGTTGTCTAGCACGGATCGAGTTAAAAAAGAAGGCACTATTTTTATCCCCTTCTTGGAGCTAGTCAATTCAGGCCTTCTGTTTCCAAAAAATCTCCTCTTTTAGCTTCCATTCCTCCAGCGTTTTTAGAGCCTTGGCTTCCTCCCTCAACAAGAGCTCATTCATCCCTTCCTCCCTAATGACTCTAGTAATGGCATTCAGCTCCCGTTGGGCCTCATTTTTCCTGTGGAAGATATTTCCAAAACTCTGTCAATTCCACCTCTTAAGCTGGTATTTAATGAATTGAAGAAGCTTAGTGAGGGTGTACATTGCTGTCCCAGCAGAAGGCCTGCCATTCCTCCACCAAACCGCCACACGCCCAAACAGGTGCGGATCCCTTAACCACATAAGTTGAAACTTGAACGATAGTTTTTGCGGACTACGGGCTGAAGATATTATCAATTTAATGGGTCAGTGGTCAGACCCTCTCCAGTCCAGTATTTCCATGCTAGATGTCCACAACCCCCCACCCAATAGCAAGATGTCAAGAAACGATCCAGGCGCTCAGCAATGCACATGTCCCCCAGCCTTCTGTTATTCTAGGTAAAATGTCCATTGCCTGGCTTGATATCCATCAGGTTGAGATCCGTAATATGATCCCTGAGTAATAAAGAAGATGGCTCCAGCCTTGCATTACCTCCTATTTTCTCAGTTAAATCCAGAATAGCATTGAAGTCCCCACCAACAATCCAAGGCAGGTAAGGAAAGAATCGGTGCACAAGGTGGAGATTTTTCCAAACCAGGAGCTTACCTTGGAAGTCCGTAGGAGCGTAGATGTTAGAAAAAAAGACTGATTCCCCCGACTCATTACACGTGGCCACCATAGATAGAGAAGACTTGAAGGAGATCCAGGACACTGGTTGGATCTTCTGTGGGTTCCAAAAACATGCCACCCCCCTAAAGACTCCTGAGCACCAATACACTGACATAGACCCTGCCTCCAAATCCTAGGTGCAATGCTCATCATATCATCCACTGAGACCTTTGTCTCCTGTAGAAAAAGAACATCAGGAACTTGGCCTCTGACTAATTCCCGAACAACTTTTTGTCTAGGGCCGCTGTTTAGGCCCCTTACATTCCATGAAATGATGATCATTTTGGAGGAGATAAAAAGTGGGAGTCAAGGGTCTTAACAGCACCTGACTCAACCAAGGTCTCCCCAATCATCTTAATTTTCTCAATGTCCTTTTTGCACCTCATTTTTACACTCTTTTCCGTCAACCCCTTCTTCCCCTCCTTCTGAAGAATGCCCAAGTGAGGGGAAAATTTCCCATGCTTATCCAATTCGGCCATCGCATTCCTTGCTTTGAGGTCCTCGTCCTCAACGTGCTATCCCGGGTCCTCACTTGCCTCCACCACCATCTGTTCCCCTGCTTGCTCCGCCAGAACCATGGGTAAGGTCGACTCTTCTTGAAGATTCGAATGAAAATTAGCTGAGTTAATTTCCAATCCGGATCCTCCCCCAAGCTGCTCCACACTCAATAGTCCCGGGTTAACTTCTTGCTGTCCCAAATCATCCAGGGCAGCAAACTTGTTGAAGGAGTCATCCTCTTGTCGCTCCATAAGGGACCTCTTTTGGCCTCTATTACGGTTTTGACCCTTCACCTGAGCAAAGCCTTCCACATCCTTACCCTCACTAAACCCTGGCTTCTTCCCTGTTTCAACATGTGGAGTACTGGTAGGAGGCGTAGGATGTTGCTGCTCCATTAGCTTTGCCTTCGGGCATCTCCGCACCAAGTGTCCGTATTCATGGCATAAACGACACCTGAAGGGCAAAGTCTCGTAGTCCAATTGTTGCACCCATGAATATGACTTCGCACTCATCTCCACTGCGTCAGGCAATGGTTTACTCAAATCAATTTCTACACAGATACGAGCAAATGTCATAACTTTCTTGCTTAAAGTCTGTGTTGAAGACCCCACTGGCCTTCCAAGCATCGAAGCTAACATCTGGAGGACATCCTCACGACAACATTCAATAGGAAATCTGGGAAGCCTAACCCACACCGGGACTCGGTTAGGGAGTTCCTTAGAAGGATTGAACCCTGCATGCGAGGGTTTAATAAAAAGCCCAACCTGATTATAAAAGTAAGGCCCTCCCTCAAAAACCCTATTTTGATCAGCGAAGCATGAAAATGACACCATAAAGTAGTTGTTTGCCAATACCATTATCTCCATTTCCCCCTCAAGTTCCCAAACTCCCCTGGCCCAACACTCCAGGAAATACAGGGAGACTTTCAAACCCAAAAACTTACAGTACAGTGAGTGCTTAGAATAATATTCAACATCCTTTGCAATCATATCAAAAGGGATTACCAGTTTAGGTCGCTCCGTGCACCACTCCAGGCATCCGTTAATCTTCATGATTCGGGACCCTCCAGGGCTGCTCCAAATCGCAGCATTAGTATCCTGAGAGAAAAGCTCCTTGCCAAGTGTTTTAGCTTGCTGCCCTGTTCGACTCAACCCGACTGCTTCACTGTAGGTCTTCCCAAGCGCTGATTTTCCTGGCTCCTACTGAGCCATTGCCGTGCCCAGCTGAGACCGTATAGTTTTTCTAGCTCCATAGTCTGTCCCATGCACCCAGCTAAGCCGTGTGGTTTTTGTGGCACCACAATCCGCTCCCACGTGCCCAACCCCTCCCTCAACACCTGCGCAGCTCAATCAAACGGACTGAAAAAGCTAGGGCATGATTGCCCTAGCTCAGCTCCCCCCAGCAAGCTCCCAGACGCGCCATTGAATTCATATGCTTGCGTCCTTGATCTTCTTTTGTGACTCCTTATAATAGATAAAAATTCAATAACCATAAAAATAAAAGTTTTATGAGTAGACAAGAGATGCAATGGATAAGTTTTTTCTACAGTTACTATGTAAATTTCATGTGCATAGATTTTTGAAATAAATTGTACAGCATACATAATACAACCAAGTATTTTAGGCAATACGATGAGGCTAGCAAAAGAGGTTTAGTTTTGCAGAATATCATATGCAACTAGTACACTTATTTATGAATTGTAAGGTTCTATTAGGTACAATAACATAGTAGACAGATATGCATTTCCAATAATTCAGACATGACAAGGCTACATGATTCTATTCATAAATCTTCATTTGATGAAGGAACTAGAAAGAATCGACAACTTAAAAAAGGTACACACTTGAAATACAAAATACTCTACTTATCACATGATTAAATTAAAACATATGTAAAGGATAATCAAGATAAATATTAACACACTTGATGAAGCAACATCAGAAAACCATATAGAGATTTCAACAACCATGAAAACTGACTAGGATCATGTTTCAAAAGTAACGAAATTAATGAAGAATTGAAAACAGTCAAATTCATTAGCATAATAGGCAACATTAAATAGGCCAAAAAAGTATATGATTGTTTTGCTTAAAAAATGCCTCTTCCCATTTGAATCCCACTACCACTTTGCTTTTTGTTATAGGTCACTTTCTGAGATACTTCTAAATTTAGATATAAGCATAATTTTGTTAGAGCTAACGATTCTGAAGTTTGGAAAATATGTAAACATAACTAGTAATTTGAAGATAATTTCTCACTTTGAGATTAGAATCAAGCTTCCCAATAAGAGCCAATAACAATGTTGTTTTCCTAAAGCTTGGGGGTCCAAGAAGTAGTGTCATTTTGTTATAAACACAAAATAGGGAATAGTAAGAGTTCCATGAACGCATTCTTGCCAAAGTCAATTTTACAATATACCTCAAATCATTTTTTGTTGCATTAAATATTAATAGACATGAAGGCCATAAACACTCACCTAAAAGGTTTGATTATCCCACTGATATCATGAAGTATGTTCAAGACTTATTTATTTGTTGGAACAATGTAAAGGGAGTTGATACCCTATAAAAAGAAATACCACAAAAATAAATATGAATTACATGGATATGACATCATAGATATGTCTTTTATTTATTTTTCTATCTATTCAAAACTCTAAATAGTTAATCCTTATCTCAAAAAAGTTGGTTGTAAAGTTAAAAAATGTTGGAATAGCCCTGCCTCCCACATATACATTTGCATCCTCAATTACTTAAATCTCACTTCAATTTTAGGTAAGCCAATGTCCACTATAAAATCCAACAAAAAAAGGGTTGATAGCTAAATCAAGTGCTCTTAAGCCCATTTAAACTACAATGGTGACTTTAACTTATTTCATGCCATACTAAGCAGGCAAACAAAGAGAAAATAAAGACAACAATAAAAAGGGTTTTAAACTTACGAGTTTCTTTTTAAAAAGGAGGTCTCCATTGCTTTGTTAAAATAAGTAACAAACACAAGGGAAAATGAAAGAGAAATTGAATGTGAGAGCGAGAGCAACAACACAAAGGAAATGAGATGCGACTTTGGAATGAAGGAATAGATAGATAAATATATTACCCATGCTCTCAAAGCACGTGTTGTTATTTATTTATAAATACTAAAAACTGATCGTGATAATTAAAAAACAAAAGCAAAATGAATGCATTTTTGCTTTTAAACTTGGCAATTTGGCAATGGGTATCACTACAAAGCTTCCAAATCAAAACTACAAAATATTGAATTTCAATAAACTAGGTCTACACATATTGTCAACGGATATGAATGAGAACGATAAAATTTATACAATGGGTACATAAATTTGAATATAAAAATAAATTCGAGGTTTTCAATTTGGCAACTGATTCCTTACCTGAACAAGTGACCTCAGAAAAATGGAGAGACAGTCCCCCTGTAAGCCAAGCCAGTGCAAAATAAATATTATTTTGCAACATTTAATAGCCGATGAAGATTTGACAAATGTCTCGGCCTCCATGTTTGATTGTTTTCCCCCCTCTCATATTTATTTTGGTTTTCTATGAATCATGTATAGAAGGTATGCAAGCGATTTTCTGCATTCAAATATGCAATTTATTCGATTTATATGTCATCTGTCCATTTTTAATTCAAATACAAATTGTTTTTACACTGTAGGCATATTAAAAACTCGATTACATGTTGATTTATTTAATATATTATATTTTTCATGTCAGAACAATCACACAGGAATTAACAGAATGATAATAAACACTCCTATATATTTTGCAGTATGAAACCATGAAAAAAAGGGATATCAAATAATGTCATTGGATGCAAATCATATATATTAATCCTTGATTAGTGGCAACTGGGAAAGCCGTAAAATAATATTATTTCCCAACCAAACCCTGAAAAATACCTGCATTCTTTGACCCTCTATGAATTTCCATTGGCTGCCAACAGCAACAGGTCAATTTATCTGCCGAAGGTAGAAACAGTAGTACCTAAAGCAGGTACTAACAACTAGATTCAATGTTTTTTATTTCACCTTTTGGTTCTATGGGATGAATTGTATGTTTCACTTTAGTATGGATATTATCTCTAGTATGTTAAATAAAGAGGTAGTTTTGTAAATGGGTTTTTTTTTTTGGTTGGGGTTAGAATACATTAACATTTAGGGGTGGTGGGCATGAGTTATTAATAATTGATATAAAAATAATTATCTAATCAATAAAATAGTTAATTATATTAATTTAAATAATTAAAAATATGTATATAAATATATATTTTAAGTTTAAAAAATAAATATATTTAAATAATAAAATATAAATTATTGAAATATGAAAAAAGTGTGAAATGTATTATTATGAATGTTTAAATTTGATGATTGATCTTTTTTATCATTAATTTTTTTATGACACTTATTTATCTAACATTATTTTTTAAATATAATTTGTAATTAAAAAATGTTAAAGAAAAAATATATATTATAATCTTTTATAATTTTTATTGATCTACTTAAAATTTCATCTTGTATCTAATATAATTTTTTGAATAAATTGATCATACATAAATACAATCATGGGCCATCAAATATAGGATATAGTTCTATTGGATAATTTATATGTTTCACTCTAATATTTTTTATAGATATTATTTTTAGTACAAACATTTAGGGGGTGGTAGGCATGAGTTATTAATAATTAAGAATTGATATTAAAATAATTATTTAACCAATAAATTGTTTATCATATTAATCTAAAGAATTAAAAAGTTATATATAAATATGTATTTTAAGTTTCAAAAAAGAACAAATTTAAAAAATAAAACATAAATTATTGAAATGTAGAGGAAGTGTGAAAAT
This sequence comes from Torreya grandis, assembly GCA_037957365.1. Taxonomy (NCBI): domain Eukaryota; kingdom Viridiplantae; phylum Streptophyta; class Pinopsida; order Cupressales; family Taxaceae; genus Torreya; species Torreya grandis. Next base: position 3,873,427 of record JARHVA010000015.1, on the reverse strand, counting down.
ATTGTTATAAATACTTAAATTTGACATTAACATCACCTTTCAAATACTAATAAAATTTATAGGAGAAAAAAATATTAGAAAAAATATATACTTATTATAATTTTTTACAAATTTGACGGTCTATTTAAATTTTTATCTTACATCTAATACAATCTCTTAAAAAATTAATTGTGTTTTATAACTAAAATATAAATACGACCACATGACTATCAAATTTAAGCTATGGTTATGATTCATACTTTTCCATTTTAACATTGTTAATTGTTAAGTCAAAATCACACACATACATGCACAAAAGCAAGAAAAAAGACACTGCTCATTCAACTGTCACCATACCAGGTATAGAATGCCAACACAGGGATGAGAAAAACCAAACAATCCTCCATAGGAGTCGCAGTACCCTGATCCTTCTTCCCTGGCAATTTGCATTTCTAGAACCATGCTCTTCCAAGGCAAATTCTAAACCTAGGGTTTTATCAAAAGAACGGAAGGCATAGAGCACCTTCTCTGACCCTTCTATCTTTGTTCATTTTTTTCCTCAAAATTTGACATCCATCCCTTTCATATTTTAGTTTTTTTTCATGTAGTGATATTTTTTTACAAATTAAAATGTATGGCAGATAAATTTTTTGGGTATAATAAATATTAATTCAATTCTCTTCAATTATATATATAGTTATATAAATAAAGGATCAAGAACACTTGGTATGTTTAATGGATGTATTTGTTACAAGGAATTAGTCTTGATATTACTTATTTGTGTCATATCTTTCCATCAATGCTCATTATATGTTAGTCAAAGATATTCATAGAGGTATCATATATGAGATCTACAAACACTACATAAAGTTAATTTGAACAAAACCATAAAAACCATTGTCAACAAAAATACATTGGGCTTTCTTTTGATTTTAGATTTATGTTGAGTTAATTATGGGTATGCACTTATCAGATTTACATGAAGTCAGAGTAATGTATTTTGCAATATTAACACATATAAACTTTATAATATAATAAATCAAAGTTATGGGAACATTTTATATTTAGGTGACAAGTGTATTATGAGATCTACGATTGAGAAAGTCAAAGCTCTCCTAAAATTATTATTTATTATGAAAATCAAAGACTCTATTGAAATAACCCAACACAAAATTAGCCTCCTTAAAAATTATTAACATAATAATTTATTTTATAGTTAAACTTTAAACTCTTTTTTTTAACCTTAATTTTAGAAATGCAAACAAATATAACATTCTATTAAAAAAATATTTAACTTTCATGAAAAAGATTTTAACTTTTATATAAAATCTCCCAAATCTTATATGAAATATACATTTCTTATATTTCTATTAACGTGTTCACACCACTAAACTTAAAAAATGATGTGGACCTGATTGCTGACTTAATAATCTCTGTCATGATGAGTGAATCATGTACAGCGAATGCATTCTTGTTGAGCGTTAACACTCAAAACACTTTTATGTGCTAATTAGTATTAAACACCTACTAACTCTTTACTTGAGATCCTCTTGGGTAATTATCATTTTCTAAACGCATCAAGTAAGATAATAAATAAGTTGATTTATATCTTTTAAATGCCAGTTTATGTCAAGTATGATAATATAGTATCATTTTTATTATAACCATCAAATTTTTAATTTGATTCTTTTGTATTTTGTAGTCCCCTAATTTAATCTGGTACATTAATATTATATTATTATATACATTTTGCACAGGGAGAGTTAAAGAGCTTTTGAATCACAAGCCCGCCCTGGTTTCTGAAGCAGATGATCTTGGCAGAACACCATTACATGTTGCTGCATTAATCCCTCTATTAAAGGAGCTGGTTCCACCATTTCATCCTTGGATGCATAAAAAACATGTTGATCAAATTTTGAGTATTGTAGATATGCTTTTGAAGAAAGATAAATCCTTATGTTACAAATTAGACAACAATTCCCAATGCGCTCTTCACATAGCAGTGAAACAGGGGAATGTCAAAATGGTGAAACTCATATTAAGCTATGGTAGATATTGTATAGAATCACTAGACCAAGACGGTAGAAATGCTCTTCACTTGGCTATTATGAATGCAGAACAAATATTTGACAGAAATTCAGAAGCAATCACCCCAATATTAAACTTTCTAGTGTCTGAATCAAAAATGTTGATCAATGATCGTGACAAGGGAGGGAAAACACCATTGAACATAGCAATTGCAAACATGGATAAAGATGAGCCACTCTTTTCTGAGGTAAGTCACTTATTTCTCAAAACATACATTTTGAATACAAAAGTTTTTGCTTAGATAATGAAATATTTTATAATTGTAGTCTGTTACTAAAGCTTAAGGATCTATAGAATAGATTAAAACATAACATACTAAAATAACATTATACAATCTATAGTGGGATATGTGTATGTGTACATGTATGTGAATTATATTATTATACTTTTATTTACAATTTTTACTTCTTTTTAATAGATATGGATGTTTGGTTAAATTAGGTTTTCATATTTTGTGTGCTTTAATTTTTAGCTTTCAAAATGTTTATTTTTTATATTTTTGGAAATTTGCTCTTTTTTTTGATAATTTTTTATATTTTTTGGTATTAGCGTAATTCTTTTTAAATTAACAAGTTTCATAATCTTCGTAGAATATATATGTAATAGTGTTTCCATCAATCATATATATTTATTTTCATGTAATTATATTTTATTTCTATTCTCTTGAAATAATTAATTTTATTAAAATATTCAAGTTCAGCATTTTAAGATTTTATTATGATTCGAATAGAATATTCCTTAATCATCCGTTCCTAATCTTTCATCATTTAAATCTATCATATTCAACATATTATATTTAAACCTTCTTTTGTGTGATTCAAATCTTCCTTCAAAAATAATTTAGAATAATAAATAAATAAAGTCCTCACTTCTTACACATACTTGTTTTTCACTAAACTTTGTTTTTAAGACTTACTTGATATGGAGTCTTTATCTAATGTCAAGTCAAGATTTTATATTGAGTTCTCAACCAAATCAGAGTCATTTGTTTATGTCAAAAAATCCATTGCCATCAACATGCATGCCAATTTATTCTTTGGCTATAAATTATAATAATTACATATCATTTAACAAACATCATTTAATCTCTGTTGTAAGTCATGGACTATCATTCCTTGTCCAATGATAAAACCCTAGCCCTTCATCTTCATAGTGACCTTGGAAAAAATGAGTTAATGGGCTCATGGTGTCGAGATAATGCCAAAGAATCCTCTGTTAATGAGTATTTCCTACATAGATACTAATTCTAAGAGGACCTTACATTGATGTAATTCTCCCCTAATGTGTTGGCTTGTTTGTAAACAATGGTGAAAAATGTGGAAAAAAAGTACAACAATGACCTAAATTGTAACTTGGTAAATATGGCTCTTGGGTTGATCCTTCAGTACTTCAGACCTGTAGATGTGTTGTCCTTATGACTGATATAGAAATATGATAAAAATGGGAAGATTTTTCTCACTTAAGTGCTTGTTTGAGTATTTTTGGTAAGTTTCCTTATAAGTTGCTAGGTTTTTCTAGGTTTGTGTTGGTGAGGAATGAATGAGGGTTGATATTGTATTTATACCAATCCCTTTGGAGAATAACTCATATAAAATCACTTAGGCTGACCTTTAGGATATGTTTCATTTTTAAATTAGCTGAATTTAGGGCACTAGATGCTTATGTTGGGATAAGACACTTGTGTTGATGTAGGTGTCTAATTGGGATGCAAGTGTCCAAGTAGTTAGAAAATAGGTGTAGGTCTAGAATTTATAGAGGTGTAAAATAAGTAGGTTTACAACATTTTTGGTAAGATATAAGGCTTGGGTAATAAAACTAATATTGGTTGGAATTATAGATATAAAATGAGCACAAATAGATAGTAGATGTGATATTTGTGAAAGTGAGAAAGGTTTAGAACTGAGAAGAACAACCAAAGTTTGTATTTATCATGTATATAATATTAAGATGCTATATAGTTCATAAATATCATCTAAATTGAACCTTGATCAATTCATTTGGTATTGATGGTTATTTTATCAAAATAAGAATAAGACAGTTAGTGTCACATGGTCAATTTTTGATAAGAAATCATACATGCACTATAGTAATAGTGTGATGGAGAATTATTTTATCCAAACAACAAAATTGCAAAAAATAAGATTGGTTAATGATAATCTTCATAAGTTCTATAATTTTTCCTTACCATTGGATATGATCATGAATGAGAACTTGAATGACATATTTCTTCGGGGAATAAAGGTTAACATACAACCTGAGGTATGAAAACTTAATCTATTGATTAAATATGATTCCATTCTCATGGCACACATGGTAGAGGAAAGATAAATTCCCAACAAAAGGTAGATATTCATAAGCATAAGAGATAATATCCTTCTAAAACTATCATTCATTCAACCTAAAAAATTAAATCATCAATAAATTAAAGATAAAATGAAAAAATACATTTTTTGAAACTATGATAGAAAATATAGTCAAGTACATAAATATGCTGAAAATAATTTGTTCTACATTAAAGTAAATAATGAAAAAGAAGAGGATGAAGAATTACAATTAGAATTTGTTGATTAGCGAGATGAGGAATTTATAGATACTCAACCTACAATTTTTTTTCATGCACTATCATAAATTATCACCCCAAAAACCCTAAGGAAATTGGGGTTTCTAAACAAACAAAGGGTGAAAATATCAATTGACTTAGGAAGTACTCATAACTTCCTAAACAAAAGGTTGGTTTATCTTTTGAACTATGTTTTTAATCCAAACACAAAATTTTAGGTCATGACTGCAAATGGTGGTGATTAGTTATACATGGAAATTACATAGTATTAAACCCACTATGGGAGATTACCTATTGGATTTTGTATGTTCTCCATTCCCCTAGATAGAGTAGACATTGTGATTGGAATCCAATTGCTCACATGATTTTAATGATTGAGATGATTTTATAGGAGTTTTTCATGAATTTTAATTAAAAGGAAAGGGAATTTGAACTATGTGGGCTACGTTCAAAGTTCCCATAGTTGGTTAGTTCTCATAAAATGTAGAATATTATTAAAAATAGAATAGATGGGTTTGTGGTGCAATGTTTTTCATTAGAATAAAATCAAAAAAGTGGTTACACTATTAGATATACAAAAAAATATTAATGGGCACTCTCTAGTTTTTGAGATATTTTTATTTCTATATAAAAAGTATCATGATCATGTCATTCAACTAGAACCAAGGATCCAACCACCCAACATTAGACCTTATAGGTACCCATATGTATAAAAGAGTGAGAATGAGAATATTGTTTAGGAGATGCTCTAGTCAAGCATTATCTAGAATAACCAAGTGCTTATTCCTCTCCAATGGCGATGGTTCACAAGAATAACGACACTTGACACATGTGTATAAACTACAAGGAACTCAAAAAATACACTATCAAATTTTAGTGATTGAGGATTTGTTAGATTAGCTACATTTTATTATATAATTATAAAAAATTGATGATCACTTAGGCTATTATAAAATCAGAATCAAAGATGAGGATATACATAAAACAACTTTTACAACTCATGGGGGCCACTATGAATCTATAATGATGACCTTTGGCCCCAATACACCATCTACATTTTAGAGTTTGATGGACATTGTCTTTCAGCGATTTTTACAAAATATTATCTCAGTGTTTTTTAATTATATTTGAATAGTAAGTAAAACATGGAAAGAACATTTATAAAAAAATAATCAAGTTTTAGAAACTCTAGAACAACATCTACTTTATATCAATCCTTTCGAGCTTGTTTTTGGAGTCCAAGAGGTTGATTAATTGAGTCACATTGTTTCCCATGAAATAATAAAGGTGGACCCTCACAATATCAAGGCCATAGTTGAATGGAAAGTTCACTAAATCCTCAAGAACTTATAAGGATTCTTAGGGATCAATGGTTACTTTTGTTTATTTGTGAAAAAATAATAATAACATAGAATCACCACTCAAAAATTTAATGAAGGATAGAAAAATGATTCCATTAAATTTATCATTGTGCTCTATATTAATATGTAAATTCAACAAAATCCAATACTTGAAACCATCCAATTCTGATAGAGTTACTCATAATAGGTCCTCATTAATGAGAAATTACATGATTTGTTAAGTATCCGATATCACTATTAATATATTAGATTATTGTCAATCCATGAATGTTTCAAAAAAATATATCAAGTTTATATATATGTCTTGAAATATTAGTAGAGGGAGTAACATGTATTTGTAGGATTTCAAAAAGTTTTATTTTATTGAACCATTGTGAAAGGGTCATTTCTTAGACAAATAATAATGAAATAATTTTTTGTATGATTCTATCTCATAACACATGATTATTTAAGTACACACTTCAAAGTAGTTTAACTACTAGGGATTCGATTATTACGAATTTATAATGTAGTATGAGTGCTCCCAAAGCTTTGGGCAAACATGCCTTATCTAAAGACTTAAATAAATTCTTCATTTTATTCTTCATTCTATTTGATATAAATTTTATATGGATAAATTTGATAATCCTTCCTTTTCTCCTTCATTCCATTCAATATAAATTTTATATGGATAACTTTAAGCTATCTAGGATATTTCATAAAGATTTGAAAATAAACGTCATTATTTAGACAAAAATATTGGTAGGGAAGCTTGAATATCAGGGAGGATTGAATATTTTACACTCCACTTACCTTTATAAGAAGATATAATTGACTGAAGACTATCAATGATAAAACATCATACTTTCATTTTTATCTTGTCATTGATAAATTAACTCCCTAGTTATGAACTAGGAGATCACCAACTTCCCAGTGCATTCTTAATTTGAGTGTATATTTCTTCATTCAGATTCTTAACATATACTTAAAAATAAAATTGGGTTTTTTTCTTTTCATTACTTATTTAATATTTATAACATCTTTTATACTTACTTCTCTTGGTTTTCGAGTATAATCAATGAGTTATAAGTGGGAAATAGGTTTTAAGTTGTCTAGAATATTTGAATACCATATACCTTTTCACTAATGACTATGTTTTCCATGATTTTATTTAGAACATTAAAAAAATTTATGTTGATACAGAATCTCAGTCTCAAATCCTTTAAATAGATAAATAAATTTTAAGGGACTTCATTTATAAAACCTAAAAAGGTTTGAGTGGATATGTAACTCTAAACTTAACTTTTTCAATCCTTAGAGAATCTAAAATTACTCAAAAATCTATCCCATAAGTGTTCATTTTTAATATTATAAGACTCATTTATTTCAAATTTAACCATTGAATCACACCTATATCTATTATGGATCAAGTGAATATAACTTCATGAAAAATTATAATACCATCTCAAATTTGTCTACCAAAACTAATTAATCTTCCATCTTTGTCTAACATAATATTTTGTTAAAGTATTATTTATATCCTATATTGTGTAACTTTGATGCAAAATTTATAGACCATGTTTCAAAAAGAAATGGGAAGTATTCAACATATTCTTTTCTAGATAAAATCAAATAAGTTTGTATGCCATTATTTTCATATTGCGTGCATTCTTTTACACTTTTCCAAAACATCCACCACATTTTTTAAACTACATTCTGTAATCTTTGGAGCCTTCATCTTGTTTTGAAACCATTATGGGTACTAGCCCTTATATCTACACTAAGATTTAACCTCTTCTTTTTTGATTGGTGGTTATGACCTATGAAATGTTTTCCAAAAGGTTATTTTGTGCATGATTATTTCTATATTAGTTTTAGTTGACACATGTTTTTAAATTTACAACTTTAACACTTGATTCAATCATTATTCAAAATATTTGGTTCATAAATTTATTTTATACATTAAATTATGATAAAAACTATATGTGAATTTAAAAAATATTAATCTATAATAATATTATAACACACACTACTCAATCAAAAGGGGTTTAACTCAAATCACATAATTAATGACACATTAAAACTTTACATATTAATTTTTAAAATTTATATACATGTCAATTATATTCTTTTTATTAAAAAATATATCTATATTAATATAAAAAAGGTAATTTACAATGCTAGTCATACAAAAAAGTGGACGGAAAAAGTCACGCCCCAAAAATATAGTCAAATCAAGGTAAGAAACCCTAAAAAAATGATCAAGTCTAATAGAGTATGAATAATGACCACTGGAAAAAACATCACATCAAACTATAAAATGGGAATAATAACAAAAAATATGCACATAAAATCACAGGCCAAAAAAGAGAACAATTAAGATTTAGCAGTGAATATGGGCACTAGAGGAGGCGGAGAGGAGGTAGATCCTGTAGCTTATCACCCCATCCCCATTGAGTAGGGTGTCTTCATACATAGGTAAGGATCCCAATCATCATTCTATTAAGTATAATTTTTATCTTCATTGTTTCTATTAGGTAAAATAACAAGATCCAACTATAGATATTTATCCTGTAGGGGAGGGTGTGAGTCTCTTCCATCACATCCACCTCTAGTAGAGCCATAGGGCCAATCATGCCATGGAGATGACTAGTGAGGGGTGACTGATGAGGAGAGAAGATCATGTGCTTATTCCTATAATAATTCTTATGCATATCATTACCTCACCTATGAGGATTCAACTATAGGGGTGGAAGCTCTTGAGGCTTCTGACTAACTACATACATGGTATTTCCCCAATGATCAAGAAAATACTAGAGGTGGTTAAGCTCTAGGCAAAATTTGTCAGTTTGGATTTGAATATGGAGATTAATATTGGAAATTATAGTAAATATTTTAGTAACTAAAAAACTACATTATATTTCCTCATAATTAAAAGAATCATAATTTCTAGCTTTCCATATTTGAAAAAGAATATCAACACAAAAAACCTACCAAAATCAGCCTAAATGTTTGAAAGAGCATATGAATCCATTTCCATGTAGTCTGAGCATGGGATCATAACTATAAAAATTCTTAATTGTCTCATGTTGAAGGTATGTTGGGAAAATGGGATTTGAATCCCCCGTGTTCTTAAGCTAGTTACCCACCAGCAAAGCCTTATAGAGAATGCACCAAAGAAAGTGAGCCTTATTAAGCTCAATGGTAGCAACCCACATGGTGTTAAACCTTATAAACTATGCGACATGGTTGGACCAAAAGTTCCATTATGGATTGAGAGTATCATCTTGAATATGCCAAAGAAATAAAATATTATACCTCATATGAGGAAAATAATTAGTAAAGGGAGTGGTTGTAGGCCAATGCCAACTCACACCAAGGATTAAGGGAGTTGAAACCAATCTTATGAAGATAATCATTAGGTATGGAACTTTGAATTTATATAATAGACTCAACATATTCATTATTTAAGTTAAATTTATTCTGATCTTTCTACTAAGGAAGCCAAGATCAACTCACTTTACAAAAATGATCCCTAGTGTTTTTCATACCTTTTCAGAACATCCTTAAGCCTTTGACCCAAGAGACCAAAATAGAAGGGAACATTATGAAAATTCAAGTAGGGGGACTACCAAATGGAATGAGAATTAAAATAAAGACTATTCCTGAAACCCTCCCCTATCCAAATGAGATGAGGTTTGAGTTTCTCATTGGTTTCTATAGTAATTATAATTGACAATTTAATATGAAATGTTTTAAAAGATTAACTAATAATTTAATCATATCATTTAATGATATATTTAAAATATTATAAACTTAAAATAATTTTAATTAAATTCAATTAAAATTGACAATGGTACTATTATTTGGTAATTCCTACTTTCTTATCTCAAAGGAGCTTTAGGATTAAACTACTAGGTATTTAACCAAATACCTCAATCTATTATATATTCCTTATTCATCAATCACCTTAACTCAATGAAATTAAAAGTAAAAATAATAAATGTAGTATATTATTATTGAAAAAATATATAAACATGAAACCATTTTCAAACTACAAACAAAAAAAAATTAAAAAAAAATTTACTTGTTATAGTTTTATTGCCTTTAACACACAATTTTATTGTTTATAAACATACAACCCTTAAAACCCTATTTTGGGTTGAATTTCTAAGACTTCCATTGGGTTTATATAATATTGTTTACCAATTAGTAGTACCTTAGGTCACATTATATATCAAGATCCCTCTAAATTCTATTTGGATTGAAAGGAATGATGACTAGATCATTCCAAGTTGTAAAATCTTAGGTGTTAACAACAAATAACATCACAAAAGGAGAAACATATAAAACAAAGGGTTACAAACTGATATGTAGAACAAAGTATAAAATATCATATATTTCATCTAAACTTCTTTTATGTTGTTATTAATGATAAAACTTATATATATAGGCAAGGAAAAACAAGGATAAAATCATAAATTCACAATAGGAAAAAGATAAAAAGAACCTAAAAAATACGAGTAACCTGCTCTAACACCCCCTTAAAGTTAAGCTAGGGTCTAAAAATATCAAAAAATAAAGTGGCATATCCATAGTATGAGTCCTGATAACAAGGACTAATCAGGTACTCATGTATAATGTATCCATGAAGGTGACAAAGGGAGAAAACCCATAAAAAATCTCCGCCGCCCCACTGCCCACCCCCACCCCAATGATGTAAAATAAGGAAGAACTGCATATGGAATCACCCTAAGGACAACATTCATTGAAACTAAAGCTATTGATACTCCAATTCAGGTTTGTAAGATTACTAATGTTAATGTCAAGCTCCTCGGCTAAGATTGTAAGAGATCCATTTACATCAAATATTTTTTCTTCCTTTAGCCAAAATAAGAACATGAATGGTGTATTAGAAGTTTTCTCATTCTATAATATAAGATGGAGGAAATTGTACAAATATCTCTGAATCACATCCAAATCTGAAGTGTCACATACGTCTATCAAAATCATACATAAGAACTAGATGCAGTGTCATGAAAGTGAATTAATAAGAAGATAGACATGTAAAATTCACTAAAAATTTCCATGGGAAGTGAAGCATAATGCTCAAAAAGTGTACTCTCACTAGAACTAATAGAGTCCTCCAAAGTGATAATATGTGGTGGCTCAATATCCTATATAGAAACAAAGGTAGGTTCTACAAATAGATGTCCCAATTCTAGCATAACTCATCCCATATAGGTGGCTTGACAAAAAGAAGAGCAACATCCATCAAGAATGTGTCATCACAAGAAACTAAAGTAGGAAGGAGTACATCATCAAAAGATAAAACATCACTGATAGGAGAAGAAGGAGATGGAGAAGTATCATCCATGTCACTATTAAAAGATAAATCCTCACTAATTGGAGAAGGAAGTGGAGTAGGAGGTGGAGTAAAAAATGGTTTAGAAAACCAAAAGGACTTAGTATCCTCCTCAAAAAAGGCTGAAATAGCATCTTAAACTTCATTTGGTGATGTGGCATCCATAATATAAGCTATTTGAAACATTGAGGCAAATCAAGTGAGGAGCCTCATATTGCATGGATGCAATCCAAGTAAGATCTTCCTCATTTGTGAAGTTAGGAAGGTATCCAAGTACCATTCTCTAAAAACCTTTCAACTGAAGGTATATCTTCATTTTTATTTTCCAAGTAGTTTAATTTTAGGTTTTGAGGGAATCCATTATGTCCAATTTCAAAATAAAAGGAAGAAGTTAGTAAGAAGAAATAATGATCCCCTAAAACAACAACTCTTGATTCAAAGAATGATAAGGGACAAATAAACCCACCAAAATATGTAAGGCCCCATAGAATTCATAACTTTATAACTGAGCTCATTTTATAATATAAAATATCCCAGTAGATGGATAATCAAAAGATATACAGTTTAAAAAAAATGGAACTTAGTTTTGAGCCACAGTTTAAAAGTTATAGCTTTTACAAGTTTTCCATCATTAAAATGAGTAAAATAAGTAAACATTACACAAAATCAAAAGAACATGAAAAAATAATTTACCACTTTAGTAAAATGTAATTAGAGTGATTTTACCCTAAAACATCCCATGTGACAATGGTCCACCAATTAATGATTTACCACTTCATCTATTGCTTAGTTTGAGAAATTGCTTACAAATTTTGCTCTTAGACCATTTTTCAATTCAGAAAAAGATAAAAAAAACAACCCATAAATAATCACACATGTGGGGGGCACATGAATCTAGTCAAAATTTCCAAAAAAATTATTTCCAATAATTTCTTTGGTAGAAACAAAGCATAGATTCTAAAAAATGAGTGAAAGTCATTTTCAGAAAGACTCTTTACAAGATCTAGAAAATGTATTTGATTAGACCCTATTTTGATCTACCAAAATGTTGTACAACCTAATGCATAGTGATACATCCTAATCCAAGATTAAATTAGATTGAAAATAATATCCTCTCCAAGAATCAGATCTCAGTTTTTAGATCGTGCATCTTCAAACCAATAGAAAACTATATGGCTACCAATATGATGAAGATAAACTGCTACACTGATGTTCACGATAGAAAAAGACTTGTACAAACTACTCCAAAATGATTCCAACTTATATGATATTAAATATAGGACCATTAGATAACCATACCAGGTTTTATATATGAAAAATCAGATCCATATAGCCTTTAGTTAGATAAAACCATATAGGTAGTAAATACACACTAGTAGACCAGAGATCAACTTTTTGTATAGAATGGCTATACACCTTGATCTTAGGAGATTATAAAAATTCCAAAGGACATAAAAATTATATTTTTATGTCCCTATGCTTTTATATTTGGATTGTGATGCATTTATGACCTAAACACATAAAAAAAGATGCATAAAACAACCTTAAAAATTTCCAAAACAAATTTAAACATGGGTCTAGAAAAATAATTACATAGTGGTACAACCTAGGATCCATATGTCCTATTCAATTATCAAAAAAATATAGATCATAGATCCATATAAAATACCTTCACTAACTAAGACAAATGTTTGATATATGAACAAACCCATGCAATAACAAACTTACAAATGGATTGTTGAAACACCTACTGGAAACATGTTGGTCAATTTCTACAACCAAAACTTTACCAACCCTATAGCTTATAGGGGTTTTGACCTATGTTCATAATTCTACTTGTCAGTCATGTTCAATACATGTATAGTTAGTTCTTGTATAGTCATATTCCAATCATGTCTTGACAGCCCTTGAGTGGAGGAGGCATTATGTGAAAAGGATGCACTCCATGCTATATCTTTCCTTTGCAAATCTTATGTCTTGGCCCATTTTTTTCTACAAGCCTTGAAGAATGATACAATAATAGGAGTAGATAGACTTTAGAAGGAGAAGATCATGTTTTGCAATGATTTTGAAACACTTTAAACTTGTTTAAAGTGCAATTTGATTGATCTTTGAGGGATGGGTCTAGATAATAAAATAGAACAATCTAGATAGGTCTTCATGGTGTTCAATATGTTATGGACATGAACTAGGTTACATGGGCCTTAGGATTTCATCGAAGCCTTCACAAGATCAAATAAAAGTTTCAAGAATAGGTTCAAAAGCCTATTCAGTACTTGGGACATTTCTCAACTTTTTTTGGCTAAGTGCTAACAATTCCTTTGGGGCAAATTGTTTCAAGTATTTTTTGGCTAAGTATTGATCTTTATGGTATTCAGGATAAATGATAATGTTTCCTTTGGGAAAAATTATTTTGAGTTTTTTTGGATAAGTGTTGGGAATTGTTTCATACATTTTGTTTGAAATAAAAATCTTGAAGTGCAATTATTTAAAACATTTTGTCTGCAACAAATGGCCAAGTATAATTGTATTGGGAAATTTTTTTGGGATAATTTTCCCAAATACCCTATTTATTTTAGACATCTTATTCGATGCAAAATCAAGGACCTAATTCTTTCAAAAAAATTGTCCACAACAAAAGTCCTGAAGACATAATTCTTTTAGGGAAAGTGGTCGAAATAAAAATCCTGAAGACATCATTCTCTCAAGGAAATTATCTGCAATAGGAAACCCAAATGAAATAGTCTATGGAAAATGTCTGAAGCAAACTTTCAAAGGCCCAAAAGATGAATTCTTATGGAAAAACTATTACAAGGGGAAATTCTTGATAGAATTATTGATACACAAAATTATTTTTGGCAAGTTCAGGATCCAATAGATGGAGATGAGAATGCGAGTGTCAAATTTAACCCTCAAAAAATATCCCTTAGGATTCAAATATCCCATGATAGTCCCACAGACACCAGGTTTGACCCCCTATAAGTAGACATTTGGATTTAAAAATCCTTAGACATTTACATAGATATCAATGATGTTCATGTAGATGTCAAAGATAGGCCTCACAAAATAGCCATTGGCATTCAAAAATTATCAAAGGGGTCCCTGACTAAATGCAGGCTTGACAAGTGTCCAAATCTTGGGTGCCTAAATCAAATCTAATGGCTAGAGATTAAATATAAGTTAGTGGGTCTAGGAAGATATAATGGCATGCATGCAATCATACCAAAGGATCTAACGATGAGAGAGCAAAGTCAAAAGGTCAAGGGGATTAAAGGCCACCACATGGCATAAGCATGGGTGAATATAGATTGACAAACAAATCCTAGGAGTAAACATGTGAGTGAAAAGTAGCATAAGCTTAAATAAATATGACAAGTCAAGGATAGATCCAATAGTTCTCACTTGATTGTACCAAAAGAGATCAATGATGAATGATCAATGTTAAAAATTCAAGCTCAGTCTCAGGTTAAAGATCAAGCATATTCCCAAGAATAAATGCATCACATTATATCATTCATCTAGATCTAACAGAGAAAGCAATAGTCAATAATTCATTTTGTCTACCTCAGTTTTATTGGTGGCTAATGAGAATGAATACAAGCCCAAGATCTTTTGACATAAGTTGATGAGGCAAAAGTTTGACCCAAGCTGGTAGAAATGTAAAGTAGTTGAGTTCAAGGGTGATCTAGGTCAAGCCAGGATAAATGTTTCAATGGAATTCCATGGAGGTAGATAGGTTGGACAAAATCTCTCTTCACTCTAAGTAGGTAGATCACATAAATGCAGGATCAAGTATGATCTAGGTTGTTGGGGGTAGAGCCTACAGAGCTATCTAACACCATTAAATCTCTACTAAGATTTTAAAGATCTTTTAGACATATATTTTACGTCCCAATAACTCAAGAGGCCCTATCCTCTCTAATTTTACAATCATGGCTATATGAAAACCAATAGGGTGATTGGTTTTCATCTATAACAAATCTATATTTAGGATTCAAGAGTAATGGTGGAATGATGACTATACAAATAACATCAACAATGAGGCCCAAATAACTATTTGGTAATGTGCATAGTATCAAACATTTTGAATAATATATCAAAGGACATTAATTTAAAATATGCTCGAGAAGGATCCATACAGTGATGGAGTTTGCTTCCTATAACTTGCCTTGATCCTTACATCCTCCATCATGCTAGAAAAGATAAAGTGAAAGCAGGGAGAGGCTTGAGAAGGACTATATCAGTGATTGTTCTAAGTGGAATTGGGCTTGTTAATAACATATTCAACACCAATTTATTTCTCTCTTACCTTATTTATTTATATAAATAAAATCCTTAAACTCTTGATTTTCATCCCTTGGTTGGAGATAGTGAAGCTCTATCGAAATCACTTTGTAAAACTCTTTGAAGCAATATAAGACAAGTCTAGATTTTAGTTGAATGCTAACTGTGATTTATTGAAGTTTAATTCAGAGTATATGTTTCTTATTCATCATTTGTATTTCCTCCATGCACCTTTCTTCAATTATATAGGTTTCTTACATGTTGTATGAAGCGTTCGCTAGTGAGGCTCCTTTTGAAGTTTCATGAGTCCATAGTGTCTTATATAGACCTATATTTTTCTATCATTCAAGTTTTATGTTTATTTTAGACTTCATACAAAATATTCATGCTTGAAACCTTATCATAGAATTTGACCAGTCTTTGTCTTGATTGAATTCATTAATAGTCATAAAAGTGTCTAGGATGAAAGTGGATCTTTGAACACTTAGTGTATCACTACTTTCAGAATAGGTTTTCTTTTCTATATTTTTCCTTCCCATTTCCTCCCAATAACATAGGTTCATTAAAGGAACTATCTTTTCATATCTAAGGAGCTATCCTAATAAGAAAAAACCTTATAGCTTTGACCCCATTATAGGATACCCACAGCCTGGGGTCATTCTCATATTATAGCCTAGTCGGAGGGAGCCTAAATAACACCTTCCTAGGGTGAATATTAGTGATATAATAATTTTTGGAATGCCTAGTGAGAAACATTATCTTTAGAATGGCTAATATTAGAAGCTAAAAATTCTCTAAGTTGCAGATTTCATAGCATGATCCGATCAACACCTCTCATGCCAAAGGTTACTATAAGGTTAGTTAGTAAAGGTGTTCCTTTCAAATTTATTGAACTACCTGCTAATTCATATAAAAGAGAGATTTAATTGGATAGGCCCCTATCCAAAAAAGTAATATCCATCCCTTGTTCATCCTATTATTTTAATTAGTACATCCCCCACTGTCTAAATGGCAAGATTGCAACCTTTTGTACCCTTCAATGGTGGTATCTCACTTAACATTCAATGGTATGAAGACATCCTTGCTACCTCTTTTAAAATTATACCATACTTTATAGGAGAAACCTCCACCACTATTGTAGAGTACATTGTTGATATTGCAAACCTTTGTTCAGTGCATCACATTACACAAGAGAATGTAGCCATGAGGCTATTGGCCACATCCTTGAGGGGTAAATCCCTATAATGGTATAGGGGTCTACCTCCTACTTTAATCAATACTTAGGATGAGTTTGGTGATTGATTATGTAAACATTTTGAGGATAGAAGTGACCATGTATCAATTGTTGAATAACTTAACTCAATCAAGAGGGCATCCCAAGAATCCATGGTTGATTTCAACTATAGATTACAAAAGACTCGGGATAGGATCCCTGTCATCATTAATTCCACACCAATTATGATTTCATTTACTATTTAAGAGCATTAAACTCACATATTTAATTCATGATCCAATCAATGGGTGGGATAACTCTACCTAGGGCTTATGATATAGCTCTAAGGGTAGAAAATTGTTTGATATAAGTAGGGAAACTCATTCCAAGACCTCTCATGCCACTTTTTCCAAGGTTTCAATCAACCCCACCTACCATTACTCTAATTCCCACTCCAAACAAATAAGCCCAACCTGATGATAGTCAAATGGACAAATTTGTAAGGATTGAGAGCTCATTGAAGGTACAAAATAATAATCTAGTGGCTCTATAGATATAGCAACAGACTTCATATAATCCATACTCATACCAAGGCCCCTTCCAAACCCAATACCCTACTCAATCCTATAATATACTCCCTTATCCATCAAACCAATAAGCCGTAGGCCAACTTACACAAGGTTAATATTATAATAGGTACAACTCTATAGTTACAAGTAGTTCAAAAGCCTTGGTCTACACAAAAAACAACCATGCTATAAGTGGGTCAATGGAAATCAGAGGGTAGTATAATTAGATGGTATTGGCTATAAGTGTAGAAACATAATGGGATCCTATTTGGTAGCATGATCCTTCATTATAAGGCCATGACATAATGCCTAATCCACTCTAACGCCCTCTAATGTATCAAGGTAATATGTCTACCATATCATCATCAGAATCTCAAATTCAATAGCAAGGAAGCATGCGTATGCCACCAAATGATACCATGTGCATGAAATTTTAAGAACGGGAACATATGTTTGATCATGTATCAGCAAACATAAGCAAGAATACACAAAGGCTAGATGGACCAATTGAATCCCATACACGATATAAGAGGATTATGTTGGATAAAAATTTGGAAAAGCCTAGGGATTCTTCAACATCTCCACAAGTTCGTCAGTAGCCTACCACCTCAAACGTAGTTACTGAAGCTCTTGTGACTCAAAAATTACCTCAACACCAGGGGAAATAATAGAGGTCTCCTTTTTTTTACCATGTCACAAAAGTGTCAAGTGATGCTACTACTTCTAAGGTGAAACCCATAGGTACTAGTTTTCCTTTCAATATCATGGATCATATGAGAAAGGATAATGTCACTATGTCTATGTATGATACACTATCTATTTTTGGACAAAAATATATTCTTCAACAAGACCTTGCCAAGCCATCTCGTATGAGTGAAACAGATGACAAGGTGAACATAATTTTTACAAATAGTAGTTAACCTAGTCAAGTTCTTAGTGAGGTTCCTAATCAAGTTCCTAATCAAATCCAAATTCAAAATGTTGTTCATCCCCTTATATTTGTCAATCCCCCTCCATTCTATTTGTCTGTCATCATAGGTGACTTCTTAGTGCATAATTGTATGATAAATTCTAGAGATTCAACCTCAATTATGCCTAAAGCCATAGAAAATAAGCTTAGAATCAATTATGTGCCTAATGAAAAAGGTATTATCTAGTTAGATGGGTCCCTGACAAAAATGGTAGGCATGGTAAAAGATCTTAAGATCACATTGGTAGCTTGCCCAAATTGTCTCATCACTCAGGATGTAATGGTTGCAAACCTATCCCCATACTTTGCCTTATGCCTATCCAGGGACTTTACTACAAAAATTGGGGGTTATTTATCCTTTGATTGGTAATACATGATTTTTAGAACCAGATATGGGACTAAGGTCACTATTAGTTTGAATCCATTTTTAGGTTCCATTTAAAGCCCTATATGCCTAACCTTGAAAATATCAATTATATCATATTTGAAGAGGATGAAAATGTTAGTCATAAACAGCCTCATCATCATATCGAACATATTTCATATTTTTACTTAGATGAATGGGAAGTTGAAAATTATGTATTTGATCCCTATGTTAATATTGAAGAAGCAGATTTAGGGGTGTATTGTATGCATAAAGAGGGTGTTGTTATACCTTGCCTAACTAACACCATTCAAGAATAAGATGATCTATGTAATTTATTCTATGATGGCTCAATGTAAAATAATAGTAATGGGTTTGGGTTCATGTTAGTTTTACCCTTAGGCTAGAAGTACTATTCGGCTGTAAGATTCTAGTTCAGATACACTTCAAACATAGCTGAATATGAGGCCCTTTTGCATGGTTTGTAAGAAGTAAGAAGAAGAGGTGTCAAACTTATTCAAGTAAAGGGTGATAGTGAGCTTTTTGTACAACAAGATGTATATGTAGACTCAAGAACCATCATTTGAAATCCTATAATCATCATGTATGAGATCTCATAGAGGACTTCTTATCATTCAATATATAATCCATACCAAGAGGGCTAAATCAATAAGCAAACATGCTTGCATCTGTTGAAGCTCATTATGAGGTTGTAGAAGGATTCAAAGGTAATCAAATCCATAGCAAGTTCAAGGTCATATGTAGGATAGTTGTACCTGACCATGAGGTAAGTTGGCAAGTGTTTGATAATGATGACCAAATTATATGTTTTCTAATGTAGGAGGCAAAATTCTGCCATAAAAATCAAAATAAGTTCCAACATCACTATGATGATCAAATAGTGTAGTTGAGATCAAATAAGTTGCCTAAGGGGCTTGTGACATTGGAAATAATCTTCAATGAAGATGACCAAGTGATAAAAGGTAAGGTATGTATCTTAGCCAAAGAGGAACATTATGAAAAGATAGAAATCTTCAAAGGTAAATTGTTGAAGCTGGGAAAGATTAACACAATAGAAGAGAGAGTTGCATTTTTTATTTATGTCAAAAGTTTTTAGATGTATTTGTATGGGAATACAAGGATTTGAAGGGTTTTGACCCCAAAATCGTACAACATACCATTGAACTAGAGAGCAATGCAAGACTGGTTAGGTAGAGACAAAAGCCTGCCAATCCAAAAGTGGACAAGTTGATGAGAAGGAAGCTATTCAAGCTGATTGAATCAAAGATCATATTCCCCATTAAATATTACTCATGGGTGGTAAACCTTTTATTAGTGAGGAAGAATAATGGTGAAATACGTTTGTGTGTTGACTTTAGGGACCTCAATAAGGTGTCTCTAAAAGACCATTACCCATTGCCCTCCATGGATTATATTTTTTAAAAGGTGGTAGGTTCTCAAAGGTTATTTTTGTTTGATGGGTACCCTAGTTAGAATCAGATAATGGTCAAGGAAGAAGATAGGCATAAGACTGCCTTTACCACCAAGTGGGGCATTTATGCATATATGAAGATACCCTTTAGACTATCCAATGCTAGGGTGACTTTCCAGAGGGAAATGGATGTTGCATTAAAGGCTTGATCAATGATATGGTGCTCATATATCTATATAAAATCATTTTTTTCTTAAAGGACCCAACTGATCACATTGCCCACTTGAGGTTAGTATTTGAAAGGTGATGAGATTTTGGTGTGTCATTGAATCCTAAGAAATGTATATTTGGCATTCATGAGGGTAGGTTATTAGGGCATGTAGTGTCTAAGGATGTTCTTTCCATATACCCTAAAAGAGTTGATTCCATCTTATCCTTACCCCTGTCTAAGCATAAGAAGGGGTACATATTTTCCTAGGGAAGATTAATTTTATTAAAAGGTTTATCCCAAGCTTTGCAGAGCTGGTCAAGCCTGTTACTCACAAGTTAAGGAAATGTAAAGAGTTTACATGGACCAAAAAAGGTAAGAGGAGATTTTAGGATATCAAGGAGTCCATATCTCACTCCCCTACACTCATCAACCCTTATTTTTACAAGGAATTCTACTTATATACTTTCTCTACATTAGACATGATCTCTGCCATGTTGATGTAGCACAATGAGCAAGGTTTGGAATAACCTATTTCTTTCTTCAGTCAAGCCTTAGAAGGTTATGAAGAGAGGTATAGCTTTTGATAGAAACATGTGCTTGTATTAGTGAGAGGTTTGAAAAAGTTTAGACACATGGTATCTAATATTAAGATCATACTCATGGTAGTGCACCCAAGTATTAAAGAATTTATATGAAACAGAGACCTCAATTAGAAAAGAGTTGGATGGGTGATAAAGTGCATGGAGTATGACCTTGAAGTTATAGTTAAAAATATTTTAATTGGTAGAGAGTTTTGTGAGCACCTTAAATCAAAGGTAAAATGAGATAAATATCAAGTGTGACCTTAAATCAAAGGTAAAATGAGATAAATATCAAGTGTGGGCAGTCTATGATAGTCAACAAGCAATTGTAGACAACACACCTTTCAATTAGACATATAACATAATCAAAATTATTGAGTTAGGTTAATACTCTATGGAGTATGACCTTAAATCAAAGGTAAAATGAGTTAAATATCAAGTGTGGGTAGTCTATGATAGTCAACAAGCAATTGTAGACAACACACCTTTCAATTAGACATATAACATAATCAAAATTATTGAGTTAGGTTAATACTCTATGGGGATAGATAGATCCAAGAGAAGGCACTTTAGATTGAAAAATATACCCTATGTCCTGATAGATGGATTGCTTTTCAAGATAGACATAAGAGGCATGCTTTTGAGGTATGTGGAGTCATGCCAGATACACAATCTA
Source organism: Torreya grandis (assembly GCA_037957365.1). Taxonomy (NCBI): domain Eukaryota; kingdom Viridiplantae; phylum Streptophyta; class Pinopsida; order Cupressales; family Taxaceae; genus Torreya; species Torreya grandis. The sequence goes on along the minus strand of JARHVA010000015.1, from coordinate 3,851,795 downwards.
CTTCAGCAATTATATGATGGTCCAGCTAGTGGGAACTTTAATACCAAGACCATAGCCTCCAATATCATTAGGTTTGGGTAATTTTGGTCCACAATGTTTAGAGATGCTCACTCTTAGGTAAGAAAATGCCCAAAATGTGTAATGTTTGTTGGAAAATAGAAGCTAGTTGCCCTTCCCTTATAACCCATACAAGTATAACATCCCTTCATGCAATGGGGCTTAAATTTCATAGGGATGATACACCCACTTCAAGTAAAGGACATAAATGGATCATCATAGCTATAGGTTACTTTACAAGGTGGGTTGATGCAGCTGCCCTCAATGAAGTTAATGAAGATTCTATTTTGGACTTATATGGTGGCCTTGTGACCATATTTGGTGTGCATGCTATAATTATTTATGATAATGCATTGGACTTTAGTAGAAATACATTATGTGAATTGTTGTCCCCCAAAAATATCACTTATTTTTGGGACAACATTTAAACTATTTTGGTTCAATAGACCAAAATCCTCCCTCCCCTTTTCAAGAATTGTTCTGAGCATTCAAGTTCTTCATTTTTCAAAGCTTTTCTAGAAATCTACGGACTCTGCAAGCTTGAATCTACGGACTCTGTAGGCTTGAAACTATAGACTCTGTAGGCTTAAATCTATGGACTCTGCAGGCCAAGTTCTATGGGCTTCATAGGTTGATTTCTACAGACTCTACAAGAAAGAAGTAAGCTCTCAACACTTAGGCGATTTCAAAGTTTGTTCAACGACAAGGTTCAACCAAAAAAGTTCATCAGCAAGCTTCTAAGCAAGGATTGAACCATTGAACCGTTGAACCTTGAACCATTTTGGTTCAATGGGTTCAAAGGTTCAACATTAGCAAAAAGAGTTAAGCGCATTTGTCAAGGTTCAAAGTTCAACCGCTTCAAGGTTCAATGGCTTCAAAACACTTATCAAAGAGAAGAAGGCTTGAACCATTGAACCATTGAACCACTTTGGTTCAAAGGTTCAATGGGTTCAATGGTTCAACAGGTTCAATGACCAAATGGTTCAATGCATTTGGTTCAAAAAGATCAAAAGGACTTAGCCAAAAAAAAAGAATGCACCGATTGAACCATTGAACCGTTGAACCATTGAACCACTTTGGTTCAAAGATTCAATGAGTTCATAGGTTCAAAGGTTCAACTAGTGCAATGAAGATCAAAGAGCTTAGAAAGAACAAGTGACAGACTAATGGTTTAGCCAATTCAAAGGCTTCTACAGGCATGTTCAATCAAAATAACAAGTTTCTGACACTTAGTCATTTTCAGGGAATGAACCATTGAACCACTTTGGTTCAAAGGTTTAACGGGTTCAAGGTTCAACGGGTTCAACGAGGCTTGTTTCAAAGAATCTTGGTTCAAGCAGTCAATAGAAACAAGGGAATGAACCATTGAATCGTTGAACCAAAGTTGGTTCAATCAGTCGGTTCAAGCGACAAGTTCAAAGGAGTGCCCCAAGCATCAAAGACACAAGTGCCCTTGCAGAGGGAATTTCTATGGCAAAAGTGACTAAGGAAACAAAAACCCAACAAAACTCAGTGGATGCTGCCAAGTGTCGTCTTTCGAGCCTCATTTTACTTTATTTCTAAGAGTAGCGGATCCTGCCACGTGTCACAATTTGAGATTCATATAAAATCGACTATGGCAAATTTCCAAGGGGCAAACAACCCTTTTGAAGGACACTTAGAAGCCAAAGTGAACCGTTGTAAAAACCTAAAAGGCTAATTTAGGAGCTCAAATAGCCCTTGCAGAGGGCAGGAAGGAGGCAAATGGACCAATTCAAAGGCCAAAAGAGCAAAGGGATTTCCTTCAAAAAAATTCCCTTGGCAAAAGTGACAAAGAGACAATTCCTTCAGACAAATTATCCAAAGGAATTCCTTCTGGCTTTTTCCTTCGAAAGAAAAGTTTGAAGAAATAGAAAACCCGCTATGCTACCATGTGTCATTTTCAAAGTCACTGTGGAAGCTGCCACGTGTCATCTATTGAGGCACAATATCAAATGCAGTGGAAGCTGCCAAGTGTCATCTTCCACAAGGTTCTCAAAAGACCAGCAGGTAGCGACTAAGGAATAAAGCATCAAACTAAATCGAGGACCCAATTCAAATAACCAAAAAAGGAGGAATGACCAGAAAAATTTGTGCATCAGATATGTTCCGAGAAGTAAACCGCCAGGTAGATATTGAAAGATGCAAACTTTCAATAGCGTGACCTGTTTCTCTGCATTGAGAAAAGCAAATGGGTATATGCCCCTAAATTTTAGCATGTCTTCTTAACAATATTCCCAAGTCCTTGAAGAGACTATATAAGGGACTCTCTTTTATTGAATGAGGATCTCTCTCTCTGATTATCAGGAACAAAACTTTGCCCAAATTGAAAGGCATTACTAAGACTTTGAGCTCAGATTGTTGATCATATTTTGTTATTGAAATAGGAAAGGAAGTGACTTTTTAGACTTTATGCTGTGATATCTTTATTATTGGGAAAACTATTCTTATGTATTTTTCTTTAACTTATTTTCTATTCCTTTAATTCAATAAGCATAATTAGCGAAAGTAGTCAGGAAGGTGTCCTGAAGCCAACTGTGGAGAGAATTTTGCCCCCACAATTGCCTTTAGTGTGTTTTCTTTTTTGTTTCTATGTAAAGGACCTTGGGATGACTTTGTGCCCTCATTGTCCGTCGTATCTCACTCTTGCACAATTGAGGTGGAGACTTTGTGTTACATCTCAATCTGCTGGTTACCACATTTTTTGTTACATTTTGCAATTACTACCAGAAAGATTCTTGTGGTTTACTGAATAGTACTTTTGAAAGAAGAGGAGTGATTTCTATCATTATCCCTAAGATTTCTCTTTTGATTTGCACGCATCATCTCTGAAGAAAGAGAGATGGATGGTTTGTTCTACCCTTGAGTATTGCTTTCTATATATATATATATATATATATATATATAGGGAACCTCCCCTGTATGAGAGGAGAGATTAGTCCCCTTTTGATGTGGTAAACCTACACATTTGGATGACCAATTTTTCTACTTGGATGATCAGACCTATTTTGTTTATCAGTATGCTGATCGACAAAATATTCAACCAACAGTTTTTGGTGACTCCGCTAGGGATATAGTTATGTGCATTATGAAACCTCAAGTTTCAGATTGAATCAGTTTCTACCATTATCCATTATAGACTCCATTCCATTTATATGTCTTACTTATTATCATTATAACATTACCATTCACCTTCACACTAACTAGGAAAGAACGTGCAGTTTAAAGCCTCAAGCTTCAAACTAAAGCAAGGTCAATTATTTTCCTTTTTTGTTTCACAATCTGGGAGATTCAAGGTATACATGAAGCCAAAGTGCTAAAGGTATTGTTGACCCTAAATTCGAGTTGGTACAACAAAGTAATTTTGATCTATTTCCTTCACCATCTCACCTCCAGCAAACCAAGAGCTTTCCTCTTACTAAAGTCAGATCTCCATTACCAAACGAAGTATCCACTTCTGCTGTTGATAAAGCTTTGCCAATAACTACTCCTTTGAGATTTATTATTCCTCTTTTTCATAATCATATAATGGTAGTTCAAGGTCCATGGGGTAATTGTTTTGGTCCTCTCAATCTTACTCCACCTCTACATAAGCTTCCACGTAGTTCAAGGAAGAATTTCTCCAAATTCTATGGTGATGGAAAAGTTCATCTTGATGAACACATTGCAGCCTTCAGCATAGCCTATGACATAATTAGAGTAGAATTTGAAGATTTAGTAGTCAGGCTATTTGTAGAAACATTACAAGGTGCTACTGTAGATTGGTTTTATCATCTATAGGCTCGGTCAGTAATTGATTGGAATACCCTCAAAGCTAAGTTTGAAGCCATATTCAAACCTGTGAAAGATGCACATGCACTTCTGGCTCAACTTACATAGATGAAGAAAGAACCTCATGAACCAATGAGGGACTTCATAGCCAAGTTTGACAAACTGAGAAATAGAATTCTTGTAATTGCTCGACCTACCGCTGAAAATCTCAAATGCTTCTTCATTAATTCTCAGTTACCTGAAGTAAGTTTTTTTTAAAGATGTGCTGGTCAAATAGATATGTGCTGGTCAAATAGATCTTGTTGTAGCTCAACATTTGGCCACTGAGGTAGAAGATGATCTCATCTTAGCAAGGAAGATAAGAAGAGATTCAAATAAAAATAGACTCTCATCATCTTCTGAATATTCATTTACAGGCACCATAGATCAAATGGTGGAGAAGTTGGCAAATAAGTTACTTACTCTCAAAAAGCAAATGGTGTAAGGAATATCTTCTGCTCCTTCATACAGAGATATGCCAAGAAGGACATTTCTAAATCAGTCATATCAGGGCAATGTTGCCAAGAATCAAGGGCAACAAAATCGTCTTTCTCCCCCACAGGGGAAACTTGCCCTGGAAGCTCCTCTAACCAATTCAGGAATGGGATATCTTAAAGCAGAATCAGAGTTCTCTTTCTAGTCTGAATTGAATCAATAAAATAATGCTGATATCCTTGTGGAAAAATCAAGAAGAATTAGCTAGCGACTCCCACATTGGTTTCCTGAATTTTCAGGATGAACCCAGAAGTGAAGGTGAAGCAGTCGAAGGATCATATGTAGTATTCACCAAATCTGAGAATCAGTCAGCCCAGCAAACTAACAAAGAGAAGACAGAGGAGTGACCCCAACTAGTAATTTCAATTGCTGAGTAGAGAACCCCTCTTCCTTTCTAGTCAAAGGACCTGGTGATTGCCAAAGAAGTAAGTACATCAAACATCTCTGCACCTTCTACTTCAAATTTGTAGATCAGTCCTCCCCCTCCTAAAAACCAAAAGGATGAACTCCCATCCTCTCTTCCAAGTCCATCTCAGTCATTTGCCATGATTGATCATGTCAAGAAATCCAAAATTTAGATGATTGAGTTTGAATCCCTACAAGCCAATCCTGAGCAATTAAACATTGGTGGAGAACTAAGTGTGGCCCTGTCTGAAGCAAAAATTGTGGTCACCCAAACGTCAGCCCTTACAGCTCAAATTTTGTTTGAGCCTTTAGGCAGGGGTAATTACTTCTTGACCATAGATGATGCTCATGTCTCAGTTGATGAAAGTCCCATAGTTGGCAATCCAAGATTTCATCCAAACAAGGCATCAAAAAAATTGGTAGGACGTAGTACAAATCAAGAAGGATCTTCCATCTCCCATGAAGAGAAATCTAATAGAAGATCAGCTTCTGATGATGCTTGGATCCTGAAATCTGATGGCAATAATTCTTCCATAGCTAGATGTGGATCTTTGTTGCTCAGATTGAAAATTGCTTAGGGTGAAGAGGTCAAACTCCTTCACACCAAAGGAGATGTTGAACTGATGGTTTGTCAGGAGTTTGATGATGACAATCAAAGCATGTGCTGGACTAAATCAGTAGAACAACAAGTTATGATGGTGGACCATACTGTTGTATTCTGAAGTCAGCAAAAGAAACTCTTCATAGAGAGAGCAAGGAGTTATGGTTTTCAGTTTGAAGACCACATCTCGTCATGGGGCAAGAAGAAGAAAAAGCCAAGAGGAAGACACAAAAAATTGGTTTCCTGGTGGAGAGTTCCATTCGCTCGTCACCGTTTTTGGGGACAAAATGGTTTCCTGCTAGTTTATCAGGATGGCACACCATTTTCATTGTCTCACAATGGGTAGCTTCTGAATCACTTTAATTCTTGAAGTATCAGATAAGTTCACCTGTACATATGTACATTTGTATAGTCTTTAGTTTTGTTTTGTGCTTTTTGTTTTCATTTTTTGGAGCCTTTTTTTTTTGGTAGCATGACTCCATAGCCCAATGGCACACTTCAAGGCACTAGAGATTTTGGTTTTTACTCCCCTCAGTTGTTGCAAGTTTACAACTAAAGGAAGTTCCCCAACTAGATCCAACTATTGTCCCCCAAAGATATCACTTATTTTTGGGACAACATTTGAACTATTTTGGTTCAACAGACCAAAATCCTCCCTCCCCTTTTCAAGAATTATTTTGAGCATTCAAGTTATTCATTTTTCAAAGCTTTTCCAAAAATCTACGGACTCTACAGGCTTGAATCTATGGACTTTGCAGGCTTGAAACTACAGACTCTATAGACTTAAAACTATGGACTCTGCAGGCCAAGTTATATGGGCTTCACAAGTTGATTTCTACGGACTCTATAGGAAAGAAGCAAGCTCTCAACACTTAGGCGATTTCAAAGTTGGTTCAAGGACAAGGTTCAACCAAAAAAGTTCATCGGTAAGCTTCTAAGCAAGGATTGAACCATTGAACCATTGAACCTTGAACCATTTTAGTTCAACGAGTTCAATGGGTTCAAAGGTTCAACATCAACAGCAAGAGTTAAGCGCATTTGTCAAGGTTCAAAGTCCAACCGCTTCAAGGTTCAACAGTTTCAAAACACTTATCAAAGAGAAGAAGGCTTGAACCGTTGAACCATTAAACCACTTTGGTTCAAAGGTTCAATGGATTCAATGGTTCAACAGGTTCAACGACCAAATGGTTCAATATGTTGGTTCAAAAAGATCAAAAGGACTTAGCCAAAAAAAAAAAGAATGCACCGATTGAACCATTGAACCGTTGAACCATTGAACCACTTTGGTTCAAAGGTTCAATGAGTTCATAGGTTCAACCAATGCAATGAAGATCAAAGAGCTTAGAAAGAACAAGTGACGGACTAATGGTATAGCCAATTCAAAGGCTTCTACAGGCAGGTTCAATCAAAAGAACAAGTTTCTAACACTTAGTCATTTTCAGGGAATGAACCATTGAACCGTTGAACCATTGAACCACTTTGGTTCAAAGGTTCAATGGGTTCAAGGTTTAATGGGTTCAACGAGGCTTGTTTTAAAGAATCTTGGTTCAAGCGGTCAATAGAAACAAGGGAATGAACCATTGAACCATTGAAACAAAGTTGGTTCAATCAGTCAGTTCAAGCGACAAGTTCAAAGGAGTGCCCCAAGCGTCAAAGACACAAGTGCCCTTATAAAGGCAATTTCCATGGAAAAAGTGATTAAAGAAAAAAAAACCTGACAAAACTCAATAGATGCTGCCAAGTGTCATCTTTCGAGCCTCATTTCACTTTGTTTCTAAGAGCAGCAGATGCTGCCACGTGTCACAATTTGAGATTCACATAAAATCGACTATGGCAAATTTCCAAGGGGCAAACAACCCTATCGGAGGACACTCAGAAGCTGAAGTGAACCGTTGCAAAAACCCAAAAGGCTAATTTAGGAGCTCAAATAGCCCTTGTGAAGGGCAAAAAGGAGGCAAATGGACCAATTCAAAGGCCAAAAGAGCAAAGGGATTTCCTTTAGAAAAATTCCCCTGACAAAAGTGACAAAGAGACAATTCCTTTAGACAAATTGTCTGAAGGAATTCCTTCAAACTTTTTCCTTCGAAAGAAAAGTTTGAAGAAATAAAAACCCTGTTATGCTACCACGTGTCATCTTCAAAGTCACAGTGGAAGCCACCACGTGTCATCTCTTGAGGCATAGTATCAAATGCAGTGGAAGCTGCCAAGTGTCATCTTCCACAAGGTTCTCAAAAGACTAGCACGAAGTGACTAAGGAATAAAGCATCGAACTGAATCGAGGACCCAATTCAAATAATCAGAAAAGGAGGAATGACCAAAAGCATTTGCACATCAGATATGTTCCTAGAAGTAGACCGCCAGGTGGATATTGAAAGATGCAAACTTTCAATAGCGTGACCCATGTCTCTACATTGAGAAAAGCAAATGGGTAAATGCCCCTAAATTCTAGCATGTCTTCTTAACAAAATTCAATGCAACATGATGTGTTACTATTCCCAAGTCCTTCTTAAAGAGGCTATATAAGGGACTTTCTTTTATTGAATGAGGATCTCTCTCTCTCTGATTATCAAGAACAAAACTTTGCCCAAATTGAAATGCATTACTGAGACTTTGAGCTCAGATTGTTGATTATATTTTGTTATTTGACTAAGAAAGCAAGTGACTTTTTAGACTTTGTGCTGTGATATCTTTGTTATTGGGAAAACCGTTCTTATTTCTTTTTCCTTGATATATTTTTTGTTCCTTTAATTCAATAAGGAGAATTAGCAAAAGTAGTCAGGAAGGTGTCCTGAAGCCAACTGTGGAGAGACTTTGTGCCCCCACAATTGCCTTTACTGTGTTTTATTTTTATTTCTCTGTAAAGGACCTTGGGACAACTTTGTGCCCTCATTGTCCTTCATATCTCACTCTTGCACAATTGAGTTGGAGACTTTGTGCTACATCTCAATCTGCTAGTTACTACGTCCTTGGTTACATTTTGCAATTACTACCAGAAGGATTTTTGTGGTTTGTTGAATAGTACTTCTAAAAGAAGAGGAATGCTTTCTGCCATTATCCCTAAGATTTCTCCTTTGATTTGCATGCATCATCTCTGAAGAAAGAGAGATGGATGGTTTGTTTTACCCTTGAGTATTACTTTATATATATATATATATATATATATATATATATATATATATATATATATATATGGAACCTCCCCTTGATGAGAGGAGAGATTAGTCCCCTTTTGATGTGGCAAACCTACACATTTGGACGACCAATCTTCCTACTTTGGATGATCAGACCTATTTTGTTTATCAGTACGCTGATCAATAAAATATTCAACCAACATGAATTATCTCTTTCACATATAATTTATTTTAAGGAATCCTCTAACTATTACCCACAGGGTAATGGACTAGCAGAGTCCACAAATAAGAGCTTGTTGAGGATTATCAAGAGAACCATGGAGGATAGTCAAAGGGAGTGAGATACTAGACTAAGGACTATCTTATGGGAAGATAGAGTGACACCTAATAAATCCACTAGACACTCTACATAACTTCTAGTCTATGGGAAGGAATCCAAACTTCCTATAACTCTTTAGATTCCTTCATTAGAGCTTGCATATCAACTTGAGCTCTTAGAAGATAATTTTATGTAGGTGAGGTTGAATGAATTGAGGCAGCTAGAGGAGATGAGGGACATTGATATGCACATTATGTTGTCCAATTAAAACCAAGTGAAAAAGTCATTTAACAAGAGAAATTCCTCAAAGACATTGTAGTAAGGTGATATAGTCCTCAAATGGGATGAGGACTGTACAAAACTATGGAATCACTCCAAGTTTAACAGTATTTGGAGTGGACCTTATATTATCATAGGTTGCAAGGAGAGTAATGCCTTTGACCTTGCTAGGTTAAATGGAGAGAGTCTTCCCATCCCTATCAGTGGGAGGTATCTCAAGTTCTGTTATTAATATCATATCATGATTTTGAATATAGGTAGATAGGTATATCCTTTCCTCCAAGTGCTCTTGCACATTATTTAGTTTATTGTTTAGGTAGTTGTTTGGTGTGATCTTGTTTTCTTTGTTGTTTATGTGTGTCTCAGTGATTCAAAGTGTTTCTAGGAGTTAGGCATAATTATTTTATAAGTAATCCTTCATTTTTCAAAGTCATCATGAACAAGCTTGATCAAATTCTAAGTTCTATGACCAGTAGGTTGGTCAAGCCCATTGAGTCACTAGAAATGTTGGTCAATTTCAAGAACCAAAAATTGATCAACCCTATAGCTTAAAGGGGTCATGACCTATGTTCATATTTTTTCTTGTCAGTCATGTTTAAGACATGTATAGTTAGTTCTTAAATAGTCATATTCCAATCTTGTCTTAACAACCCTTGAGTGAAGGAGGTATTATGTGAAAAGGATGCACTTCATGCTATATCTTTCATTTGCTAATATTATGTCTTAGCACATTTTTTGTTTATAGGCCTTGAAGAATGATCCAATATTAACAGTAGACATACTTTAGAATGATAAGATCATGCTTTATAAAGCTTTTGAAACACTTTAAGCTTGTTTAAAGTGTAATTTGATTGATCTATGAGGGATGGGTCTAGAAAATAAAAGAGAATGATCCAGATAGGTCTTCAGGGTGTTCAAGATGTTTTGGGCATGAAATAGGTTACACAAGCCTTAGAAGTTCATCATAGCCTTCATAAGATCAAGCAATAATTTCAATAACATGTTCAAAATCCTATTTGGTACTTGGGACATTTCTCAACTTTTTTTGGCTAAGTGATAACAATTCCTTTAAGGGCAATTATTTTGGGTTTTTTTGGGCTAAGTATTGATTTTTCAAGTATTAAGGTTAAATTCTAATTTTTATTTCAAGGAAAACTATTTTGGGTTTTTAGCTAAGTGTTGGGAATTATTTTAGACATTTTATTTGAAACAAAAATCGTGAAGTGTAATTATTTTGGACATTTTGTCCGCCTGTAAATGGCCAAGTATAATTGTGTCAAGAAAATTGTCAAGGATAATTTTCTTGAAGAGCCTATTTCTTTCAAATATTTTTTCTAAGGCAAAAGCAAGGACCTAATTATTTTGGACATTTTTTCCACAACAAAATTCCCAAAGACATAATTCTTCTGTGGAAAGTGGCTGAAACAAAAATCATGAAGACATCATTCTCTTGGGGAAATTGTCTACAATAGGAAACCTGAAGGAAATAATCTATGGTAAAGGTTTGAATCAAAAGTCTAAAGGCCCAAAAGATGAATTAATTTAAAGAAATTTTTATTGGGGGGGGAATGCCTGGAATAATTATTGATACAAAAGATTTGTTTGATCAAGTTCAAGATCCAATAGATGGAAATGGGTATGTAAGTGTCAAATTCAAGCCTCAACAAATAGCCATTGGGATTCAAATATCACATGATGGGTCTATAGATGCAAATTTTGATTCCATACAAGTAGCCATTTAGATTTGAAAATCCTTAGACATTCATGTGGATGTCAATGATGTTCATGCAGACATCAAAGTTAGGCCTCACGAAATAGCCATTAGCATTCAAAAATCATCAAAGGGTCCCCCCACTGAATGCAATCTTGACAAGTATCCAAATCTTGGGTTCTTGAATAAAATCTAATAGTGAGAAGGTAAAGATAAGGTGGTGAGTCTAGGTAGATCTAATAGTACACATATAATCATATTGAAGGATCTAATGGTGAGTCAGCAAATTCAAAAGGTTAAGGGGCTTAGAGGCTACCATGTGGTATAAGTTCATGAGCAAATAGACTGGTAAGTATATCTTAGGAGAAAATAAGAATGTGATAAATGGAATAAACTCAAAAAAAGTTGACAAGTCAAGGACAGATCTAATGGATCTCACTTAATTGTACCAAAAGAGATGAATGGTGAAAAGTCAAGATTGATCCTAGGTCAAAGATCAATCATATTCCCAAGAATCAGTGACTCACATTCAATCATACATCTAGATCTAATATAGTGATAAATAGTAAATAAGTCAATGGATCTGAAGAAGTTCGATTGATGGCCAATGAGTATGAAGACAAGCACAAGAGCTTTCAATGGAGGTTGATGAGGCAAAATTTTAACATGAGCTGGCATAAATGTAAAGGAGTTGAATTTGATGGTGATCTAGGTTAAGCTAAAACAAATGTTTCAATGGAATGCCATGGAGGCAGATAGATTGGATAATCTCTCGCACCACCGCAAGCAGGTAGAGCACATAAATTCAAGATCAAGTGTCATCTAAGTTGTCAAGGGTAAAGTTTTCAAAGCCATCTAACACCATTAAAGCTCCACTAAGCTTTTCAAGAGATTCTAGATACAAATTTTATGTCCCAATCACTCATTTCCTAGCCTATTTATTTTTACAATCATGGCTATATGAAAACTAATAGGGTAATTGGTTTTCATCTATAACAAATCTATATCCATGATTCAGGAGTAATGTCAAAATGATGATTGTGTAAAGAACATTAACAAGTGATCCTAGGTGTCTGTTTGATAGTGTGAATAATATCAATAATTTTTAAGGAAGATATCAAAGGACATTAAATGCAAAATATTCTTAAGAAGGATCCATATGGTGGTGGAGTATTCTTCCTACAGTTGGCCTTGATCCTCACATCCTCCATCATGCTAGAAAAGATAGAGTGATAGCAGGGAGACAATGGAGAAGGATTGTAGTGGTGATTATTCTAAGTGGAGTTGGGCTCATTAATGACCCATTCAGCCCCATTTTATTTCTCTCTTACCTTATTTATTTCTATAAATACTAGCCTTAAAATCTTGATTTACATCCCTCGATTGGAGATAGTGAAGCTCTATCGAAATCACTTTGTAAAACTCTTTGAAGCAATATAAGACAAGTATAGATTCTTGTTTAATACTAAGTGTTCTTTATTGAAGTTCAATTTAGAGTGTAGGTTTATTATTGATCATATGTATGTCCTTCATGCACCTCAATTCAATTATATTGGTTTCTTGTAGGTTGTATGAAGTGTTAGCTAGTGAGGCTCCTCTTGAAGTTTCATGAGTCCATAGTGTTTTATATAGACCTATCTTTTTTTGTCCTTCAAATTGTAGGCTTATTTCAGCCTTCATACAAAATATTCATGCTTGCAACCTTGTCATAGAATCTGACTAGTCCTTATCTTGATTGGATTCATTATCAATCATCGAAGTGTCCAGGCTGAAAGTGGATATTTGAACACTTGGTGTATCAATACTTTTAGAATAAGTTATCTTTTCTATACTTGTCCTTCCCATTTTCCTCCCAATAGAATAGGTTTAGTAAATGAACTATATTATCATATCTGAAGAGCTAGCCTCATAAAAAAAAACCCTATAGGTTTGACCCTATTATAAGATACCCACAGCTTGGGGTCATTCCCATATTATAGCCTAGTTAGAGGGAACCTAAACAACTCCTTCCTAGGGTGTAGATTAGTGATATAACAATACCCTGAAAGGAATGATGACTAGATCATTATAAACCATAGAATCTTAGGTGTTGATAATAAATAATATCACAAAAGGAGAGATCTATAAAAAAAATGGGTTGTAAACTGATATACAAAATAAAGTAGAAAATATTGTATATTACATCTAAATGCTTTCTATGTTATTTCAAATGAGAGGCCTTGCATATACAGGCAAGGAAAAATAAAAATCAAATCATCCTAACTAATGTGGGATAAATCCACAATAGGAAAAAGATTGAAAAAAAAAAAAAAGATCACCTAGTAAAGATGAGTAACCTACTATAACATGGCTTGACCTCCAAAAAGGGTTTGTGTGGAATTAGACCTTTCATGTGATTTTAAGGGGTTCATTAAAATTTAAGTGAGTGATGTCCACCATTCATAGATAATTTGATACATTAATCTACCCAATACTTGTTTTCAGTGTCAAATCTACTAAGCCTACAATTTAACATATTATGTTCTTTTCCTAATGCAATAAAGAAATGAAAAAGTCATCCTCTAAAACCTATAATAATAATATAAAATAAGGGTAAATCATTGTTGGAAGGCATAAAAATGGCCACAATGAGAATTATGTTACTAACCCTACTATTGAAACAATAAAAAATTAATAAAATTAATCAACCTTGAGTTTAAGTTTGTTGATGTTGGGTTTATACACACCAGGGAACCTTACGAGATAGACTCTAATATTTTAGGATTGGTGAAAAAGATTCACTACAAGGCATGAGTTGTAGGTTACTGGGTTTTGTAAACAACCTATTGGTGGAATAGCAGTGAGCAAAGCAATTTTTACCATAGATAGTTCAAATATAGGATGGATATATATCTATTTGAGATGGGTGGATTGATAATAAATCTCACCTATGGTGGTCTTGACCAAAATAAACTCAAAAAAGAAGGAAAGGTAGGGAAGAAAATAAGACCTATGGATCAAATAAGATGAAAACTTTCTAATCCAACTCTTGAACTAAGGTTTAGATAAGTAATCAAAAACCAATATTTTATGCAAGTTACTATAATCACACCAATCATAAAACATAGTTAAGATTCCAATGAAATAAGAATACAATAAACTTAAGCATATATAAAAATAGTTTATTGATTTGGTAAGATTGTAATTGCACATATACAAATAGAGATTTTTATTATCACATAAAAGACATTCAAATTAGCAATAACACAATATGAATAACTATTTTTAAAAAGAAAACTCATGCATAACCAAAAAACTAAGATACTAGTTTGATATAACTTCTTAAGAGATTCATAGGTTTAGAGAATAACCATATTTTCACATCAAAACCGATTACAAACCAATCATCAAAATTTACTATCAATCTTATCACATAAAATTATCCTTCCTTTGGGATAGGAAGGAAACAAATATATATAGGCCTGGGGAATATATGCCTCATCCTTCAAGTGAAGTCTAAATTTACATCTTCAATAATATAATTGTGTGTCAAAATCAAACAAATCATGTATGTACAAAAGTGTTTACATAAAATAGAATCCCTCAACTAAAATTACACACACACACACACACACACACACACACACATTTGGAGTGGTTCTGATGTGGCACCACTAGAAAATGAAAACAATTGAGTAATAGCCATAAAAATAGAAATAAACATTATAGTCATTTGGAGAATCAATACTGGCCCTGTTAGGTTATCAATCACTACATATCTTGAAAATTAAGGAACCTATGATGACATTGCATCACTTTTAGTTGACTACATACTTGGTGTTAATCTCAATGCTCCCTTTATGGGCTTGATTTTTTAAAACAATGCATGTGTAGCCTCAAACTCTTTATTAATAATATTAAAACCAAGAAAGGAAGGTTTACAGATTTTGATGGCTTCATCCATCAATCTTGTGTGTTATGCTTCCAAGATCTTAAACTCTGATCAAAGGGATTCAACTTTTTTCACTCCATCTTAACCAAAATTGATTAGTTGTAAGATATTATCATTAGTTTTATATACATTTCCTTAAACTTTCTCCTTAAATCTATTTGCAAAATTTGTGAAGAGTGTTTCAAAATTGGCCCTATTGACTAATTATCCAATAGAGGTTATCACATCAGTGACCCTTATATCTCTCAAAATTTCTAAGGCCTCATTCTTATGGCTGGAAAAATATCCTACTAAAGCCTTCATCTATGTATGCCAATTAAGGGTGCCATACCCTTTTATAATTACATAACTTAGGGCCCATGCATTATCTTAGATGGACATCAGGTTCAGGGGATTGAATGCACTACTTATAGCACATTGAAACAAAAATGTAAAGCTTTTATTAAATTATTTTAACTAGTGCCATGGTTTAACCACCTTTGTCCTCTCAAACTAACTTTCTCCTCTAGAGACTGAAATATTATTCATAATATTGTATGTTCTTGTGGCTATAATCTTTATACTATATAAAAAAAATTAGTGGCATATATACACATACACACACACACACACACACACACACACACACACACACACACACACATATATATGTACACACACACACACACACACACACACACACACACACACACACACACACACATATATATATAAACATGTATTCTACCTCCTCTTTACTCTTATATATTTCTTATATATATATATATATATATAAACATCTATTCTACCTCCTCTTTACTCTTAAATATTTCTTTCATTGATTCTCCAACTAAATCCACAAAAGAAAACAAATCCTCTGCATATTTTGTAGAGTCATTTGGATTCTTTTTGGCCCTATTTGCCAAGAAAAATAGATTTTACCTTTGATCAAACTTGATTTATTCTATTGTATTTATGTTCACCACCTTCCTCTTCTTTACCCTCTGAATGGTGCCACTTTGTTTATCAATCTAGGTGGAGATTGTAGGTAGTTTTATGATGACCAAATTTTGTCTCTCATCCCTTCAACCTTGCATCTCTTTAACCTATTGGGTAATAATATGTTTCCCTTATTATTATGGTTAACTTAAGTCTTTAGAGTTACATGGTGAAGTTATCATTAGAGGGGGAGTTATTGGAGGTGATAACAAAGAAATTATGTTAATTGGGAATTAGAGAGGTGGTTGAATATTTAGTTTCCATGTTGATACTTTTCTATGAGGAGTGACTTTAACCACATATTTGGTCAAGCCTTGAGTTTTTACAGCTATCATTATGGATGATTATACAAATGGAGACAACATAAATGGTGGATATAATTGAGCTAAATATTCTAGGGGGACTGGTGGCTCTTTAGGATAAAAAATGAAAAATGAAACCAAAATTTCAAAATAAACTCTTTTTTACCATTTATTTGTGTTGATGTCAAATGAATAGAATAATCAATTAAACTAGAATACGAAGGCCTTGGAATATCTAGAGCCAAACCAATATATTTAATATTCACAATAGTAAAAAAATAAGTAATAAAATAAATTGTCTTATCGATATTGGCTTTCTTCTTCAGTGGGGATTTGTTGGTCTAATGCCCCAACTAGAGTTTTTTCTTCTTGTAAGCTTCCTAGGCTCATTGTGTTAGCCTTTTATAATTTTGATTATTATTTTATTTCACCTTGGGATCCCTCCTCACTTGACATTGGTTATGGTTTTATCATTACTTATGTATTTCCTTCCTCCTCATTTGTAGGATAGTCAAGCAGGGATATTAAATGATCATGCTTCTCTTCCTCTTCTTCCTCCTCAATGTATATTCCAATGTAACAAGACCTAATGCTATTATTTTCCCTAATTATTTAATTTTAGAGGAGGCTGGAAGAACATTATATTTTCTTTGGATATTCTAGGTGTACCACCTCTTATTCTAAAATATTGTCTAGAATGTGGTGTGGTAAAAATAGAAGGGGTGCCCTTATTCTTGCAATTCATATTATGATACAATTTGAGTAATATCAATAATCCCCCATTTTGGCTATGCTTCTTTTTTGATTCGTAGATATTATAGGCATCTAAGTTCCATGATTGACTTGGTAAACTTGGCGATAGATTTCCTCACAAATGCTTGTAATCTCATTCTTGTACCTATAGATAAACATGAAATAATAATCCTTATGGATTTTATTATCCACATATTTTTTGATGGTTTCCATTATTCTCTATGGGCTTTATAGACCGTCCTAAAGACTACATCTAATAAATATCAAAGCATATAAAAATTTCCATCATCTAGACTTTGTTCATGTTTATACATTTGGGCCTTAATTTGACATGGATGATCTCTCCTAGAGCCAAAATTTTGTCAGAAGTTAGGAGAATGTCCAATAAAGGGACCCATTCTACTTACATGTAGGTAATACTAGTAAAACTATATAATTTATTTAGATGGGCCATGTTCATTCCTATTCTAAGTCTGAATTTTTATAATACTATTAGAGGAAATACCTCCCTTGGTGTTCAATCTCTAACCTTTCACTATTCACTACTTTAATTTCCCATCTAAATTATATGCTTAAGCTATACATTGGCTGAGACTTGATTATAGGATACTTTTGGTAATGGGAATTGAGGTAACTCTCAATTTCACTCCAATAAATATATGTAATTGAATTTTTTATTGTTTTAATGTGTAAAAATTCTCTAAAAAAAGATCCATTAAAGAAAAAATCATAGATCAAATTAATACAAGGCATTACCTCTAGTTTGAGTACTACTTGAAAGACTCCCATGGTCTTGATTGGTAACAAGTCATTAATGTATTGTTTATCCTCTTGGGATATTTGATCATGTGAAAAGTATGATGTTATAGATGCCACTACATTCCATAGGGATTAGTAGTATGGAAAATTAAAACCAAGGGCACTTTTATTGAATATAGTGTTTACGTATTTTGTGTTTCTAGTAATAGTATATGCAAAAGAAGACTAGATGTGTGGTGATTTTTGGTAAGCCATTTTAATCATCTAGGCTACAAAATTACTTAAAAAATGTATGAAATCTATCGATAATTTCATTGGAAAATTAGGGCTTTTAATCATTTGAGAGCTCAAGATTTCAATGTTTTATTAATGGAGAAATGACTTTCCTTTTCTTGGATTTTGTATATATTGCCAAAGCCTATGCCTTGAATTTATAATTCATGTGACATCAATGTGAATAATATATTTTGATTTTATTTCCATTTGAATTTAAATGTGCGAGACAAATTTGGTATATTTGTGTTTTATATTTGGAAACATTTCATTGACTTTCTATGTCTAATCACTTCTTTGAGACCAATGTCAATTTATCGCTCACCAGATTTTGCTTTGTTGTCAAACTTATTTATTCATACTTTGGACATGTATATCCTAGATCATTAAACTTGTATGCTTATCATTTATTAGGTTTCTATATGTATGATCCTACTTTATATGTTCTAGGGATGATTTAATGCGATTGATCCATGTCAAACAATATCAAGGTTATTGAAACTTGGAGAGCCAGGGCCATGACTGATTGAAATTTTGAACTGTGTAGTCCTTGTTATTTCTTTGGGTACTAGGATATTGATGTGTGGCATGATATCAAATACTTTTGGCTACATAGACTCCAAAAAATGGAGTCATTGAGCTATTACATTGAAATTTCTTATTTGAAACTCTAGGTTAATGAAATTGTGCCAATTATTGATACCTCAGAGCTCGTAACCTCAAGGACATTAGATTACAGGGCTTCACAACCTTCAAACTTAATTTTGACCTTATGGGTTCTAAATATAAATATGCCAACTATTAAACTATCAGAGATCAGAACCTTGAAAACATTAGACTTTTGACTTTGATTTGAGTTTCCATAGTTATAGGTTCATGAGGTTATGTCATGTGGGGTGTTATTAAGGCTCAAAATTTTTTAATACTTGGAATTTTCATTGAAGTGAACTTTTTCCCTATTAAATGTGGTTTTAACACAGAGAACTTGCAGTAAATTGACTATCATTAAGGTATAGAACCTTTTGTTAAACTATGGTATGTTATGCATAACATAATATTTCCATCTATCAAAGTCTCAAATCTCAAAATTTTTGGAACACTTATAATCTTTTTTGAAGGCTAAAGTGTCCTAAGTAATGTGATCCTATCACTTGTCCCAATCTTAGATAATAAAGGTAGGGCCCAGACATGAATAATTTGTAAGCTTTTGTAAAGAGTCTTATGAACACTCACAAATTATAAAAACACTAGGTGGAGACCCATTAACTCTATTAATCCATAAAAATACTAAATTCAATTATTAGGAAGAATAACGAAAACCTAAGGTTTATAATAAATCTAAATCAACGTCCAAGCTTTGATTTTCATAATTTTAGAACTCTATAGCTTTAGACTTTGAGGACAACTTTAGACTTTTATATTTCAAGATCAATATCATAGATCATTAAGTCTTATAATACCCTAAATAAAGATATTAAAACAATAGTGGATCCTCGTTTGAATATATAAAATAGGGCATGTTTAGTGGCACAACAAATGGTGACTTAGTGGGGAAATACTCCTAAGTATTTGAGAACCCATAATTTTAGTAATGCATCATAATAGAGCCTTAGTTATAAAAATAAAAGAATAATTAAACCACTCATTTGAAAAATAATATTCCTTCCCCATTGAACATACTAACCTTTTTCACTCCTTAAATCTATGTGTGATTTCGTGAGTTTATTTTCCCCTTGTTATGAGAATTTTGAAAAATTCCTAGATAAACACTACAGGTTTCATTTTGACTTTAGATTTTGTAACCAAATAGTAATGGAACCATAGTAATTTATTTGTTTCTAGATATCCATCCATAACCCTGATAGAGATAACTTGAATTACACTCTTAACCTTACACTACTTGAAATTAGACATCCATAACCTCAGTAGAGATTACTTGATTCACCCATCTTCTACAAGTTTGCATGATTATATTTTCTGAGTACATATAGAATAAGGGTTGGGAACCACCATTGGATAGGTATATGTATAATAATAAAAAAACTTATTTTAATAAATATGTTCTTGTCAATGTGCATCAATTTCTATGTTTATTATCTCCCATTCAAGTTTTATCATGCAATAGTGAAGTTGATCTTTGAAAATGGAAAGTCTTTCTAAAATTTACATGAGTATATAAAATTAAATATCAAATATCTAGTAAATTCATTTGATCCAAGTAAAACCTAATTCAAACATAGCACATACCTCAATCCTAAAATCTCAAATATTGTCAGAATAAATTATTATGAATTCCAATTGTGCTTCCTTTTATATTGTCCCCTTATTTTTTAAAAGTCTTTTGTAACTCTACCATAGGAAATTAGTTGGTTTGTTCTACAATTTTATAAAATTAATCTAGAAATCATAACAACTAATCTACCCAAAGAAAATGCAGAAAACAAGAAACACTAATCTAAGAAAATAGGAATGATTAACCTAGAAAGCATTAATATATTCTAAAAAGTAGGAAATGTATTCTAGAAAGTAGGAAACCTAATATAATTATATATCTACATCTCCAATTACAATCATTTAAAATAATCTCTAGTTGAAACATCAATGACATAATGTTTCAAAAATAATTAATTAACTAGAAAAGCAAGATCAGTACCTTAGATATCCTTAAAGTGGAAGACATTGTTACCTAGTATCTCAAATATTTGATATGGCCAAATCTATAAAGGAGTGAACTTATAATGTTATCATTTCATCTCATGTGTTTTATTCCATAAAAACACTAGGTATTAAATCTTGAAAGATTTGATTTTGGATCTCTTATCAAAACATCTCTTAACAATGTCTTGGTGTTTGTTGAATCTATGTAGTGCTTTAGTTCATGCATCCTTAATTTTGACTATGTCAAATAGTATAGACTATTTTATTTCATATTTTCATATGTAATCTCATGAATTGGTACATTGGGATTTTAAGAGTGATGGGTAAAATTGGTTGTTATCCATACACTAGAAAAGAGGTGAGACCTTGAGGGATTGCTTATATTTTATTCTATCTATCCATAGTATATACTTTAGTAGCAGTTTCCATTCTTGTGGTTTATCTTATGATGAATTCTTAATGGCATACATTAGATTTTTATTAGTAAATTCAACCATTACATCTTGTTATTTTGAAACACAACTCAAATAGATGCCATTATACTTCATTCTTTATAGGACTCCCTTATTTATCATTTAACATGATATTTTGAGCCTAAGAACTCATCTTTTATCTTTCTTTATATCAAGGAGACTTGTACCTATACATAAATAGTGGATGATCTAAGAATTCCAATCACCACTAGCTATTTGAGTCTCAATGATTTATTCAATACAACTACATGGATGGTTGTCGATCATGAGTTGGATGATCCTTTGGCCTCTGACCATTTTGATTGGTCTAATTTAAAGATCAAACTTCTGTAGCTTTGCCATCCATTTACCTCTTCTTTCACCCATCATTATAGCCAAGTGTGAGCTTGATAGTTGGGTCTAGAATGATGGCATATGTCTTGTTTCTCAAAATATAATTCCTAAACTTCTTCATAGCTTTGATTAGTGCATATAGCTATTTATCTATCATTGAGTATTTCAACTCTACATCTTTTGGATTGGTACTTATGAAGGCAATCAAGCAATCAGATGTTCATTGTCATCTACATTTTATGTGAGTACAACCACTATAGAGTGCTTTGAGGTAAATTAATAAAGGTATAAATCCATATTGAAGTTCAGGATGATCATAATTGAAGATTGAGAAATGATAGTTTTTATATCTTGGAAAGATATCTTAGCTTCTATTGTCCATTCTATTTTGGCATCTTGTTTTAATATTGTTAGGATGTGAAGTCACTATTCATAGGCACTATTAATGGTCACTATTCATGGTGATGTGGCCTAGTGGTTATGCGGATGGTTAGTGATATGGCTAGGTGATGACTTAACATGACCCACAGTGGGTGTTATGGCCTATGAAGCATTTATAAAAGTCAAAAGAGGAGGTGAGAGAAAGTGGGATGCATTTTTCCACTACATCACATGGGTTGGCTTGTATGAAAGCATATGAGGACATAATGATAGTGGATCACATGTTTCTAATTTATGTATGTTTTGTGGGGCATAATTATATATGGATCCTATTAGGTGAGGTCAAAAGTGGGAATGTTTTGAATCACACATGTGTGCACATGGGAAAGTGAGAGACACAAATCACTATGCAATATTGATGTTACATATGGAGTGGGTGATCACATAGGTGTGTACATGGAATGGTCAAGTGGGAATGATGATATGTCATTCAAAGGCTTGACCTGGTACATGGGGGAACATGATTCCCTATTCATGAATATTGCTCCCACATACAGTTTGGCATAATTTTGTCCTCTCTTTCTTATTTATCTCTATGTTGTAAATTTTATTTAATATCAGGAGATCTCCTTTTGTTAATTCATCATGTTAGAGGATACATTCAATCCTTAGGCTTTCATGCTTGGAGGTTAAATCATGTAGGCTAGTTTAGCTTGGTTTACAACCTAATGATTTAGGTGAAAGCATTGAGTGTTTTGTTTGTAAGCACTAAAGGAGTTGCTATGGAGGAGTTGTTGTATAAGTGAGTGATGTTGAGTTATTAATTAAATTTTTAAGATGCCATTTGCCTATGGTTTTCCTTGCACATTAAAAGGTTTCCATGTAATCTCTATCTAATGAGTCCTCTTGCTTGTCTATTCTTTGTGTGGCTTATTTTATGCATTATTTACTTAAACTGTAGGATATAGTTCATTAATATAATATGTACTATTAATAATTTATTCATAATATCTGGTATTATTACTTTGGTTGTGAAGATTTGATTTCCAAAATTTTGTATCAAAGCCATGCTAAAAAACTTCATGTGTGTGGGTGCTTTCTATTGTTGGTTGGTTGTGTGCAAGGTGAAGTTATTGTGATAAGAGGAGAGACTAAATAGAGATTAAAGAAGAATAAAAAAGAGTTTTATTATTTTAGGTAGGTATCTCTCTATGGAGAAAGGTGGATGATCTCTTGTTAAAGATCTTGATCTCTTCATGTTGTTGAAGAGAAGCCCATGGGAGAGTTGAAGAGAAAGCTGAAAAAACTTTTGCAGACAAGTTACTAGCCTACATAGTATTCCTATTGGGGAAATAACTCTATATCTTAAGGAGAAAGATAGATTCTTTTGGATGAGGAAGATAAGGAATGACCTTGTGGTTCTTGGAAAAAAATAGAAGGGGTGTTTTATGTGGTATCTTAATGACTACATGTTATTAATCGAGATGCTAAATAAAAATCCATGCAAAGGAAGGAGGTACAGACAAACCTAAATTTATACCTATTTTGAAGTAGTTGAGGATAAGCAAGATTAAGATTAATATGAACAAGTGAGACTTGATATTCATAGAAGGAGAAGGATAGTATTGACCATAGGAATTAGGGTGTTGGAGTGTTCTGTATATAGTTGTGGCATTAGTTAGGTAGACTGATGTATGGAATAACATTAGAGGCACATGAGTTGGTGTTTTGGCAATAGTCAATAGACTAGGGTGCATTTTATATGTTGGATCAAAAAATTGATAGGTGTAGTGATGGACTGAGTAGAACAATGACTTCCTTAGAGTTATGATTGGTCTCTTGTACTTGCACCATGTTGATAGATTTAAATTCTATGTGAAGAAGTTTGGTTTTGACTTATATGAGATCTTCTCTCCTCACTACTATAAAGATTTTTACATGCACTAGTTGTTGTTAAAAGAGTTGGAGAAGCATTATTCCTACATGGTGATCTCTCTTAGGAGGGATATATGAAGATAGAAAGATGAGGCAAAATGTTATTAGTTTACATTAAAGTCATTTTCTAGGTTAGTGTAAGTACAACACATGTAGTATATGATATTTAGTACCTTCATGAGGAGCCTATGTGCTGTGACATGTTGGATGCAGGCCTCAATATGATTATTTTTGTAATGGATCAAGTGATATGGATGTGATAAAGGTGGTAGAAGGAGCAAACTAAGGATAGAGATGCACAAGGATGGTAAAGTAAGGAAGTACCCACTTATTGTATTTTTTGATTTATCTTCCTAGAAACATACTATAAAAGTGGAGATGTGTTATTATATCCTTTGTATTGGATTCATCAGGAATATGAAGCCTTGTAATGCCATGGTGAGCACTAAACTAGGTATTCCAAAGTAGTGGGAGTTATGAGAAGTTCATGGTAGAATCTCATTGGAGAATTGGTATGTGTTTAGAGAAGTGATTGGTTACTTTAGTGCTATAATCTACTATGGTGAAGTAGATGTTGACAAAGTTGATTAGGATAGAAAAGTTATAATAGTACAAAAAAAATTCTATTGGGTTTGTGTCAAGGTAGTAGAGGGCATTGGTGAGTAGCTAGTTGTGTAATACTTAGGTTAGGTAAAAACCTATTTATATTGAATTCAAGTGGGATAATGTTAAGATGTGAAGTCATTATCAATAGTCACTACTCATGAATCACTATTTATGGTCACTATTCATGGTGATGTGGATGGTTAGTGATGTGACTAGGTGATGACTTGGCATGACCCACGGTGTGTGGTATGACCCAAAAATCATCTTTGAAAGTCAAAAGAGGAGGTGAGAGAAAGTGGGATGCATTTCTCCACTAAGTCATATGGGTTGGATTGTGTCAAAGCATGTTAGGACATAATGATAGTGGATCACATGTTTATACTTTAGGCATGTGATGTGGGGTACAGTTGTTTGTGGGATCCTATTAGGTGAGGTCAAAAGAGGGAATATTTTGACTCACACATGTGTGCACATGGGAAATTGGGAGACAAGGATCACTATGCAAGATTAAGGTCATATGTGGAGTAGGTGAGCACATGGGTTTGCACATAGAGTGGTCAAATGGGCATGATGAGATATGATTTAAAGGATTGACCTTGCACATGAGGGGAAATGATTCCATAATTATGAATAGTGCTCTCACATGGAGTATAGTGTAATTTTATCTACTCTCTCTTATTTCTCTCTATGTTGTAAATGATTTTTAATATAATGAGCTCTCCTTTTTTTAATTCATCTTGTTAGAGGATCCATGCAAGCCTTGGGATTACGTGCTTGGAGGTTGGATCCTATACGCTAGTCTAGCTTGGTTCATAATTTGAATTCTTTATGTGGAAGCAGTAGACACCTAAAACTTGTCACAACTAGCTTTTGAAAAAACTTTAGACCGATTCCTACCAACCATTGCAAATTAATCCTAAGAATCATTGAACGTCTAAAATTTGCTTGTAAATCATTCATCAAAGCTTAGAATCATGTTGAGGCATCCCTAATTGGGGTATCCTATTGTATTCAATCATAACCTCTCATGGATTCATCCCTAAACATCCTACGACATCACAAAATTCAAATTAGCCTATGGACCTATTAAGTAGGGAACATAAACAAAAATCAAATCTTGAAAGAGTTAAATGGATAATCACAATTAATTAATAAGTTAAACCAAATTAATTACCTAGTTGAATTATCCATGTGAAATTAATGAATAAATAAAAAAGAAAATTCAAAAATACAAATATCTTATCCTTTCATCATGACCTTTATGAGTTGTCAAGCTCTTTGGAAATATCCTAAAATATCTCATTTTGGAAGCCATGCCTATTCATTGAAAACCATAATTACTTGAAACTATTAACTCTATTGGGGTTATATTTTACTCACCTAGGTTAGGTTTGAACTTATTCTATGTTTAAACTCCACTTTAACTCACCTTGGGTTGGGGTTAAATCCATTTTCTATAAATACAATTCCTTTCCTATTGAATTTTATGTTATTTTGGTGCAAAGGTATTATTCTCAAATATCTTCAACAATCTCTTTGATGTACTGTTATAATGCTAATATTTCCTTACAAGTAGTGTTATAATGCTAAAATCTTAATCCAAACCACAACATAAACCATGGTGCCAAGGAGAGAAGGACCTACACCTCTTAAAGACTCTTTGATGCACAAACTAAGCAAGCCACTCAATTAACCATTAGAGCTCCCAAGGAAGGTAAAGGATTTATTGTCTTTTGCATATTAGTTGTGCTTTCATTTGTATTTTTTACTAAGATCACCATTAAGATCTAGGCTTAGAGTGTAAGTATTAGTGTGTTTTTTGAATTTTTTCTTTCTTGAACTAACACAATACTAACCTCCCTTTTTGGATTCCTTTGATCAAAAATGGCATACTCAGAGGGACCTTCAAGCATCCCATATATCAAGGAGATGAAAATGTTACTCTTTGTTTTTCTATTAAGTGCTTAATAATCTTTAAAATTTGAGTTTTTACTTTGTTTTTTCATTTTCTATTTTTTGGTCATACATAGTTTACACATAGATTGACATTGATCTTGACTAAACCAATGTTGATCCTACCAGAATTGATGTTGATCCACCCAGGATTGACATTGACCCCTATGTGTAGTATTAATAGGGCATGGAG
Organism: Torreya grandis; assembly: GCA_037957365.1. NCBI lineage: Eukaryota > Viridiplantae > Streptophyta > Pinopsida > Cupressales > Taxaceae > Torreya > Torreya grandis. The sequence continues at coordinate 3,825,441 of JARHVA010000015.1, read as the reverse complement.
TAAACATGTTAAATAAGTTGTTCTCAAGATTTCTAGTTTTCATTTTATTCCTAATGTCTTGAATATCATTTGACTGACTATTTGCCTTTAAGACTGTCTTATTTGTTAATTTTATGATCATCTTGGTAACCATCTTTCTTTGAGAAAATGTATTCTATTGTCATTTATTTTTGTAGGTAGAAAGGATTTGATGTTGATCCCTATCGATCAATGTCAATTTATACATATCAACATTGATCTCCATGTGAATCAATGCCGATCTCTATCACACAAAAATAAGAAAAATCTTGAGAGAAAAATGACACAAATTATTTGTTCATCCATGAAAGTGCTTCAAATCAGGCAAAAACCCACTAAACATTATAGGACTTAAGATGGAAAGGGGACAAAAATTGGAATTGTTTAAGTCTTGAACATTTAATATTGGTGCCTAAAAGGAATTTAGTTTTTTTTATGCTTAGATGTTTGTGAAAGACTTTACAAGTTTTCAACTAAGGACAAAATGCCAAATTTCATAGACATTTCACTTTAGTGAAATTAAATAAACACTCACACTTAGATTACATACTCTTAAGAGTGTTTTGTTTTATGCATGTTATTTCAAAGTTATTTATTTTCACAAAATGATTTATGCATGTATGCGCTCCCCCCACCCCCTTTAGGGAACTTAGGTGACCAAAAGTTCTCTTTCTTTGCATTTATGTCTTCTCCAAAGGAATGAAAATAATTTTTTTAAGGATCTCCTTAAATCCATATGGCTTGGGTGATCTAAATGTGACCTTAGATTATTTTCACTTTTTATTTATTTTATGAAACTTGTCTTGTGAGTGGGAGTTCATAGCCTCCTTATGAGTTCTCTAAGAGTACATTGACCTGGGGTTTCATCTTCTATCATCATATCAACCCCACTCCATGGTAGGGTATATAAATTAGGGCATGGATATTGTAATTGCCAAGGGATTGAGTGACTATCCTCTCCAATCATAATGAAAACTTGAGTCAAGTTTGGATAACTAGGGGATTCCACTAAGAAGTACATAGATGGAATCACTATGTAAAGGAATAAACCCTTGCATAGTAAGTTAGTTGTTATGAACTCAATTGATGTGATTGTATCTCTAGTGTTAACCACACTTGGGACCATCTAAACATGTAAAACATATAGTTTTAGAACAACACCACTTGACATAGATATACTATTGATGTAGGTAGACTAGCTTGAAGTTCCATGTCATCAAATAATCTCTTGAGAGAAGAGGGTATAATAACCCTACTTATTCATGCACATTTATTTTTGTATTAACACTTAAAATCCTCTCAATATCACATATATAGATAGAATTTGATATTACTATATAACCTTGTCAGTTTTAGGATCTAGGACATTACACTTAGGTGTTTGTGTCATTTTATACTTTATTACCTAGTTTTTGAGTCGAAACTATCTATTTTGTTTGTCATTCCATGTTAAAATAAGTTATATTTATACATCACTCTTTTATTTGAGGAGGCATTGTGCAAACCATTTTTATCACATAAATTATCCTTTGTCTTTTATCAAAATCTTGTTTGTGTGTGTTATTTGATTGAAAAGGGTAACATTATGCTACCCAATTCATTTCAATTTTTGTGCCTTGGAATCTTAAAATAAACCATTTTTACATCTTTAGAGTGTGATAACATCATTATGTTGCTCGATTTGTTTGATAGGCTTATTTGTCTTGTGCCAAATGCCATTTTTTGAAACTAAAACTACATGTGCCTTTTAGATATTTATCTAGTACTGTTATGCCATTCACCTTTATCAAGCTTGTTTTTTGATCAAAGAATCCTAGTTTCCTAAGTTGAGATTTCAATTAACCTTGACAAGTTCAAATCTAAAAATTGATTGATTTATGTTTATGCCTTGTCTAATTTAGGACCTAGACATTGATCTTTCTCTTTTGGGTTATGTAACTTAGGTTAATTCTTTACCTAATTTAAAAACTATTTTTTATGCCTATATTTGAGAGAAATAGCCTATCTTCTTCATGTATTTTATTTCATGCCTTATACCAATTGACCAAATTCATGTCTAAATTCAAATGCCTAGTCTATGCCAAAGTGTTTCAGATTTGTTAGATTAAGTCTCACCTTGTTTTTAAGTCTAGTTTTTGTGCTCATTTTGCCAAAAGTCCTAATACATACTTGTTTTGAGCCTATCTTTTGTGTCACATTTGGCCAAAAGACCTAGCAAATTTTGTTTTTTTAGGTTAGACTTGTTTGAAACACTTTAGAATTAGAGTTTGGCATTCCAATTTTTATTCAATAACATGATATTTTGTGTGAGACATTTGACATTAGACATTTATCATTAGGCTATATTGTACCAAGTTTTAGCACAAGTCATTTTGGAGATATAGCTCCCCTAGACCAAGTCAGAACAAGTTCAAACCATTTGTCCTTTGAACAATGATTTTTAGATTTTGTAGAAATCTAGGGCTTTTAGAGAATGTTCATCATTGATGTGGATATGTCTCATTATGCTCCTGATAGAGACATGTACAATCTAAGTTATGATAGAATTATCACACAAATTAAAAATTTTCAAGACCCCTATGGTGAAGAAATGGTTTGTGAGATGGATATTTATCCTCCTTATAATCCTCAATTTGGGAAATAAAGCTAAGTACAGTGTTTGGTGACACCTTATTTGGGTTGGTTGATGTATTATCTTTTCCCCCTTATAGTTCATGGTGTCCCCTTTACCATCTATACCATTAACCCTCCTTTAGATTATGTGAGAAACCAAGCTCCATAACATCCATGGAATACAATTTCAATTATAGGCCCTTATCATTTGGCTTGTGTGAGAAACCAAGATCTACAATGCTTGACCATTACCATTCTAGGATTCCAAGTATGGTAGCTCATTATCCCAACCATGTTGTGACCTCAAACTATACAAGTCATAGTTATTCTACGAGGCCATAAGCTAGCCTTTGTTAAGCCTATTATTATCCAACCACTAGCCATTCTTCATCCATTTCCAACCATACCCCACATAACATAAGCCCTACCAATTGTTCAACTCCAACCAAACCAATCATTACCTTTTCAACCAAGCCAATCATTTGAAGATCAAGATATATTCAAAACTGGTATTTTTTGACTACTTGTAAACAAAGGCCAAGAGAAATAACCAATACCCAATATTTTTTTAAATACCCATTTGTGATAAGTCAACCTAGGATGAATCACACTTTTGATTGCTATGTACCTAGGGATATGATATATGGGTTGATGGAGATGCCGACATGTGGCACACATCCCCTTAGTTATATGGGTATAATATATTAGGATAATAGAGTAACTTATGGAAGTAGTACATTGGGTAATGATCGGCCTACATTGGATTAGGAGGTTACTCATCCATGGGTTAGATAGATGTATATATATAGGGGATGAATATCATGGTAAAAATATCAGGTAAGCATTGAGTCTTCTATTATAAGAGGATATTGGAGGTTGTCCCCTCAAAGAGACATTGTGGAGTTATTCCTTCCTAAAGGAGTATTATATGGTGTTTTTCTACCTTAAGGGTATTTCTACATATAAAGAATATCAAGATCATTACAAGTGGTATCAGAGCTTTGATTTGGGCAATTTGTGGAGCAAAACTCTATTTTTTTGAATCGTCAATAAATTTTTATTAGTTGCGAATATTTCCACAAATTTTTTACTAGATATGGATAATATTTCAAATAAGAAACAGTAAAAAAATTGAGATTTTTTGATTCATTTTGAGGGAGTTATTGATATTTTAGGGTTTATGATAATTTCACTATATCTTCTGAAATATAGGGAATTTTTATTTGAAATTTTTATTGGAGATGTAAGCAGATATAAGAGAAGTATAGTCAAAATTTCAAAATTTTTTGAGTTGTTGGAGTGATTTATTGCGATTTTATGGATCAATTTTGACATTTTAGGGTTTCATGAACCTTGATTTTGTGGATCATGGAGTTGCAAATATTTTCAGGGGAAGGTGATATTGATGTTAGAGAATGGTGGCTCCTTTTGGAGAATCATTTTACAAAAACTTTTGAGCAAAGATGATTAACTCCTTTTTTGTTTGGGCCTGCACTAGATTGGTTTGATCAATTGAGCTGTACAGAAAGGTTTTATTCATGAAAAGAAATGGAACAATTTTTTTTAGATTGATGGGCTATAAAACAAGAAGTAGAAAAAGAAGAAGCAGTAGAAGAAGAAGAAGCAGAAAAAGAAGAAGAAGAAATAGAAGAATTAGTAGAAGAACAAGAAGAAGAAGAAGAAGAAGAAGAAGAAGAAGAAAAAGAAGAAGAAGAAGAAGAGAAGGGTTCAAATAATTTGGCTCCAAAAAAATCTGAGTCAATTTTTCAATTTCATGGATGCATTCAAAAGAAGAAGGTGGTTGTGTCCATAAACCCTAACATCAAGTATAACTTCATTAACATGAATGTGGCCAAGCATCTACATGTTCAAGCAAATAATATCAAGGAGGTTCAAGTAGATGGTAAGAATATTTCAATGTTTGAAGATCTGAAGCTCATTATGGAAAAATATGTTTTGCATTCAGATTTTTATGCTTTGGATATCGCTGATATGGATATAGTTCTTGGATATCCATGGTTAGAGACTTTGGGAACAATGAATATTAATGTTTAGAAAAAGTTCATGAAGTTTTGGTATAATAAAAAGAAGATCACTTTACAAGATATCATAGTGAAAAAGGCACCAATAACAATCCAGGTAAATCATGAGGATAAAATGAAAATAGGTGACGAAGATCATGATGAAGATTCAGATGATATATATAAAGACACACTATAAATGAGCACTTCATCTACTCAAGAGATAAAAGGAAAATGTGGAAGAGGTAGAAGCAAAGGTGGATAAGGTCAAAGTATTGGAAAAGGTTGAGGTATATAGACACCCACATCATCATGAGAGGAAACAATCATGGAACTAGGTGAGGAAGTGTCATAACAACAATCATTTTCTCTATACAGGAAATAAAATTTCCAAACATTATGGATATGCATGGAATCCAAAGAAAAAATACTATGGCACATGGAATGAATGGGGAAATCACTATGACTATGCATGGAAGAATACCTACTATGGTCATGGTTCGAATCAGAGTAGTGCAGTGGAATATGGTACATGGAATAAAAAGAGGAATAATTATGATTGGACACCAAAGCAGTATAATTATGATCATAAATGCAAACAAAGGAGCACAAGGGAATTTGGAAATAAGCTTGGAGAGCTATCACCTACCAAGATCACATATGGATGGCTAGATGATCGAGATTGGAGACAAGTGTGCAATGATTTGAAGCACACTCATTATTTGGTTTCTTCCTATGTTTCAGGGATGAAACATGTCAAGGAGGGAAGGAATGCTATGTACCTAGGGATATGATATATGGGTTGATGGAGATGTCGACATGTGGCACACATCCCCTTAGTTATATGGGTATAATATATTAGGATAATAGAGTAACTTATGGAAGTAGTACATTGGGTAATGGTCGGCCTACATTGGATAAGGAGGTTACCCATCCATTGGTTAGATATATATATATATATATATATATATATATATATATATATATATATATATATATATGTAGGGGATGAATATCATGGTAAAGATATCAGGTAAGCATTGAGTCTTTTATTATAAGAGGATATTGGAGGTTGTCCCCTCGAAGAGACATTGTGTAGTTATTCATTTCTAAAGGAGTATTATATGGTGTTTCCCTACCTTAAGGGTATTTATGCATATATTTAATATCAAAATCATTACATTGATCCTATACATGTTTTCGAGGAGTCTCATTTTCACAAGCCAATCTTTGTTGTGTCACTTATTAATGATTAGAACCACCTTTAGGAAAATCATTACCTCAACCATTGTCCTATTTTTATAGATACTCCCATTGAAAAGCTAGTCTCTATGAAGTTGTCTTTTGACCTTTTCCCCCTTGTTGAAGAGTCTCATTTTGACAAACTAGTTTTTGTGGAGCCCATTATGCCATCATAATCCATTACATGTCCAATACCAAACATTTAACAAAACATCATTGTAACATCATCCATATTAGATGAAGAATAAACATTGAAGTTAGGTTTTGTTCTTGAATTGACATTAGATTTAACATCGAAATTAGAATCAATGTTAGTCTCAATATCATATTTAGAGTCCCTTGAGTCAGAATCAACTTCAAAATTAGAATACATTCATGGCTCTAACAATATTGGTTATGCATGCCTTATAGATTAGTTTGAATACATTTGTGATCCTTCCATAGTTTTTAAGGATGATTAATTTAGCTTTGACATAAGTTCTCCTAGTAAACTTTATGAGGATTGTGTTGCCTCTCCCCATTCCATTACCATTTCACATGCCATTAACACCAACCATCCAAGACATTATATTGACCTTCCACCTCTCAAAAGTGTCTATTGGGACCGATATAATCACACCTTGTTGAAATGCATCCACGGTGACATATCAATTACAAAATATCAGGGGGAAAGACCACATTCATGTAGAAGAAGAAAAATCTCCTATTGAAACCTTTCTGAAGGCATTAAGGGGAAATCAAAGTCCAAACTCATTATATTCTATTGAAACCTTTTTTAAGGTGATAGAAGATAATCAAAGTAATAATTCAACATTCATTAGTGAAACCTTCTCATAGGTTCTATGGGAGAATCAAGATAACTTCATTAGTGAAAACCTCTTTGAGGCTCCAATAGCTAAGCATAATTTTTTTTCAATGTTTGATGAAGACATTATTAAATATGAAATAAATATAGCTTCCAATCTACAACATAATCATATGGTAGCTACTCTTTGGCCCAAACAACTGAATAATTTTATGGTCCTATTGGGAGCATATTCAAAATTCTTTTGCCCTGCCACATCCAAAGTTATGTCAAATCCAAAATTGACAACATTGTGTGTGCCTAAAAATATCAATTTTCATCTATTACCTAACCATTATACATTCAATTATCATCCACCTTTACATACCCAAATCAAATATATCATCCACTTTTTATCCATATTTACCATCCCTAGCCACACTTTCCTTTATAGAGGCTACAAAGATACCTTATCTTGAAGTTTGAAGAAAATATAATGAAAGACCAATGAAGATCAAAACAACATTCTTGGAGTCCAAATTTTTAGTAATTTTTTGGTAAATTAGCTATTTATAAGAGGTGTTGGCTAGTAATTTACATGATTGATTATTCTAGTTGTATCATATGTTGATCATGATGTGCATTTACACATCAATAAGAACAATAGAATCATATGCCATTTGCCTTTTCCTTGGACATGATCATATATATTTCCATTTACCATTTACCTTAGCCAAAAACATTTAATTTTCAATTTCCATTGGCCAAAAACCATACCTTTCCATTTTCCATTTCTTCTTGCCATTGTTTCATACCCTATCATTTCCCTTACCACTTCAGAGAAACCCTCTTACCATTTTACCCAATATTCATACCAACATTATCCTAAACAATACCCTATGCCATCCTACCATGCCATCTCTATTTGACCAAATCTTTTTTTTAGCCATCCTACTCAACCCTTTTTATCTTGATTCCTTTGGTTCTTCCTACACCTTGTACGAAAGGATTCTGATTGAGTTTCAACAATTTAACAATTATGTGTTTAAATTATAGTCTATAAAAGTAGTGTGACATTTGATCTATCAAGTTATCTTTCATTCACATTTGACTGGTGCTATTGATTATAATTACCTATGGGCAAATCAATAGTCCACCTTATATTACTAGTTATAACCACCTATGGGAAAATTAGTATCACTAACCTATGTCATTGTTTCCTAATTATAACCTCCTTTGGGTACATTATGAACAATACCTTTTATCATGTATTACCACATCACCTTACCATTACTATTCTCATTTTCCTAGCCATTTTACTCAATTTTAGAGATTTTTGTGACCTAAAAGTTCTGACAACCTTTTGAGTTGGCATAAATACTGTGACTTGAGGTCCTAATAGGACTATGTAGGTTATGATCCATTCTTGTTGAAGTTATCTTAGTCCCCCTTTCCATATGATGCCATCATTTTTTGGTCAACATAAAAAATGCTCTCTCCATTTTTTGAGGGTATCTTATCAATCTCTAATGAGTTAAGATACCTTAAAATTCCAAAAATATTCAAAAAAATTAAAATCCAGAAACATTTATCCTGTATAAGCCTAGTTAGTCATCCTCGATCTACCCTACTAGGGCAAATCCATTATTAGGAATCTTTATTTTAATTTTAATTTTAGGCTTTTTGTGTGATTCTTTGCTTAGTTATTTGTTTATTTGTTTGCCTATTTGTTTGCTTTCTTTTTGTGCCTTAGTTCAGTCTATATGTTTTCATTGGGTGATTCCTAGTCATTATTCTTGAGTATATCCATATTTATATGTCAACATTATCATCATGGTTTTTTATCATTGGTACATTATTTTTAATTTTTTATTAGATTAGGAGTCAGTCTTTTTTCATATTTTGGCTAAGTTATTATGGTGTTTTATATCATGATGCATACTATCACATGCTATAGAAAAGATCAGCTTGAGAAGTCTTACAAGCAATGGAGCCATAAAAAATTCTCCTTGGTAACCTTGGTAAATCATCCCGCCCATCTTCATCTAATCAACCCATTGACCATTCTATTTATATCAATGATAATAAGGATGAGCATATCCACATTTGTAGGTACAACCAAATCCTTTCACATTGATTAATTCTTATTCTTATATTCATCACTTTATACTTATTCATATGCCTGGTTGTTTATGAATTATTCAGTCATTAGACCATTGCATCTATGCCTATGCCTATTCATCTTTAATATATGCGACAAGTTATATCCTTGAGTTTTTCTTTCTAATCTTCCCTAATTATGCACAATCAAAAATCATTATTCAATCTCAGTCATCTTAATGATTATAATCACATGTGGAAAATCATTATTTTGACTCGTTGAACCTAACTAGGGCATATGCCATTATTAATAATTATAACCACCTTTGTCAAATTAGTGTCTCAAACATTGTTACTAATTATAACCATCTTTGGATAAATTAGTATTTTTTAGATCAACACATGTAAGCATTATCTCAATTAGATTAATCTCACCCATAGGTTAATTTAATTCTTCTTTTATCCTCCATATGATACTAATTATAACTGCATGTAGGCAAATAATTCTCTTCCACTCATTTTAACATTTGGTACCATCATTTCCTTTTTTGAGATACCAATCACCATACTAATTTCTCCCTCGATGGGGCATCTACATTTCATTCATTACCATTGAATTCATAGACATTCAAGACCTTTTCATTCTTTGAGAATATGCTACTATGCCCGTAGCTTGCAATGCCTTCCCAAATAGGAGAAAATTGTAGACACCTAAACTAGCCACAACTAGATTCCAATTGGACTTTAGATTGATTCCTACCAACCATTGTAAATTAAGCCTGAGAATCACTAAACATCCAAAATTTGCTTACATATCATTCATCAAAACTTAGAATCACATTGAGGCATCCCTAATTGGGATATCCTATCATATGCAACCATAACTTCTTAATGATTCATCTCTAAGCATCTTGCAACATCACAATAGTAAATTTGGCCTATGGACCTATTAAGTAGGGGACATGAACAAATATCTAATATTGAAAGAGCTAAATGGCTAATCAAAATTAATTAACAAGCTAAACCAATTTAAATGTCTAGTTGAATTATCCATGTTTAATTAATGAATAAATGAAAAAGGAAATTAAAAAATGCAAACATCCTATCCTTTCATCATGACCTTTGTGAGTTGTCAAGCTCTTTAAAAATATCCTAAAATATCTCATTTTGGAAGTCATGCATATTCATTAAAAATCATAATTACTTGACAACTACTAACTCTATTAGGGTTATATTTGACTCACCTAGGTTAGATTTTAACTCATTACATGTTTAAACTCCACCTTAACTCACCTTGGCTTGGGGTTAAATCAATTTTCTATAAAATTAATGCCTTGCCTATTAAATTCTAAGTTATTTTGGTGCAAAGTTATTATGACCAAATATCTTCAACAAGCTCTTTGATGTATTGTTATAATGCTAAAATTTTCTTGCAAGTAGTGTTATAATGCTAAAATCCTAAGCCAAGCCACAACACAAGCCATGGTGCCAAGGAGAGAAGGAGATACATAACCTCCATTTCCAAAGATTATTTGATACACAAATTGAGGAAGCCACTCAACAAAGCATTTAGAGATATAAAATAAGGTAATGGATTTGTTATATTTTGCATTCTGGTTGTGCTTTCATTTGTATTTTATTACTAAGCTCACCCCTCAGATCCAGGCATAATGTGTTAGTGTTAGTGTGTTTCTTGAAGTTTTTATTGCTTGAACTAACATACTACTAACCTCTCTTCTTTCCTTCATATGATCGTAGAGCATTTAGTGATTTATTTGTAACCACTAAAGGAGTTTTTATAAAGGATTTATTGTAGAAGAGAGTGATTTTGAGTTATTAATGAAGTTTGAAAGCTACTATTTTTCATATGGCTTTTTCCCTTGCTTGTTTGTAAGGGTTTTCCACATAATCTCTATATAATGCATCATCTTTCTTGTTCATGTTTTGTGTAACTTATTTTTCATATTTTATTTCCTTGCACTATAATATTATGTCATTTATCTAACATGTAGTATCAGATATTTATTCCTAACAAACATGACATCAATGGTTTGACAATATCTACAAATCTATAAATAAATTTCCTCATAAAATTTATCTCACCAAATAAAAACTTTAACTCTTTCTTGTTTATAGAAGGTGTCAGCATAGAAATGTCTTAGATGCATTCTAGATCATTAGAAATGCCATCCTTAGTGATGACATGGCCTAACAATTTTCTTCCAATAACTCTAAAGATGTTTTTTTTTTTATTGAGTGATACTCCATTCTCTTTATACCCATCAAATACTCTTTGTAGATGATTTAAATGGTCAACTAGAATATTTTGAATACATTATTAATTCATCCATATAAATGATGATGTATTCCCTAATGAGTCTCTGGAAGGAAAATTCCATAACTCATTGTAAGGTTTTTCCTACATTGATTAGGCTGAAAGGCATCATTTTGTATACAAATATTTCCCACCTAGTTATGAAGGTAGTTTTCAGTATATCCTATGCTTCTACCATCACTTGATTCTAACTTAAGAATACATTCAAGAAAGACATAATCTCATATCCACTTACCATCTAAATTACATCATCCAGTGAAGGCAAAGGATAGTTATCCTTTTTTGATGCTAAGTTCATATTTCTAATGTCAACACAAAGCCTAACTTCTTTGTTATTTTTCTTAACTAGTACTATATTGGCCACATAATTAAAATGCCTAATTAGAAATATAATATTAGTATCCAATAGCTTTTTTACTTATATTTGGAGGGGAGGTTCCATAATTATATTTACTAACCTTTGTCTCTATTTAAATGGTTTATGCTCTGACTTCAAATAGGATGGTATGTGTGATGACCCTAGGGTCAATAAATTTATGATCTTCATATGTCTAGGTGATCACATCTTTTTATTTAGTCAGCATACTCTTCAACTTTTATTTCTCACTTTCAATGCAACTCAGACCAATTATCACTTACTAAGTATTTTGTTCAATGCCTAAATGTTTTTTGATAAAATCAAATCCAGTTTATTTAAGATGTTTTTTCTTCTGATCTTGTGGATATACATAAAAATATCAATCTAAAGAAACCATACCCAAATGAATGTGGTTCTCTTTTAGATATAAGACACCATATTCTTCTAGTTCTTCAACATGCATGGGTTCAACATCCTTTTCATCTATTAGCTTAGATTCAAAGGCTCCAGAGCTATCAATGAATTGTACAATTTGTTTATCATCCTTAAATACTTGAAAGTTTTCCACGTTGTCAGGTACTAATGTACAAAGAACCAACTCCATAGATAATTTTTTCATCTTGGATTCTTAGATCAATGCTAGATTGGTATCTAAATCTACTAGTGAATTTGTCATCTTGTTTTGTTCCCTTGGGATGGCCCTAATGTTGAATACTTCAATGTATTTGATTGAATCCCATGCTTTGTGTTTGTACTTATTCAAGTAAGTGAGTTTACATTGATATTTATTTCTGATCTGGTTAACAACTAGTTGTGAATCACCAAAGATTTATAATTTCTTGGCATTCTTTAGTTTGAACTACAGACCAAGGATCAAAGTTTCATAATCAACTATATTATTGGTGTAAGGGAATTGTAGCCTATAAAAAACCAAATATTTCTTCCCATCTGAGTCGATCATAGCTATGCCAAAACCTAAACCTTGTTTTGATCTTGTTGTATCAAAATGGAGAGTCTATAACTAAGGACTTTCAAAATCTTGTTCATAAGGTTCTTATTTGGTAGTGAATGTATACATACCTACATGTTAGGATACAAAGTCAACATTTTCATTCTTGGTATTGTATTATGGAATCAAATACTTCATATTTGGTTCATGGTCTATTTGGATTTAGTTGGATACTCCTTTTCATGGAAACCACATTTGACAAATATGTGGCCATGTGTTCATTCAATGTCTTTGACCAATCCTGACTCAACAACAAGACAAAAGTTTCAAGAATGTCAACTACCAAAATATCTATGTACTACTATATACATGGCTCAAATGAAATTTGGATGTGTACTTTTTTGATCTCTCCAGAACATGAAGTAGATGACTTGTCCATCTATAGAACCACTCTTTTTAACTTGTCTATGGTCAAACCCAATTTATTGCCTACAAATATATCCATCACATTGGATGAAGCACCTGAGTCAACTAGATAATTATGCATGTTCATTTTGTATATTATTATGGTGTTGGAAATATTGTCATTGATGTCAAAGGTCTAGCATTATTGGTGATAAAGGCCCCATTGCATTTAATATTGTTTGTAATAGATATATCTTGGCTAATGTGAGTTAATATTTAGTTAATATTAACGAATATATTTTTGGTTGCATATGAGACAAAAGAAGGGCCCATGGAGAAGTCAAAGAGCCACAGGGTACAGACAAAAGAAGGATGGGATGCATTTTCCCATGAAGAGTCATCTTGGGGAATTCCAAGAGTCACCAAGTGAAGACAAAAGAGGAAGGGTGAAATTTCTCATGAAGGGACACTTTAAGGAATAAGAAAAGTCACCAAGATGAGGACAAAAGAGGGAAGGACGTTTTTGGTCATGAAGGGTCACCACATGACTTTTCAAAGGCAATAATATGAAGGGTCATACAAGTTTGGTGCCATTTTCCATGAGGATTGAAGGGTCACAAAGGGGGAAGGCCAAAGGTCATTTGGAAAGCTATAAATAAAGGCTTGAGAAGCCATTTGTAATATGAGAGAGAGAGGTTGATTTGATATTGTAATATCTAGCTTAAAAGAACAATTGTGAGAGATGAATATGATTTGTATTTGTTGTATCTAGCTTAGAAGAGCAAAGGTGAGAGAGGAAAGAGATGTTGTATTGAACTATCATTTGTTGAGATAAAAAAATTGAGAGATAGATGTGTGGTATACACAAAGGGGTTGGTGTTCCTGTGGGTTAGTGCTCATGAATTGTTGTTGGGTTGGTGATAGGCAAAGAGGTTGGTGCTCCTATAGGTTGGTGCTGATGATTGTTATTGGGTTGGTGCTCGACAAAGGGGTTGGTGCTCATGTGGGTTGGTGCTCATGAATTATTGTTGTGTTGGTGCTTGGCAAAGGGGTTGGTGCTCCTGTGGGTTAGTGCTCGGCAAAGGGGTTTGGTGCTCCTGTGAGTTGGTGCTCACGAATAGTTGGGTTGGTGCTCAGTAAAGGGGTTGGTGATCCTACAAGTTTGGCTTGCGAATATTGTTTGGGTTGGTGCTCATTCATATACTTGAGATTATTCTCCATGGTTTTTCCCACATTGAGTTTCCACATTATATCTGGTATCTCTCTCTATCTTGTGTGGTATTTATTGTTTGAGTTTTATTGCATATCTTGAATGTTTGATTAACTGGAGTTTGGTTAAAGGAAAGTTTTATAAGATATATGATATACTGATTCACCCCCTGCCTCTCAGTATATCTCATGCTTAAAAATTGGTATCAGAGCATGTTCCTTCAGAAAGGGTTTAACAACTTGAAGGTAGATTAAATAAAAGCATAAGATGGCCAAGCAGCTAAAGAAGGAGAATCAAGAGTTGAAATCTATGGTTGAGGCTCTTAAGGAATAGGTGTGTATCTTGGATTCTAAGTTGGTTATAGAAGTAAAAGAAAATAAGATATTTATTTAGGATCTTAAGAATCAGTTAGAGGTTGCAAATTGAATTTTAACATCAAAAGAAGAAGAGTGTAATCAGTTGAAGGATGAGTTAAGTTCTTTAAAGGATAATCATGAGAAACTTATAATCAAGGTTGAGAAAGACCATGAAATATTAGTCCAAGGAAAGAAGGATGCAGGTTTTGAAGGCAAATTAAAGAATTCGATCAGGCAGCCCAATGCTTTTAAGTTTTCAAATTCTTTTCATGGCCATTGTTTTGTTTGTCATCATGTTGTTCATAGGGCAAGAGACTGTATGAGGAGAAGTAATCAGTCAAAGGGAGATCTCAGTCACATTCAAGAAAAAGGTATGAGAAATATTGTTTGCTTTTGTTGTCATGAGGTTGGACATATTGCTAAATTATGTTAAAATAAAGTAAAGAGATATTCAAGGTATGTCAAAGGATATAGAGCCCCTAGAAAATATGAGAAAGACAAATTCAGGTTTGGAGACCTAAAATAGTAAAGGTTGATTAGGTTGAGTTTAAAAGTGAAAATGAATTACTTGTTATAGTAGATAAAGAATCAGATAGGAAGGATTGTGCAGAATCTCTTGTTACGTTTGAGCATGAGATTTGTCAAGATACGATAGTTGAAAAAGTTGAGAAAATAAAAAACATCATAAATGATAAGGTTAGTAAGTCAAAAAGGCTAGACATGATTAAATGGATTCTAAAAGAAAAACACAAGAAGATCAAGGAAGAAACAAAGGAGATGTGGGAATCTCTTGAGATTTGTTTCTAGGACCCTTTTGTGTGGGGTGTCTCTTCTAGGCTTTATGGAGACACTTTTAAGAAAAATTGAAGCATGGTGGATGCTATTGGGTCTTGGCTATGTTGCATGACAAGAAGGTGAGTTGGTAGATTAATTTGTATATCTTTTGAGGGAATAGATTTTTGAAGAAAATTTTGCATCAGTATTATGGTTTGAGGCTATTAGAATGATTCTTGCATATGTAGTGTTTCAAATGATTATGGTCATAAGAAATTAGAATATTGAAAAAGAGATAACAGTTTCAGAAAGAAGGAGAAGGATACTCATGCAGATTCAATGAAGAAGGATCAGAGTTTCAAAGCTCCATTCATCAAGAAGAAGGATCAGAGTTTCAAAGTTCCATTCATCAAGAAGAAGTCTCAGTCATATTCATGGCAGAAGAAACAACCTGAAGATTCTATGTTGGTGCAAACAGCTTTGCATGTAAGAAATAAAGATCAGCCA
Organism: Torreya grandis; assembly: GCA_037957365.1. Classification (NCBI taxonomy): domain Eukaryota; kingdom Viridiplantae; phylum Streptophyta; class Pinopsida; order Cupressales; family Taxaceae; genus Torreya; species Torreya grandis. The sequence goes on along the minus strand of JARHVA010000015.1, from coordinate 3,809,769 downwards.
TGGTTCGTTGATAGTGAATGTTTGAGGCATATGACAGGAGATAAGAGTAAAGAAGATCAATGGTGGCATAGTGAAATTTGAAGATAAAACCACTGCCAAAATAGCCGAAAAAGGCATTTTAAGTTTGGATATTAGTAGAACCAAAGCTAAGAATGTTTTTTAAGCATAATCTATTGAGTGTTAGTCAAATATGTGATCAAGGATATACATTAAGGTTTCATGCTGAAGGTTATGAGATTAGAATAAAAGATTCAAATGAGTTGATTGCAGATACTCAAAGGATAGGGAACAATGTATATGTATTGTCAGATATCTTCTCAAAGGCATGATCAAAAGACACATTCAAAGATCTACGAGAGGAGTTGGAATTAATTTCTATTAATTCCTACCATTGATGTTTAACATCAATTGAGGGGGAGCTAAGTGTTAGCTCTAGGTAGGCCCTTTTCCATTGATGTCAAAGGGGAAAAATAACAGGTACAAGGACAGGTGCAAAAAATAAGTACAAGGAATAGATACAGGTTGCTACAATAAGGAGGAGTTACTATATGTTTTTAGATGACAGGGTGTGGCAGTTTCAAGATTGAGGTTGCCATCAATGACAAAGGGGGAGATTATTGGAAATATTGTCATTGATGTCAAAGGTCTAGCATTATTGGTGATAAAGGCCCCATTGCATTTAATATTGTTTGTAATAGATATATCTTGGCTAATGTGAGTTAATATTTATTTAATATTAATGAATATATTTTTAGTTGTATATGAGACAAAAGAAGGGCCCATGGAGAAGTCAAAGAGCCACGGGGTAAAGATAAAAGAAGGATGGGACATATTTTCTCATGAAGAGTCATCTTGGGGAATTCCAAGAGTCACCAAGAAAAGAAAAAAGAGGAAGGGCACAATTTCTCATGAAGGGACACTTTAAGGAATAAAAAAAGTCACCAAGATGAGGACAAAAGAGGGAAGAACGTTTTTGGTCATGAAGGTTCACCACATGACTTTTCAAAGGCAAGAATATGAAGGGTCATACAAGTTTGGTGCCATTTTCCATGAGGATTGAAGGGTCACAAAGGGGGAAGGCCAAAGGTCATTTGGAAAGCTATAAATAAAGGCTTGAGAAGCCATTTGTAATATGAGAGAGAGAGAGAGGTTGATTTGATATTGTAATATCTAGCTTAGAAGAGCAATTGTGAGAGATGAATATGATTTGTATTTGTTATATCTAGCTTAGAAGAGCAAAGCTGAGAGAGAGGAAAGACATGTTGTATTGAACTATCATTTGTTGAGATAGCAACATTGAGAGATAGGTGTGTGGTATACACAAAGGGGTTGGTGCTCAATAAAGGGGTTGGTGATCCTGTGGGTTGGTGCTCGGCAAAGGGGTTGGTGCTCCTGTGGGTTGGTGCTCGGCAAAGGGGTTTGGTGCTCCTATGAGTTGGTGCTCATGAATAGTTGCTGGGTTGGTGCTCAGCAAAAGGGTTAATGCTCCTGCAAGTTTGGATTGCGAATATTGTTTGGGTTGGTAGTGCTCATTCATATACTTGAGATTGTTCTCTATGGTTTTTTCCACATTGGGTTTCCATGTTATATCTAGTGTCTCTCTCTGTCTTGTGTGGTGTTTATTGTTTGAGTTTTATTGCATATCTTAAATGTTTGATTAAGTGGAATTTGGTTAAAGGAAAGTTTTATAAGATATATGATATACTTATTCACCCGCCCGCTCCACCCCTCCAGCCCCCCCTCTCTCAGTATATCTCGTGCTTAACATATGGTTAACAAAAAATGTGGCTTTTTAAGATTTTCCTTATAAAAACTACTTTTATATTTGTTTTTTTTAATTTGTCAGTAAATGACTTTCTAATTAAGGCTTTAAATATCAATTCTCTTTGTTTAGTGATTTGGGTTAGCTCATGAAGACTAATGTATGACTTGATCTTATTTATGTCCTCAATAATATTGTATCCTCTTCTACTCTATGTCTCTGTACTCTACAATTAATCATCTCCTATGGGAGGAAAAATATTATTGTTGGCCTTATAATTTGGAGTGGTCACATTGTTGTTCAGGGGTGTTGGAGTAGTAGTAGGATACTTATTCCTCAAATTGTAATTGTTCCTTTTTAATTATTGTGAAGCATGAATCACATAAGTATTATTATCTAGTTCATTCTCATCCTCTACTAGGAATAGGATGTCATAGGTCCCATAGACCATTTTTATACTAGGATATCCTAGAGTAGTAAAAGAATATGGTTTTATTAGATTTATAAAACCTTCATATCTATCCATTTATTTTTGGAATATATTGAAGGCAATGTAGAATTATATGCAATATAGCTCATCATGTTGTGTTGTATTATAAACTTGACACTAATTATAAAGGGTTGATTCCATGATATTTATCTTTGGCATCCTATTAAGTGTTTGTTGCTCTATACTATTTATAGGTCTATTAACATTCCTGTTATATGTCTAGAATATAATTTCTAGATTGCATTATATCCTCCAATGTTCACCATGTGCTTATGCATGTTCAAAAACTCATTACTTAATTTATATTTTGTTTTTGTGGAGTTATAAGTAGTACCCTATGTAGTAGTAACATTGAATGGTATTAAGGACTGATTCTAGTTTTACTAGTTAGATGCATACATAGAATTGTTAAGGAAGTTGAGATGTTGGTTAGGTGGAGCATGGACTAAAGGCAAATTGATATAAACCTAGCTCTAATTTTAGGGTACAAAATTCTAATTTTATTTTGGGATTAGGCTGAAGGCTGGAAATGTAGAACTATTATTAAGTGGGACCAAGGCTTGTGATTGAGGTTTCAATTATTTATTGGTGTTAAAGGCTTCGTTATAAGCTAAAGATAGTGTATCAACACTAATATATTTGTGAAGAAACATAATTGTTATAAGGTCCAAGGCATTCTTGTACATATCAGGGGCTAACCTTTTAGTAGGTTTGTAGGCAACTTCAAGTTGGTTGTACATCTTTTGTAACCTTGCATTAAAGGTTTGAAGTGATTCATTTGGTTATCTTCTCATACTTAGGAAGTGTTGGTATATAGAAATTTCACTAGTGACTTGTCCAAACTATTCCAAAAAGGTGTTTTAACATTATTCCCAATATGTAATTAAACCTTATGGGACATTAAGATATCAGTCATAAGCAACATCTTACAATGTAAAAGGAAATAGTTTGCATGCCACATCCATATGGACTAAATTTAGTATTCCCAAAGAATTTTTAAAAGCATTTAGGTGTTTTTTATTAATCCTAACTCTTGAGGGATAAAATGAAGGAAGATACTTCTTAGGGTTTCTAGATAAATCATGCACATCTGTAGTGATGTTGATAGCAGAATTTGTTAGCCAAGTTTGGGCCATTAGGCATAGAGAAAGATGGTGTTATCTATTTGGAGAGTAACATTGACATTGGGGTCCTCTTCAGATACTTTTCTACCTAAATTTTCTATAGATTTCCAAAGGTAGGTATAAAAAGTTAGTACCTGACATGGACCATGTTAATCTTAAGTATATCTAGTTCAACTCAAGTGATCCTCTTAAAAGAAACAAAAACACAGATTTAGGCCATTCTTCTAGTGCCAAATAAATTCCTATTGATGTGGGTTTTATACACACCATATAACCTTACAAGGTAGCCTATAATATTTTATGATCATTGAAAAATATTCACTCTAATGTACAAGTTCTAGGGTATTAGATTTTTTAAACAATGTATTGGTGGAATAAAGATGAGCAAAGTAGTTATTTGCTATGGATGGTTTGGATATGGAGTGAATATAGGTATATTTTATATGGGTGTATTGATGATGGATCTAACCTAGGGTAGGATTGAAAAAAATAACTCAAAAATAAGGTAGGGCAGAAAAGAAGGCCTATGAACCAAAAAAGATGAAACCTTTCTAAACCAACTCTTAAACTAAGGGTTAGACAAACAATCAGGAACCAAGGTTTGCTACAAGCTACTATAATCACACCAATAATAAAACATAATCAAGAGTCCAAGGAAATGAGAATACAGTAATTTTAAGCATATATAATCAAAGGTTACTACATTTTTAAGATTATAATTGCACATCTACAAAGGGGGATTATGATTATTATGTAAATGTATTAAAATTAGCAATATCATTATATGATTAACTGTATTTAAAAATAAAACTCATGCACAACTAAAATATTAATATATTTGTTTGACATAACTTTTTATAAGATTCAGAGGTTTGGATAAGAACCATATATGCACATCAAGACCAATTGCAGAAAAAATATCATAATTTCCTATTGATATTAACAACCAAAATTCTTAGAATATGCTTGGGAAGGGAAGGCCTCATACTCCAAGAAAATTTTAAATTTAATTCTCTAATAATATAACTATGTGTAAAAATCATGCAAAGCATGCATGTACAAAAGTGTTTAGATAAAATATAATCCCTCGACTAAAATACTATATACACACGCACAGACACACACAGACACACACACACACACACACACACACACACCAAATAAGTTTGGGATCATTAGTCCCAACTTAACTAAAACATGAAAATACGTGTGTGTGTGTGCGTGCGCGTGTGCGCGTGCATATATATATATATATATATATATATATATATATATATATAGAGAGAGAGAGAGAGAGAGAGAGAGAGAGAGTGGTGTTGATGTGGCATCACCAGAGGAGGAAACTCATTGAGTGATAGTTGTAGAAATAAAAATAGACATTGTATCTAGTTGGGGAATCAAAATTGGTCCTATAGGGGTATGCATCACTGCATATCTAAAAAACTAGGGACCATCTGATCATGTGGTATAACTTCTAGTTGACTATGTTCTTGGTTTTCATTTTGATGCTCCCTCTATGGCCTTTAGCTTTTTAAAAATGAATGTGTAGCCTCAAACTCTTTATTAATGATATCAAAACTAAGTAGGGATGGTTTAAATATTTTAATGTCTTCAATCATCAACCTTATGTGTTCTGATTCTGAGCTCTTAAACTCTACTACAAGGGCTTCAACTTTTGTCACTCTATCCTTAGAAAAATTGATCAGTTGTAGGATCTCATCATTACTTTTATATATAGTTATTTAAACTTCCTCTTTAAATATATTTTTAATTGATTTAAGGAGTGTTTCAAAATTGGGAATTTTGACTAACTCTCTATTAGACATTATCACATCAGTGACCTTCGTTTCTATCAAAATTTATAAGGCCTCATTCTCATTGTTAAAAAAATGTCCTATCAAAGCCTTCATCTATATATGTTAGTTAAGGGTTCCATCCCTTTTTTCAATTACATAACTTAGGGCCCATGAAACATCTTGGTTTTGGTGATTAAATACACTAATTCTAGAACATTGAAGAAAAAGTATAAGTATTTATTCAAATTCTTTCAGTTGGTGTCATAGTTTAAGTACCTTCATCCTCTCAGGCTGGCTTTCTCCTTTATATACTTGAATATTATTCAAAATATTATATATCCTTATGGCTACACTCTATACACTATCTATAATTTCCAAAGGGGTGTTGATAATCTATCTCTATAATAACTTTTACTTGGCCTCCTCCTTAATCTTGTACATTTCCTTTATTGCATCTCTATCTAAATCCACAAAAGAGTAGAAAACCTCTATATCTTTTATTGGATAATTTAGATTTTTTTTCCCTTTTTGCCAAGGGAAACAAATTTTCCATTAGTTCAAACTTGATTTATTCCCTTGTAAATAAGTTCATCACCTTCCTCTTCTTCACCCTTTGAATAGTTACACTCTATTTATCAAACTAGGTGGAGAATATAGGTAGTTCTATTATGACCAAATTTTATCTCTCTTCCATTTAGCCTTGCATCTCTTTAATCCATTAGGAAACAATAAGTTACCCTTCTTCTTTTGGTTGACTTGGGGATTCATAGGTAGAGGGTGGAGTGACCATTGGAAGGAAATTTATTATTATAGGTGATAATGAAACACTTATTTGAATTGAGAATTGAAGAGGTGGTTGAATAATTCTTTGTCATGTTGAAGTTTCCCTCTAAAGAGTGACTTCAGCCACATATTTGGTCAAGCCTAGAGTTTTTCCAATTGTCATTATGGATGACTATATAGGTCTGGACTGTAACAATGGTGGCTCTAATTAAGTTGAATATTTTTGGGGATTTGGTGTCCCTTTAGGATAAAGATGGAAATTGAAACCAATATTTTAAAATAGACTCTTTAATTTGGAGTCTTCATTTGTGTTGATGTCAAAAGAATAGAAGAATCAATTAATATAGAAATGAATCCCCTAAAATAGTCAAAGACAAATCTATAACTTGAGTATTAACAATAGTAACATAATAAGTAAGAGAATAAACTACCTTATTGATACTTAGTCTTTCTTCTTTAGTGAGTATCTACTTGTCTAATTCCCTAACTAGAATTTATTCTTCTTGTAAGATTCCTAAGCTCATTGCTTTATCCTTTTCTAATTTTTATTCTTCTTTTGTTGCACCTTGAGTTGCCTCCTCATTTGACCTTGATTATAATGCAATCATAATTTATGAATTTACTTCATACTCATTAGTAAGACAGTGAACTAAAATTATTACATTCCCATGCTTCTCTTCCTTTATTTCCTCCTCAATGGATCCTCCAAAAATAACAATACCTATTGATGGTCTTTCCTTTAATTGTTGAAGTTTGGATAAGGTTGGAAAGAATTTGTATTTCCTTTTTTAAGTGGCCATGGTGGGAATAGGAGGTAATGGGATGATGAAACAAATGAAGGAACCACAATGGAAGGAACTAGTACTGTAGGTGGTGGTGAAGGAATAGAGATTAGAATAATAGTGGTAGAGAAGAGTGGATAAAGAGGAGACCTATATAGTAGTAAGTGTTTGAGGAGATGACCACTCATTAGTGATAATGGATGGATATGGTAATACCTAATAAAATTTAGTGGAAGGGGGATTAGGTGCAATAAATGAGATGGAACTTTATAGAAACTCTAGGAGGCTCACATGTGTAATTATTATTAGAGGAGAGAGTGGTACCCAACAATGTGATTATTTTCCCACCTGGATGAGTTGTAGTCCTTTCAACTATAGTAATTATGCCTAAAATTTTGTTATTATCTAGAAGTGTGTAGGCTAAATGGGGACTAGGGTGACATGATAGTTTCCTTTCGAATTTGGAGGTTCTCTATCCTTTAACTATTGGACTCTCCCTCTAATAAATTGGTTTAATCTCCTATAGGAGAGGGAGATTGGTCTTGTTTTGTTGGATCCTAAGGCTATGTTATAGGCCATTGATGACTCCATGCTATTTATGATTTCTCAACCATCTCATTCTCCTTCTCCTTGGTAATCTTAGGGTCATACTAAATGACATGGGAAACTATTATGTACATTTTATTATCCCTCATATGAGTCCATACCTATGAGTCATCTGATGCATTCAAAAAAATAGCATCATGTTCATATTATTGGTGACCATATGTAATGGTCACCTGTTTATTCTGCTTGAGGAGTTGAATATGGTTTCTAACTTTCCCTTTTTGGTCCATTCCCTTAATTGAGCCACCTTTAAAATTGAAATTGGACTTGATCTTCCCTTCGTAGTTAAAGTGTGCCCTCACATAAATTGGAGTTACCTAATGCTTATAGGGGTATTATAGTAATATTATTTGTATTTAAGGAAAATTTATTCATTTATACTATTATATATTTGGTGTGCCACTTCTTTTTATGAAAAGTTTTCTATAATGTAGTATGGTGAAAATAGAGGGGGTGCTCTTATTTCTACAATTTAGATTAAGGTATAATATGGGTAATACCAATATTCTGCCATTTTAGTTATGCTTATTTCTATATTATTAGATATTATGTGCATTTTATTGATATAAATGGCTTGGTAAAACTTGAGGAAATATTTCCTCAAAAATCCTTGTAATCTCATTCTTGTACATATAGACAAACATGAAAGAATAATCCTTACAGATTCTATTATCCTCATATTATGTTGATGGATGTCATAGCTCTCCATGGGATCTATGGATTGTATTGAGGAATACATATAATAAGTATGACAACATATAAAATTTACCATCGTTTGGTCTTTGTTCATGTTTGTACATTTGGGATTTCAGTTTGACAATGACTATCTCTCCTAGGGCCACAATCTTGTTAGATGTTAGGTGAATGTCTAACAAAGGGACCCATTCTAATTACACATAAGTAATGCTCAAGAAACCATAAAATATGTTCATAAGGGTTATTTATATTATGATACCATGCCTAAATTTAATAATATCATTAGTGGAAATGTCTCTCTTAGGGTTCATTCTTTGTTTTTTCACAAGCCACTACTTTAATTTCATGTCTATAATATTGTGCTTGAGCCATACATTGGCCAAGACTTGATTATAGGCTAATTATAGCACTAAGAACCCAAGCTAACTCTAAAATTCCCTTCTATAAATATATTCAATTACATTTTTTCCTTTTCTAAGGTATAAATAGTCTCCAAAAAAAAGTACCATTAAAGAACTAATCATGAAGCAAATTGATACAAAGCATTATCTTTGGTTTCATTATCACTTGATGGAGTCCCATGGTCTTGATTAGTAATATATCATAAATTTATTGATTCTCCTCTTAGGATAGTCAATCATGTGAAGATTATGGTGTTATGGACTCCACCACATTCTAGAGGGTTGAGTAGTGTGGAAAGTTAAAATCTAGGGCACTTTTATCGAATATAGTGTCTATGTATTCGATGTTTCTAAAAATGGAATATGTGAAAGGAGCTTGGATGCATGTTTACTTTGGAGAATCTATTTCAGTGATCTGGGTTATGAAATTCATTAAAAAACTATCTGATTTCTATTTATAAATTCATTAAAATATAGTGCTTTTGGTCACTTGAGAGCTTAGGATTTCAAGGTTTGATTAATGGAGAAGTGACTTGCCTTTACTTAGATTTTCCATATATTACCAAAGAATATAAATTAAATGAATGATTTATGTGATATCAATATGAATATGGATTTTTATTTTATTCCTATTTAAATTTGAATGTTCAAATTAGTGTTGGTAGGTTTGTATTTTCCATATGGCAAATTTTTGTTGACTTTGTACGTCTAGTCACTTCTTTGAGATGTGTCAATTTTTTGCTCACTACATTTTGATTTGATATCAAACTCATTTATTCATACTTTGGTCATGCATCTCATGTATTATGATACTTGTCTACTTCTCATTTATTCAGGTCTTTAGATTTATGAGCCATGTGGAACAATCTCAGGATTGTGGGAACTCAGACACCTAAATCCATGATTATTTGAAATTATGAACTATATACATCCTTGAGAAGGCTCTAAGTATCAAGATGTTGGCATGTACCATGAACTTAGAGACTCGAGGCTATAGATACTTGGGACCATGAATCCATTGAGCTATTAACTTGAAATTCCTCCTTTGAATCTTTGTATTAATGCAATTATGTCAACTATCAACTCTAAGATTTTGGAACCTTAGGGCCATTAGATTGAAGGGCCTCTAGGCCATCATACTTACATTTGACATTCTAGGTGCCAAGTTAGCATAATTGTGATAACTTTCAAACCCTTAGAGCTCAAAACCTTAAGACCATTAGAAAATTGACTTTATTTTGAGCTTTCATGGTTATGGGTTCACGAGGTTATCCTACGTGGTGTGTTCTTAGGGCTTGAAAAATTAAAAGACTTAGAATTTCATTTGAAGTGAACTTTATCATAGTTAATCTTGGTTTTTCCACTTAGACAACCTATAATAACTCTATTGTGGGTAAGGTACTAAATATTTTGTTAAATTATGGTATGTTTCAAGTAATGTAATATTGCCATATGGCAAGGTTTTAGAGATTGAAAGCTTTAACAAACTTAGAATCTTTTGTGAAGGCTAAATGTTTCTTAGTAACATGATCATTCCACTTGTATTGATCTTAGTTAATGAAGATAGGGCCTGGATGTGAATAATTTGTAAGTTTCTGCCAATAGTCCTATGAACACATAAAAATCATAGAACACTAGGTTGAGACCCATTAGCTCTGTTAATCCATAAAAATCATAAATTCAATTATTAATAAGAATCATGAAAAATTGAGGTTTAGAATAAATCAAAATCAACACCCAAGCTTTTATTTTCATAATTTTAGAACTATGTAACATTGGACTTTGAGGACAAAATTAGACTTTTAGATTTCAAGATAAATATCATGGATCTCTATGGCTTATAAGACCCTCAATAAGGATATTCAAACAATAATGGTTCCTCATTTGAATCTATAAAATGGGGTGTGTTTTAGGTCATAAGAAAATTCTGTAGGACCCCATTGTATCTTAATCAATAGGGCAAGCCGCTCAACCCTTTACAAAGCTAATTCATAATCAAGCGAAAATGTCAAAAGAGGTATTAAAACCTTACTTTTTAGTACACATAATTGAAAATGTTTTATCATCTTTTTAGATTACCAATCAAAATAAATATCAAGATTCACAATTTAATCTTTGTAATAGTTATCTACACTAGTCATGATGTTTTCACAATCATCCTATTCACTTAGAGGAAGAAATATATGTTGTATAACCCTAAAGAACATTATCACTCAACGATTTTATGTAATCCAACCAAAAACTAGTTATATATGATAGGTTTGGTGCCATTGAGAGTTTAAGATATGAGGATATGTCCTTTGACTTGCATAATCTATTAATTTTCATGGAAAGTCTAAGCTCTCACATACTCAAATCATAAGTATGTTTTGTGTGACTTTTGAATATAATTTATATAAATGGACATTCTGTCTCTAAGAAAATTCATATGGCCTAATAATTTAACTCTAAATAGTAATCATGATATAGGTCATGTAAGAATGTCAATATTTATTTCTCCAAGGTGGAAGTTACCTTATGTGGATCATTGGTGTGACTTCTCAAACCATGTTATTTAGGTGTTATTAAATATTGAGAACCACTTTTTTATTTTTATTAATATTTATGCATCTATTGACAATATGGAAAGGGTGGCTATTTGGAAATGGATTGGTGACAAATTTATAACATTGCATTATTTTGTGTTGGAAATTTAATATGTTTAAGATGAAAACTAAAAGACTTGACCATTTAGACCCTATGCCATAAATAATTAGCGATCAAGAGGAGTGGTTGTATACGTGTAATAAATTTGAGTTTTATGACCCCAATTTTAATTGATACCCCATAAATTCCATATGGAACATTGAGAACAACCCCTACTATGGATTTGATATATTTTTAATGTCACTTGATAGAGAAATGATCCCCACGTAACTATAATTTTATTTTACAAACATTTTCCACTTCCAACTTAGAGAATTATAAAAAAAAATCATTTTCAAACACCTGCCCACATTATTTTTCATTAATTATAAATTTAATCATCCAAAATATAATTTTTTAAATTTTTCTCTAACTACACTTTTGACTAATGGGCAAACATTGGCACAATTCTGATGTGTTTTAATTTTTTTCCCAACCCATAAGATGCCTTAGATGGATATAATGGTAGTTAGATGATATCACACACACTGTAATATTTGTGAGAATCTATATTCATAATTTGGCACATAAATATCCATTCCATGAAGTTTTGAAACAACAAGTAGCAACACTGTGGAAATGAATCTATATTGTAAATTCTTATACTTTGTAAGGTAAAAATATCAAAGCCAAACTTCATTGGCTCAAATTAGGACAAAAATTCTCTAGGGAGATATTCATAATGATTAAGTAAAAATATGCAACCTAGAAAAATAAAGCTATTAAATATGGTGAGCAAAGGCTAATTGAGGTCCTAGATATGGTCCAATATTTTTTTTCCATCACAAAGAGTATTCAAATCTTAGGAACATTCCTGTAAGTGACACCAATCACTTATATAATTCCTTTTAGTGATCCCTTGAAAATTCAATCAATCCTAATGAGTTTCATGTGATATGCATCTCACCATTGATGACTTGTATGAATATGTTATGTAAATGGAAAATGATAAAGCTCTAGGTTGTGATGGGTTTCCTTAAAAATTCTAATTTTTTGGGGACTTAATAGAAGGAGTATTTTTTCAATTTTATTACAAACCTTTCAAATCCAAGTCTCTAGCAAATAAAAATTTAAGAAATTTTAGAACATTTACTAGAAATTATGGTAAATCTTGATGAAACAAGATTTGCTAGGGTTATCAATCTTATGAAATTATTCATTTTGACTATAACAAAAATGGAAAAAAAGATATGTTTTTTGGATGTAAAGGCAAAACTCACCTAATTTATATAAAGTATTAAAATATTTTGGTGTAGTTTAGTTGTCCTCTCCAAATCAAAATCTTCTTGGTTATTCTATTGATAGAACCAGGTGCATGATAACACACCTATCTAATTTAGTCCATTAAAAATTATATTTTTATAATGAGGTGTCATTTATGTTATAATACAAGCCTACAAGGTGTTCTGAATAGTGGAGAACTAATTTGAAAGTGAAAATTCAATCTTGAAGGGCAATATGAAAATATTTCCTCCTTTTTAAAGTAATTGTCACTCGCCATTGTATTTAAGGTTGTGGTTAAAAAGTTGTGAAGTCACACTAAATGCACTAAAATGTAAATGAGATTGTAGATAATATATTTCCATCGTATCCCCTAAACTAGAAATAATGTCAAATTCTTTAATCATATATTACTAGATTAGGTGGCATGTGGAAAAATGTTGAGAATTTTATAGGCATGAAAAATTCCTGACAATTTACCTTGAGTGTTCTAAGTCATTTGGTTCTACTCACATTTTTTACAAAGTGTTGTGTGAGTCAAGATGTTGAGTGGAGTTTTTTCCATTTGGCTCCCACATTTTTTCTATAAGGCAACTCAACATCAATTAATGGAAATGATACCATTTACACCTCAACATGATCAACAATATTGTCAGGGTAGTCAATGGAGGTAGAGGTTATTTCTCTGACACCTATTAAATTATAATTTTATCAAATTGTTTATTGAAATAAATATTTTTAGATTTTAATATGTTATTTTATTTTATTTTCAATTTTAATATATTTATGGATATGTTATAATTAAAATCATTATGACATTAGAAAAGTAGCATAGAGTTTGAGAAGCATCATGATATTGAAAAAATAATTTGTGCTCACAAAAACATCACATACCATAAAATAGCATTTAATGACATTAGAAACATTGTTGATCATTCAAAATAATTGTGAGATACAAAAACATCATGACCTAAGAAAGCATTATAGTATTAAAAAAGCATTGTGACACTTAAACAATCATATTTACATACAAATGCATCATAAAATTAAAAAAAACATTGTATTTGCTTTCAAAATAATCACATCATACAAAAAGCACAATAACATACATAAACATCACTAATTACAAAATCATATCAACATCAAAAGCTTCACATTTGTATCAAAACACATAAAAACATTCAAAAGATTCACATTTTTCATTCAGAAGCATGGTGCCCAAATATAGGTTCTAGGAAAATTTTAGAAAGCCTCCATGAAGTAAAACACCCAAATAAAAAAGGCCCATGTGACAAAAAAGGTAAAAAATACAATGGTAAATTCTATTTAATGTTCATTCTGACATAAGACCTTTGTTAATGATGAAATAATATAGACATAATATCCTAATAAATAAGGTAAAAATGATTTTATTTTCCTTTTAATATATCATAAAGAAAATTTTAGATATGAACGTGAAAGCCAAAAAAATCAGAAAAAAGAAGACTGAATTAATAAAGGAGGAACAAAGCTGAAAATTAGGGAAAATGGAAACACTGAAAAGAGATAAACTAGATTACTTAGTGAAAAATATGTACTATTTAATTTTTTAAAGGGTGCCTAGATGCGTTGAATGCTCAATTTAACATAGAGAGTCTAGAGATGAGCAATGAATAAAAATGAGTCTTTAGGATAGAAACATCCATTATAATTGTGCAATCTAATGACTTTACCCCATCTGAGCATAGATATTTGTGGACAATGAAAGACTCTACTATTTTAAAGAAACAAGTGTTAAAAATGAATACAGAGCAATGAATAAGACCTAAGGGATGAAGTTTATCAATTTTACATTCTTCTTGTTTATGAGTGAAGTGTTTTAGATGGTCTTATATATAATATTAGATGGTAATATTTGTCTTCCTAAACAAATCTTGTCACTCTTATTAATTCTAAAAACCTACCTAGGGTAACAAAATTTCCAAAAGTTATGGGGCCTCCTACTTCTGAAATTTGATGTGCATTGGATTCACTCCACCACCTTGATCAACTCCTGGACTACTTAGGACTCTCCCTTCTCCAACAAGATCCTCAGGAAATTATGGACTTTCTCCTTCTCGCATTTAATTTGGGAAGTGTGGATAGAAAAAAATAATAGAATATTCTAAGACTCTAGAAATTTTGATAGGGTTACTCTCAAAGTATTCAACTCTATTATTTAAAACTTTAAAGTCTCAAAAAAATAAAAGGATCAACAAAATTCTCAGTGCAAAGAAATCATAAATAAAAATAAGATCCCTTCTCTTTCATCCTCTATAGCAATCAACTCCAAGAAATCTATCAAGATTAGAATCAAATGGATACACCCTATCCAAGGTTGGATCAAACTTAACTTTGATGGGGCTTCCAAAGGTAACCCAAGCTTGTTTAGAGGTGATGGTGTGATATGATAAAAAAAGGTCATTTCCTAACTACTTATGAATGTTGTATGGGATATAAAACCATCCATAAATCCAAATCACTTGAATATTTATGGGGAATACAAGTGGATAAATACCTTGGCATCAACAAGTTCCTTATGGAAGGAGACTCCCTCAACATTATCAATTACCTTAATAATTTAAGAAAAGGATCTTGGACCATAGACAACATCATTAAAGGGATCCCAGTCTTATGTGAAGAGTTTGACAAGGTCAAATACCATCATACTTATCATGAAGGTAACCACTTAGCTGACACATTTACTAATAGAAGGGTTTTAGTGGATGCATTTAAAATTTATACGAAGGATGACTTACTCCCTCATGATTGCATCAAAAATATTAAAAGAGAAAGACCTCCCCCTTCTCAATGATGGTTTCAACATTCACCTCCTTCTGCACATCCATATGATCATGAACTATCATTTATCCCACATAGCTAGGCTCTTATCACATGAGACCCACTTTGAAACCTTCCAATTACACCATCTCTTTAGAAAAATACATGTTGCTTTTACACCCTGTATTCCTAATTGCCATAGTCACTACCCTTTGATTTTATTCTCTCACACTCTTTCCACCATGGGAGGGGAATTAAACATAATTGAGCTCATAAGCTATGTACATCTTAGGAAGGATAAAGAAGTAGGGGATATCTAAAAAACTAGTGGCCTAACTAATTTCATCTCTAATATATATGGGTATGACAAGCATCTTTGTTATAAATTTGCCAAATTATGGGAGGATCGGGTGGTCACCATTAATAATGCTACAATTGAAGTCACTAAAGGTCTTATTGATTAGGTTACTGGCCTAAAAATAAAGGATGTGAAGTTCACTAAATTTATCAGGGACTACAAAGAAGATCGAGACAAGTTTATTCAAGATGGAGAGTAGATGCCTAAGTGCATAGGAAATTTCTTACGAAAGGATGTTCATATGCCTTTTGATAGAGTTGTTGAATAGATTGTTTTACATGACATTGAATGATAGGTACTCAATTGTTCACCACTTTCATCTTCCAATTCTCATTTATTTTTGACATAATATTCCTCACAGTCTTCCTTTTTACATTCTTTATTCCATAGAATCCTCCATTTATAAGGTCAAAATGGGTAAAAATAAGGAACCCCTCCACCACATTGTCATATTCTTGATTCACAAGTTTTTCCTAGCTTCCTCTCCCCCCTCCTCTCCCCCCAAAACCTACTCCCAAGAATCATATCCCCCCTAAAACCCCTATAAACTTAAGGAGATCTGCTAAAACTTCCCTTAAGATATCCATCCCCCCCATTAGCATTGTTAGTGATGACAGTGACCAAGACTATAACCCTCATACTAAAAATATAAAATTGGCTCCCAAAAATAAATATGGCCCTGTGTCTACTCCTTCAACCTTGGTCAAAAAAAATGAATGTCGGTAAAAATGTTCCTCTATCTTCCCTTGCTCCCTCTTTCCTCCCTCTTCCCCCTCCCTCCTCCCCTCCCACCATCCATTTTATAATCACCCACCTTCTCATTCCCCCACACACCTCACCCTTGTTATTTCCACCCATCCCACTCCATCTGATCCAAAGGATAGAAAATTGGCTGACATTTCTAATAGCCTATAAATGCTTAGGTAGAGTCTCTTTTTTACCTCCATGACCAACCCTCCTTGCACCCTATCTCTACCCCCTCCCTACCTTTCTTACCCCTCTACCCAAATTTAAAGAGATATTGGAAGACCAAAATTACCTCTAGAAACTAAGCAAGATTGAAGATGAGATTGACTTTCATAAATTCATTCTTTGATGGTGTGTGAAGGAACAATAAATATTTAAGGATGTACTTCACAAGCTAAGCCTCAATGATGACATCTATTATACCAAAACTGATCTCATTGAAATTGTTTCCACTAAATGAAGGAAATACTTCATAATCTAAAAATTCAAAAATATCTCCATGAGAATCTTAAAATTTTGATCAAGTATATCAAATTCACTATGCTAAAGAGTCCTTTAAAGCATGGATATGATAAACTCCCTACCCAAAGGTAAAGATGAAAATGTTGATTCTCATTCCAAGAATGCTAAACTAAAGGGCATTGTCTGAGACACACTTGAGCTTAATCCTATAATTAATACTTCTTTGGAGTATCTCACTCATAATTGGGCCAAGGAATACAAAGAATGGATGGATCCCAGAATTAAGTTTGTTGCTTTTATATTGATTTTTTGTTGTTTTTCTTTGTCTTAGTTATTTTACTTTCTCCTAGTGCTAGATATGTTTTATATAATTTTTAGATCTTTTTACTATAGTTTTATAAGGGGTAAGGCCTCCATTTAAAAAACACACCTTTACCAATATTAAAAAAAAAATTCTAAATGAATGAGAAAATATTGTGTGATATCGTGCTAAGAGATTACCACCCATCATATAAGAATTTAATAAAATACATGAGTGAAAGATAGGGTATGTAGAGTTTTTCTTGGGTTATATTAAGGATAACAAAGTAAAAAATCTTTTAAAGCATATAAATGACCATTTTTGGCACACAACCAAGGATTTGAAGGATCTAATAGTAGGAGTGATTACCCTAGCATACTAGATGGTGATATTAGGTACCAAATGAAACTAACTAGAATGCTTTTCCATAGAAATACTATAATTTAGAGAGAGAATTTTTGAAGTATATTATTATATAAAATTTAAATATACATTGATTTTGGTTCTTGATCTATTTATGTCCTGGAAGACCTCAACTAAGGCAGTGATACCTTTACCAAATTATAATCCTAAAGATGACCTCAAAGAGTTTTATTTTTTGTAGGAAAAAAATATTTGGATTATAATATGGCATAAATTATATACACCTGATATTTTCAATTTATCACTTTATTGACAATTTTTTTACAAGTACTTGTCGATGCATCAATCTCCCTAAGTGTATGATTTAATGGGTACCTCAAGAATGGGTTGGATCAACTCATGATACTTTTTTATATGTGTATTTCTTAATAAAACATCCATACCTGATATAATGTCCCCTTAATAGATTAAAAACTTAAAAAATGTCTATGTCTAAAATTTAGCAGAACCCTCCAAAATCTAGAATCTACATTTTAAGTCCTAGAGGTCTGAAACCACTCTCAAACATCTTGAAAGTGTGTGTGTGTGTTTAATTATATGTTTGTTATAAATATATATTTCTCACTTCAACACCTATCATCCTCTTTCCTTTTTCTTTCTATCTAAATTTTTATCCATCTTATATTTATACTGTATTATCTAGGCCAATACAATTTGATATCTAACATATATTTCCTATTGTATTTACCAAGATGATATATTTTATTTACTACCTATGTTTCCCTATCTTTTTTCCTCCTACCTAATATAATTTTAATCCTTTCCAAATGTATCAGTCAGGTTGATATAGATTTGAGTTGGACAACATCCCATTGGACTATATTGGCTTGGATGATACCATCAACATTCATTACTAAATTTATTTTTGGGCATTGGATATGTATATATAAGGGTCAAGTATAATTCCTAAAGTATAATATCACACCATTCACTTTACTTTCACTTGCATTTATGCATGAGTACTCTTTGGTAGAGTTAGTGTCTTAGAACCTTATCTTGAGAAGTCTTGTGTTATTGTGTCATTAAATTTCAATATGAAGAGTTATTAGGAGTTACGAAATTATTATATCTATGTCTTTGACATATAAAATTATCTTATAAATATCCACCCCAAGGTAAGTATTTATATCCCTGCATTATTTCATTTATTTAATTATTATATTAGATATTTCTTGTTACTTTGTGAATGAATGTATGTGTATCCTTATTTATTCCTTCCCTATACCAAATTAGTTGGCATAGATATAGGATTACCTAGACTTCCCATAAATCACTATAGGTTGCATAGACTCATTTGGTTGGCTATTTCACCTTACCCATTTACAATCATCCTAACCTATATTTTAATTTACTTGTACCACTTTAAAACATTTATATTACTTGTATTTTTAAAAATATTTACCTTTGATGAGGTCTACTAAGAGATATATCCTCGTATCATAGTTTTAGGGTCCAAACCATTTCCTCTTGACATTTGACTTTTACATTACCCTATTTTATATCTATATAATTCATTGATATTTACCCTATCATCCAAGTATTAAAATATCTATTTAATTAACCTTATTTTAATCATTATATATTAAAATAAAGAGGACTTTTATAGGTCTTCCTAGCCCATGCATACACAAACTAGATTAACACTATGGCTAATAGAGTTGGGGAAGTTAATTTATCAAATCACTAGGGATATCAAAGTTTTATTGATAAATTTATTCACCTTATATGTATACACCATGGATGAGGGGAAACACTTATTTTTTAGTTAAGTAATATGTGGTATATGACCTAAATGCATTACCATTTATATTTGATGAAGATTTGAATTTTAAATAATGAGCACAATAGTAAGGTAATATTGATGGGTATAATTAAACCCACTTTGTAAAATAGACCCTAGTATAGAAAGGGACAAGAAATAAAATAATAAAGTACATAAAAGAGGGCACAAGAAGAAAAAGACCTCTAAGAAGCTCAAAGAAGTGCATGAAATTTCAACTACATGGAAATAAATAGAGGAGGAAAGTAAAGAAGACCTAAGTGAAAAAAATACCTCTAAGAGGCACAAAAAAGGGGTCGATGAAGTAACTATAAGGGAAGGAATAGAGGAAGAAATTTAAGAAGGCCCAAGTGAAACAAAGATTTCTAAGAGGCATAAAGAAGGGGTTGAGTAAACAACTTCAATAAAAATATGAAAGGATGAAAGTCATAAAGGCACAAGTTCAAAAAAAATATTAATTCTTCACGAATCAATATTTCAAGAGTAGCTAATTTGAATTATTTGGTGCCCTTCCCAAGGAGAAATTATAACTAGTCAAAAAGGATAGTCTATTGATTGTGGGGGTTATGAAATTAAATGAATATAAAATTCATTATATGTGGATGGATGTTCATGAACACTCATTAAAATATGGCATGTCATCTATTGAGAGGGATCATACTCTAGAATCATTAAGAATTATTAGAGGCATATCCTCCACAACATAGGGGTGAGCATTGCTCAATCCCAAGTAGGCCCTTCTACTTGAGACTAATCTTTCCCATAAGCCATTATAGTGTTTCAATATATTCATGTAGAGAAATTTACCAATGTGAAATAGGTAAGTATGTAATGCAATCAAATAATGAATTATAAAAGAGGATATAATAAAAATATAGGTGATATCTTGATAGAAATAAAGATATGCCATATCCCAATGACATATGTAGTACCAGAAGATTCACATAAAAATATTTAGGATTTATAATTAGAAATTAAAGATTCAAAGATAAAGAAAAATTATCTAAAAGAATGATCTCCATATATTCTTTGAAACACATAATATTAAATTAAAATCCCACTAGAGATATGTAAAGAGAATACTATATATTAATATTGTGGATAATAGTGAAGAGTATTGAGAAGACACTAGGGTGAATGTCCTAACCTTGTTACAATAGTATCAATATATATTTGATTTATCTAATGATAATACTTCCATTGCATGTTTAGAGTAACAAACTAGTGAAATAGGCAACGAGAATAGTGAAATACATGATCAAATGAATCCCTATGTAGAATATCCATTAGTAAATTTCAATTTCATAGGGGTTAAGAATCAAAATGAATGATTAACCAAGGATCCAACTCAAAAATATACTCTAGAAACACCAAAAAATGTGGAGGAAACAAATTATTATTCTAATAAGGAAGAAAAGTCTAAACCTGCCTCCTGTAAGGAACCTAATGTGCTAGATATGAAAAACATTTTGTTAATGGAAAATGATAGTATTGTAAAATATTACTTGAAAAGTAAATAATTCTAAGATGAGAATGAAGAGATTTAAAGTGAAAACACAAGTCAAAATTGTACTAAGAAAAAACATAATGAATCAAAATTCATAGAGATGAAACATAATGAAAGAGAATTTAGAGAGATAGAGCATATGAAATAGAAGTTAGAGAGACAAAGTATAGTGAATCAAAAGTTAGAGAGATAGAGCATAAAAAATCAAAATTTAGAGAAAATATTAAATAAATTTGTGGGGATATTATACGAATAAATGGGCCAAAGAAACATAAATGGATGGAATTCTTATACACTATATCTATGGATAATGTAATTTCTACTATTAGAAGGAACATACAAATAGGTATAGCTTCACAATCTTTGACTTTACCTAGAACATTGATTATTCACTCTAAAGTCTTCTCTAGTGAGGCTAATGTATTTTTGAGTTGGTATCCTTCAAGGAATCCCTGACCTAGTCAAATTAAGTACATTGGTAGAACATCTTACCGAGAGATATCTTAAAGTGAAGGAATATATAAATTTCAAATCATAGGTTAAAGTATAAATCACTTTTTACATAGTTAAATTAGGAGCTTCAACAAGAAATCATAAATTCAAATAAAAATAAGACAAATGTAAAGGCTCAAGAGCAAGAATATGAAAAGACAAGAAGGCCATTTTATATTTGGGTTTTACCCCACTTGGCATAGTAGTATGACATTGACACTCTCTGGTAAATAATTTAGATTTCCAATGACCAGTTCTGGAATACAAAAGCAAAACAAAGTTATTTAAACATGAAAAATTAACTAAGATTTGAAGTTCTAAAATCTATTGATAAAGCAATTGGTTGAAGGAGGGAAAAAAGGTGCCAGGATTGATGACCAAACACCATCAAGATAGGATTTATAACCATTTATATATTGTTTATTTCATAGTGTAACAAGCTTAAAATCACTTGAAATCATCAATGTACTCACAATTAAGGAAGTGAAAAATGTTTTGTCTAAAGTAAGGATTATAAATAGTTGTATAGATGATGCTCTTGAAGATAGGAAGGTTGATAAGGGAGATGTATTATTTATATCCTATCCATTTATTCCATAGTAACTATAATTATAAATTATAAATGTAAGCACCACTGTAGACACTGCAAACGTGTCTGCACCTTGGTCCTCCCCCCTTGGCCTTAAACCCCTATCCTAACCCTTGACCTTGGCCCCCTTTCCACCCTACCCTTGCCACCTTGGATCCTCCCTTGAATCCCTCCACCTTCCCCCTAGCATTTATTAGGCCAAATCTCTTCATTATCTTCCCCCCACGCCCATTTTGGCATCCTCGTGATCGTTCTTCCCATCCCCCCTCGCTCGGCGGCGTGCAAGAATGGGCAGAGGCTATTTTTAGCCTCTGTCCCCATTCTGCGACCGCCGACGTCGGCGACCCTTCGGCCGACGTCGGCGAAACTGCCGGCGTCGGCATCCTTCATTACCCCTTTCTGCATCCGTTGCAGCCCCCTGGACCCTTGAGCTCGCAAACAGATCTCTCTTGGTTTTTTGGCATTCGTCTTGTCTCCGTTTGGACCTCGTGCAACATCAGCAACAGGTGCAAAGGTTCTTCATCAGAGTTCTCTTCTTGCAGAATCCTCTGTGGCTTCAACAACAGCTTCTTCAATCTTTCATTCAGCAAGCAAAAAGGTAAGCAAGTCTGTTAATTGATTCTGTTCTTTAAGTTTTCAGTTATCTGCGGCTTCCTATTCCCTCCATCCTTCCCCCTGAGAGGCTGAAAAGCCTTCTCAGGACCTGTCCTCTGTCCATCCTCCTCTCACATTGTCCCACTCTTCATACCAATCCCAGACAACTCCCTCATCCCCCTTTTGCCAACAAAGACCCTGTACAGGGCAAGATCACTCCACAGTCCATTCAGACCCGTTCCCAAACTCTGTCTCGACCCTCTTAGCATCCCGGACCTGTCCACAGTCCAGAACACATCCCAGACCCGACCACAGGCCATTACCCCGACCGACGCCGGTCACTTCCCCAACCGACGTCGGCAGACCTCATAACCGACGCCGGCAGCATTTCCGACCTCGGCGACTGTCATCAGCCCGACTACTCCTTTCAGGTAATCATTGGTGTTTTCTTTCATTCCTAATCTGTTTATCACTTCTATATTCTGGCATCTTATATTTTCTTAGTCTTTATCTGTCTGTTATCTGTGGGTTGACCTCCCTTAAGGGAGTTCTTATACTTCTGGGAACAAGCTTTCGCTTGGCAACCCACTGCCTATCTATCTAACATCCTCTTGTCCAAGTTTCTTTTCGTTGCAGGTGTCATTCCTCCACAGCCAAAGAGGGGTGCTCACAAGCGTCTGGATTACGGTGCGCAATCTTTAGTCCAGGTATTCCTTGCCTCGTCCATCTTCTTTAGTTTCTTTATTCAACTTTTGAATGTAGAAAGCGAATTAGCTCAAGAAACATTCTGGCACGCCCGGTGGGACCCTAGGTTCCTCCTGGGTTCCTTTTCCTTTTCATTCATTTAGGAGCATTATGTTCTTATCTTTTCTCCTCTTTCTCTTCTTCTCAATGACACTATAAGCAGGACTAAAATGAATCTTTATTCCTTGCATTTCTAGACTAGTCTAAACATCATACTCTCAACCCTTTCTCAAACTTGTCTTCATCACATCACATTTCGACTTGGGCATTAAAACATATTGCACTTTCATTTCTGCTTGTGCTTGCATTAGTCCACATCTAGTAACTTAGACGCATATTGAATAAATCTAGACACTTGATGTTACACTACCGAACCACATGCACTAAACGAACATAAAACATACTAGAGACAAGGCCCGATTGGGATTTCATCCCCCAGCGGATACCTTACCCGTCTCGGTGACCCTACTTGGATTTCATCACCAAGGGGAAAGCCCACTCCGTTCTCTGGCGGAGGATAAACTCTAGGCGAGGTATATCTTGGCTAAGCGAGACCAGCTAACCACTGAAATCGTGAAGTGAGGGGAGCTTGCTCCTTAGCACCAGGCCACGTACCAGACCCTAACACAGAGCTTTGAGCACCTAAAACAACACCCGAAACCATCTTTAGACCGCCTTCTTCTAGGACCCATTTTTCAGCCAATCTCCCCAAACATCCATCTAAGGCATAAGCCACAATTTTTAAGGTTAATTCCTAGGATTTATCGCTTAGGCTTGTGTGTCTCTCTCTGTTTTCCTCTTCTCATCTGTTTGTTTGAGTGTGTGAGGACGCTTTCTTCTTTGTTTTTCCAAGAATCATCAAACCTTTTGGTTCTCTGAAAAACACAATTATCGACATCGGTTCTGCTACCGACATCGGCTTCATCTGTTATCGACATCAGTTATCTGACCGACGTCGGCCATATTTCTTATCGACATCGGTTTTTAAACCGACGTCGGTCTCTGTCACTGTCTTTTTTTTTCAAAAACCAGCAGCCTGAAACCTGTCCTTTCTTTGCCAAAGACTCCATCCTGGTTTTCTGAAACTGAGCAACACAGTTCCTGAGACCTGAACCTTCTTTGCCTTGCATGGTTTTGACTCGCAGCCAAGCCAAAGCTCTTGTCAACCATGCTAGCCGTCAACCACTTCCGTCTACCCCGTCCGTGACCAAGCCTACAATGGAGTTCAACTCGGAGACCGAAAGAACTCCCATTCGTCTAACCCCGCCGCAGACTCCCATTGTCCAAGAAGGGGACCAAGACTTTGAGCGATTCTTGGACCTCAACGTCAAGGCCTTGCAACATTATCTCGCGCATAGCCGAATGCGAGACTCATTGGGCAATCCAATCTATGGAATGCCAACCTCCCTTGCCGCAACTATGGCTGTATCGACAGCATCCGTAGTTCAACCTTTGGACACCCAAGCCATCGTTTCGACCACTGACCAGACTCAGACTTTGACCAATCCTCCAAGTGTGGCCTCTCCCTCTATCATTGGGCCCACTTCCACCGGGGTTCTGGCCCCCTGTCAACTTCAACCGTCTCAACCGCTATCCACTCCTTTTCAAAACCTTATCGTCTCTATTCCGCCTACCCTGGCCCCTATCAACACCAGAGTGGCCTCATATCCCTTGGCCCCCGTTACCACAGTTGAACCTCTCGTGGCGACAATGGGCCCAGCTATGTCTTCCACCCAACCACCTTTAGCCTCCACCTCTGCCCCTGCGATTAGTCATCCGTACATTGTACAACCGACTATGTCGCATACCTCCCCTAGCCTCTTCCAAGCGCCCTACAACTTAGGGGGCGCGCAACCTGTCAATCCGTCGGCAGACATCATCAAAATGCTAATGGACAAGATGACCAGTCTTGAGACCTCTGTTTTCGGCTCACGCAACACTTTTTCATACGAGCAGATCTGTAACGAGCCCATTCATCCTTCTGTCCCAATCAGACCCTATTCTAGCCAGTGGGAGCTTTCGAAGTTTTCTCGCTTTCAAAACAAGGAAGACCCACAACAACACTTGCGGGCATTCAGACATGCCTGCTACCTCATTGGCCATGACGATGCGTTACTCTTACGCATGTTTCCTATGTCTCTCTCGGGTGCTGCACTTGACTGGTACAGCTCCCTTTCTAGCCATTCTCTCTTCTCATTCACACAATTGGCTCAGCTCTTTCTCGATCACTTTTCCATCAACATAACCAAGAAGGTCTCAATCACAGACCTCTATTCTATCCGGCAATTCGAGGACGAATCCATAGTCGACTTCGTAGCTCGATGGAGAGGCCTTATCAACCAACTCTCCTTTTCCTTACCTCAGGCCGAGCTTATTGAACTCTTTTCCCAAGCCTGCGCCAGACATATCTCTTCCACCCTGAGGGTTCAAACCTTCCGCACTTTTGACGAAGCCTTCACGATGGCTCGCAAACTTGAGTTGCGTGCCATCGAGGAGAATAAAGTCAAGTTGCAGAGCAAGAATCCCAGCTCTAAGACCAATGACTCTTCCTCTGCCAAGCCATCATCATCCAATTCTAAATCCAA
Source organism: Torreya grandis (assembly GCA_037957365.1). Classification (NCBI taxonomy): domain Eukaryota; kingdom Viridiplantae; phylum Streptophyta; class Pinopsida; order Cupressales; family Taxaceae; genus Torreya; species Torreya grandis. Next base: position 3,784,042 of record JARHVA010000015.1, on the reverse strand, counting down.
GGCTTCAGCTAATGCCGTGGTTGTCAGACCTTCATCCTCTTCGACCAATCAGCCTGAGCCATCTACATCTCAAAGCGCTACTCGCCAGTTCCAGCAAAGATACGTGCAGCGGCGATATACTCCTCTCGGAGAATCATATGCGTCTGTGCTGGACAAGCTTCTCAAACAGGGGGTCCTCAATCTCCCTCAAGCCTGACCTCCTCCACAATTCGATCCCTCACACGCTATTCCCGCGTGGTATAGGGAGCATGACTTCTGCAGCTTCCACCGTGTTAAGGGCCATGACACGGAAAATTGCAAAACTTTTAAGAACATAATCCAAGACATGCTTGAAAAGGGGGACCTCATCTTAGACAATTCAAATGCACCCCCTAATCAGGCCATTGACATCTTCAAACAACCTTTTTCCAATCATCCGCCAACTCAGAACAACGTCCAGACCTTAATTGACGACAATCATGAGCACAACGTTCGAACAGTCAATACGGTCTCTCCATTCGTCCCCAATCAACCTCAAGAGGTTAGTCCATCAATCAGTTCGTCACATGTGGACGAACCTCTCTCCCTGGCTAGTTCTCCACCGACCTCTCTCATCTTGGAGGACACCTCGGCTTTACCTGCACCACCGGTCTCGCCATCCTCCGTTTTACTGCCTATGGAGGACCCGACCCTTCCTACTCCTCAACCGCAAGTGGAGGGCACCGTCATCCCTGCCCTTTACCTGCTCGGGGAGCCTCACTTTTCGGATTCTTCTCCACCTAGGGAAGAACCTGTCTCCCCTTCGTCTTCATCTAAATTTGTCATGACTTCACCACACCAGGCGTCTAAGACCACTACACCCATCTCGTCTTCAACCTCGCAACCATCAACATCTTCTTCTCAGCCATTTTTCCGGTTAGTGGAGAAAATCGCGCTTCTCCCTCCAAGGAAAGTGACGCCTCAGGGGTTGTGGGAGCGTCTTAAAGCCCTTCAACATACCCGCGCCCTCTCATCACATGCTGCTAATCCTCCTAAGGCGGAATCTCGTCAGACTCTTGACAAAGACCAGACTCTCAAACCTCAACCAAACCCGTCCAAACCGAAACCTGCATCTACCTTGTCTAAACCCATCAAGTCATTTGGCGTTCGTCCTGTCTCCGCCCTCACTCACCCGCAAGTGAAGGTGGACCTAGGCCAGACCTCGACCAGCAGTACTCTTCCAACCAAGTTAAAGAGGGCTGCCAGACCACAGAAACGAATGCCTCCTTCTCCGTCACCATTGCCATCAATTTTGGGCCCCCATCCTTCGACCTTGGCTAGCATCCTTCCCACTCCGGCCTTCAACCAAAACTCGTTGCCTCCTTTGCTTCCTCTGCCTATCTCCAGTCGTCCCTCTCCCAAAAAGGCGGTATCAATCACCAAAAAAGCGCTGTCTCTATCTGTCACCGCGCCATCAACCCATAAGGTGGTACAGAAACCTCTTCTAACCTCGCCTAAGCAAAAATCACCAACCTCGTGCATATCGAATATCACGGACCCTCTGTTGGGCTCATACTCGTTGATATTGCGCCGACTTCTCCAGACTTCTGACATAACCCTTCCGCCCATCAAGCCTTTCCAACCTCTCGAGTCCAAGCCCTCCTAGTTCGACGATACGAAAATTTGCTTATATCATCGTACACCAGGACATGACACTGAGACTTGCTGTGCCCTCAAGGCCGTCATCCGCCGCCATATGGAGAAAGACACTCTTCTCCTTGAGGACACTCTTGACCAGACCCCGACTCCTCATCCAACCTCTTCAAGCACGTCAACATCTCACCAGCAAGACATGACCCCTTCCTCACCCCCTATTTTTGAAATCAATGCTATCCGTATAACCACTAGGTCGCAGAAGGACAAGGCAAAAGAAAAAGCTGCCATTCCTTGGACCTATCCCTTCGTCAAGCCACCCCTTGCACCCAAGCCTTAAATTTCTATCTTTGGCGCATCCCAACCTTCTTCGTCTTCCTCTTCTGGGCCAATTCACGACTCCATGTTGAAGCAGCTTCATCAGACACCTGTGAAGATGTCTCTTTATGACCTTATCCAAACCTCGTCTCAGCACCGTCAAGCCCTTGTCCAAGCCTTGCAAGCAGCGGAGGTCCAACCCGAGGACCCCCAATCACTCGCTGCCCTCGTCCATTCTTTATCTCCTGTCAACTCCATCACATTCAGCGATTCAGAGATTCCCACATCTAACACGGAAGATCAGGACACTGCCCTCTTCATCACTGCCTATGTCGATCGGACACGCATCAAACGCGTTATGATCGACGGCGGCGCTAGCATCAACATTATCTCTATCCACGCCTTTGATCAGCTATCTCTTCCCAAGAATTGCGTCTCCAAAATTGACGCGATCTTACGCTCTTTCAATGACACCACCGCCACGACCATTGGCACAGTCATCCTTCACATCCGCGTTGGCCCACGCACAGTCCCGGAGCTCTTCTATATCATCGAAGGAGAGTTTCAATACAACCTTCTACTAAGCCGACCTTGGATCCGTGCCATGGCCTGTATACCCTCCACCCTGCATCGTTGTGTGAAGTTTGAGCATGACGGGCAAGTCCATACCATTCTCGCTGACCCTTCACCCTTCAAGACTTGCAACACCACCTACCGTCCCAACGATGTCCTCATTCCCATCAAACTGTCAACTCCGGCACCGCCTCCATCTGCGGAAGCTTTGACCAATTCGCAATCGGTGGTTGCCCTCACCCCTCCTCTTCAAGCGCCGACCAAAGACCCCATGGAAGACATCTTCCAACGACTATCACTTGGGGAATATCGCTTGTTGACCCTCGACATGTTCCAAACTCCGCAAGAGTATGGACGCCTTCACCTCAGTCCCAATTACGACCATCGGATCGGGACGGTCGTACCTTATGATCCTCCTCACTTCCAAACCAACTTTGTCTATGGGGGGCTTAATCAAGCTCCTACCGACGCCAATTCTCTTTCTTCACCCCAACCTTTCACATCTGATTTCTCGTTTCTTGGCAACCCCGCCTTTGCACACACTTACCTTCACAGGTGTGCATGGAAGGGTTTCGGTTTCAGACGTTATGAGCAGGGCTCCCATCAGCCCATCGAGCCGCTCAATGATCACGATGTCAAGAAACGGTATGGCCTGGGATATCATGACCCCACTCAGGCTCCTTCCGATCTCTGTCCCGAGCCGACCATCGACCAATCTCCTCCAGACTCGCCTATTTCTCCTTCGTCACCTACGGAGTCGGTGGTTTCCATCCCTCCTAGTTTTTTTTTTCCATAAACACTGTCCGCCTGGAACCCCTGACCTATCAGCTCAATGGGGTGTCTAGGTCTCTCCCTCTCATTTTTTCTAGCATGGTAGAAGATGAGTCGGCAACTATTCACACTGTCCACTGCGTTGACGATGACGCCATCCTTTCCTATATGGGTGCCGATGACTCTTTCATCCAGCGTTTCCTCCCTTCCGAGACCCAGGTTATGTTAAATGAATCCACCATTGACATCAACCTCCCTTCTTCTTCCGATGTTCCTCACGTCTTAAAGATTGGCCAATCTTTAGACGCTCAGGAGCAGCTTGACTATGTCCAGTTCCTTTCCAACCATAGCAAGGCCTTTGCCTGGACTTACAGCGACATGCCTGGCATCGACCCCACCATTGCTACCCATAACATTGTCACCAAACCAGAGGCTAAGCCTGTTAGGCAGAAGCTTCGAAAGATGCATCCTCGCGTTGCGCTCCTTGTCAAAGAGGAGCTTCAACGCCTTCTTTCTGTTTCCTTCATCCAACCCATCGATTATCCACAGTGAGTCTCTAACATCGTCCCAGTTACTAAAGCAACTTGGGGGATTCAGATTTGCACGGATTATCGCGACCTTAACCTAGCCTGTCCCAAAGACGACTTTCCTCTTCCTAACATTGACCATCTTGTTGATCTCACGGCCGGCCATGAGATGCTATCTCTCATGGACGGGTTTTCAGGATACAATCAAATCCTGATTGCACCGGAAGATCAGCGCAAGACTACCTTTATCACCCCATGGGAGACTTTTTGCTATCGAGTCATGCCTTTCGGCTTGAAAAATGCTGGTGCCACCTATCAGCGTGCCATGACCTACATTTTCCACGATCTCCTCCACAAAATCATGGAGGATTATGTGGATGACCTTCTCGGCAAGTCCAAACTTCGCCGCGACCACTTGACCATTCTCACAATCATCTTCTCTCGCCTTCTTCAATACAATGTCCGCCTCAACCCCAAGAAGTGTGTCTTTGGGGTCCTCTCAGGCAAACTTTTCGGCTTCATCGTTTCCTTCCGTGGTATCGAGATAGATCCCACCAAGATCCGCGCTATCCTCGAAATGCCACCCCCGACCAATCTCAAGCAGCTTCGCAGCCTACAAGGGAAGCTCCAGTCCATTCGCCGTTTCATCTCGCAACTTTCAGACCGCTGTCAACCTTTCCATCACCTCCTTAAAAAAGACGTCTCCTTTAAATGGGATAAGGACTGTCAAGAGGCTTTTGAGGCCCTCAAAAGCTATCTGGTCTCCCCACCAGTCCTCATTCCACCTAAGGACGACCAACTCTTCTACCTTTATATCTCTGCTACCAACCATTCGTTAGGTGCCATGATCGCGCACCGAGACGAGCATCATCGTGAGCAAGCGGTTTACTACATCAGCCGAACACTGGTCGACTATGAAACTCGGTATACTCATACCGAGAAACTCTGTTTGGCATTAGTCTTTTCCGCCACCAAACTCCGCCACTATCTGCTCAACCACAAAACCTTTGTCGTCACTCACACCGACCCTCTCAAGTACATGCACTCCAAGCCATATCAGAATCAACGTATGGCTCGGTGGCTCATGCTGCTTGCTGAGTTTGACTTTGAATTCATCCAGCAGAAATCTATCAAGGGGCAAACCATCGCTGACCAACTGGCAGATGCCCCTCTTCCCGACAACCAACCTTCCCACTGTGAGTTCCCTGACGAGTCTATCGCTACCCTTTCCACCGATGACACCGTCTACCAAATGACCATGTTCTTTGACGGCTCCAAATGTCAACTCGACGGGGGTGCGGGGGTCATCCTCATCCCACTCGAAGGGGAGCCCATGCCTCTATCTTTCAAGCTTGACTTTGATTGTACCAATAATATGGCCGAATACGAGGCCTTAATTTTGGGACTTCAGACTGCTCTTTCTCTCCACATCAAGTCTATCAACATCTTCGGCGACTCGCAGCTCGTCGTTAATCAAGTTAACGGTTTATATCTCTGTAAAAACGAAGTTTTACAGAGGTATAAGAATCGTGTTGACCTTCTTTTAGCATCTTTCGACCATTACCTCTTGCAGACTGTTCCACGCTCTACGAACAAGTTTGCCGACACCATGGCTTCTCTTGCTTCGCATATCCCGTCTTCATCATCATCATCTCGCTTTTTTGTCACAGTGCATCGTGTACCCTTGCCTTCATATATCTCTCCTCACATCGATCATATCAACACTGTCAATTCTAGCCCACAAGATGACTGGTATAAGCAACTCGTGGACTACTTGTCTCTTTCTGTCACTCCTCCCAACCTCTCTAGCAATGCGCGGCGAGCCTTCATCAAGTGCACAGCTCGCTATACCATGCTAGGGGGTCTTCTCTATAAACGAGGCTTCGACGGCCTCCTTCTTCGCTGTCTAACCTCCACTGAAGCTCCTCAAGCCATAAAGCAAGTCCACGACGGGATTTGTGGTGGACACTTCAGTGGAAACTCGGTTGCCAAGCGCATCCTTCGCCTGGGTTATTATTGGCCCACCCTTCATCAAGACTGTAGCGACTATGTTCGACGTTGCATCAAGTGTCAGCAGCACTCTAACCTGCTTCATCTCCCCAGCCACGCCTTGCAAGTCGCTCAGGATTTTTGGCCTTTCTCTCAGTGGGGCTTGGATCTCATTGGTGAGATCAACCCTCACTCGTCTCTTCGTCATCAGTCCATCATCACTGCCACTGAGTATTTCACCAAGTGGGTGGAAGCCATTCCTCTTGTCTCCACAAAAGCCGACAAAATTGTCGACTTCATCAGCAGCCACATCATCTGTCGTTTCGGTGTCCCTCACAAATTCATTACCGACAATGACAAGTCCTTCAAAAACAAGACTGTCCAAAAACTATGCGACTCATTTGGCATCAAACTCAGCTTTTCTTCGCCTTACTACCCACAAGCAAATGGGCAGGCAGAGGCTTCCAACAAAATTCTCACCAAAATTCTCATGAAGGTGGTCGACGATACAGGTAGGGATTGGCACATTCATATTCCCTTCGCTTTGTGGGCCTACCGCACTAGCATCCGAACCTCTACGGGTGCTACTCCCTTCTCTCTCGTGTACGGAACAGAGGCTGTCTTACCTCTCGAAGTACATATCCCGTCTCTCCGCATCTCCCTGCATGACATTCTCTCCAACGACGACTTTCGTCAAGATCGCTTAGCTCAACTTGAGTTACTCGACGAGCGCCGTCTTGCTGCCCTTAATCATCTCCATGTCTACCAAAGTCACATAAAGCGGGCCTATGACAAAAATCTGCGAGAATGAGACTTCAACATCGGAGACCTCGTCCTCAAAGAGAATCAGCACGTGACCAATATGGAGCGAAGTAAACGAGGCAAGTTCGCCCCCAATTGGCTTGGACCTTTTATCATCACGCACAAGTATGGGTCAGGGACTTATCGTCTGTCTTCCCTCGACGGACGGCCAGAACCTGAGCCTCTTAATGCGTTGCATCTTCGACCATTCTTCTGCTAGTCGAGTACTCGTCTACTTGACACGTAACTTGAGCTCGTCCCTTGAGCAATCCTCGTCCTCTTAACCCTCATCCCTTTCAAACCTATTCCCCTTTAAACAAGTCCTCTATGACCCTTTTATGATACATGGATGCTTTGTCCTAATAAAAGGGGCGTCCTTAAACTTTTACAGCCTTGTCCATGTCTCTAATCAAAAAATCAAAAAATATATCAAGATGTCAAAACATATCCATGGTCACAAAATCAAATCAATTCAAAAAGATAGACTGCTCCCTCGAAGGACAGCTGTACTATCATTGCTGTATCACTAGACTGATCCCTTGAAGGACAGCTAGGCCAACTTATCAAACATTATAAAGCAAAAATATAGATCACTCCCTCGAAGGATGGCTATGACTAATCTTGCTACAAATAGCACCTTTCTTAGAAGCTTCCCACATTGATCAGCTTCGCAACATGACCACTACATCAAAAGACATCTCTATGTAGGCTTCCCGCATCGATCAGCGTGCGCCAAAAAAAAAAAAAAAAAAAACGGGTCATGGACTTGGCTTGTAGTTGTCTCAGGGTCTCCTATAAAAGGGGCAAGGTTATTCCTGCTCTTAAACTGGGTTACCCTATCTTCCTCCTATCACCTGCTCAAGGGACTTCGAGCTCACTTTAATGTCAAAGTGATTCGATTACCGTTCTAACTCAACACTGGTCAACGACGTAATGCATGAACGGGGCTTTTGTTCTAATAACCCCTATCTATGCTTCCTTTCTGGTCCTTGTCAATGAAAGAGCGATTTGCCTTTCATCTTTTCTCTTCGCTTTGGTCACATTTAACCACATCAATTGTCTCAAACCCAGCCATTTTCATCATCTTCAGCTGACATCATCATAGTTTCTATGGACACCAGTACACATGGAAACTACCGACTAGACCCAATTTATGTTAAGCATAAACCAATACTTGCTGAAGCATAAATAGACTTCTATTCATTCTTAGCACACATCCATCGCGATTATGGAAACTTGCTAGGGATGAAAGACTCTCGACCAATTCTACAGAATACACCATCTGTAGCATCATTTTATCCTCATCTTACCCTCGTCATTTCAACACATGACCAATCTCATCATTGACCAATCTTCTCAATTTGTCTGAACTACATTGGTCTGAGGCCCTATGACCAGGGCTATGTAGGCAGCACTCAGATAACACATCCTCTGAGGTTAGCTCGACCACCCCCATTTGTTCGTCTCTTTGATAAACAAACCTTCTTTTCTGCGACCTTGACTTTGACCAAGACCAATCATTCTCTTTGACCAAGACCAATCATTCTCTTTGACCAAGACCAATCATTGACTTTGACCAAGACCAATCATTCTCTTTGACCAAGACCAATCATTCTCTTTGACCAAGACCAATCATTGACTTTGACCAAGACCAATCATTCTCTTTGACCAAGACCAATCATTGACTTTGACCAAGACCAATCATTGACTTTGACCAAGACCAATCATTCTCTTTGACCAAGACCAATCATTTTCTTTGACCAAGACCAATCAATCCCTCTGACCCTCCCTCCCTTTTAGGGAGAACTACATCGGCCTGAGGCCCCTTACGACAGGGGCTATGTAGGCAGCACTCAGTTGACATGGGGTCTTCTGGGGTTAGCTCGGTCGCATCCTTTCGTCCATCCATCCCCTTGACCAACGACCATCCTTCGACCTTCGGCCACTTCCAAGACAATGTTGTCTTGGTTGTTTTTGCGTGTGTGCTACCTTACGACTGGTTAGCAGAATTGTCCGCAGACTATTTTTGACCCTTCGCAAGTATAGGATCGCGAGCCAGTTGATCCCTACTACTTGTGGCTTTTTCATGTTTCTGGGAGCACTTTCTGAGCCTTGGATACCTGGAACACGACGACCATTTGGAGCTTCAGCTTAAATTGAGTGACCCGATCAGCAGACGACTAAATGCTGGGGCCTGGTTACTTCAATTTTGGCACTCCTTGACCCTCGACATGCGACAATTTGACCCGACCATCCCGTGACGTAGTATACGCGCAATCACGACTTTTGCAGCATTTTCACTCACTTTTCATCTTTCTCATCCATTTCTCTGTCAAATCGACACTCGATCTTCGGTTCCCTTCTCTCGACTATCGCTTTGAAGGGGGAACACCTCATCCCTTTTCTGGGGCAACCAACTCCTATTTTTGTCTTGCAATTCGTCTAGAATAACCAACAAGACAAAAAGGGGCAAATGTAGACACCGCAAACGTGTCTGCACCTTGGTCCTCCCCCCTTGGCCTTAAACTCCTATCCTAACCCTTGACCTTGGCCCCCTTTCCACCCTACCCTTACCACCTTGGATCCTCCCTTGAATCCCTCCACCTTCCCCCTAGCATTTATTAGGCCAAATCTCTTCATTATCTTCCCCCCACACCCATTTTGGCATCCTCGTGATCGTTCTTCCCATCCCCCCTCGCTCGGCGGCGTGCAAGAATGGGCAGAGGCTATTTTTAGCCTCTGTCCCCATTCTGCGACCGCCGACGTCGGCGACCCTTCGGCCGACGTCGACGAAACTGCCGGCGTCGGCATCCTTCATTACCCCTTTCTGCATCCGTTGCAACCCCCTGGACCCTTGAGCTCGCAAACATATCTCTCTTGGTTTTTTGGCATTCGTCTTGTCTCCGTTTGGACCTCGTGCAACATCAGCAACAGGTTCAAAGGTTCTTCATCAGAGTTCTCTTCTTGCAGAATCTTCTGTGGCTTCAACAACAGCTTCTTCAATCCTTCATTCAGCAAGCAAAAAGGTAAGCAAGTCTGTTAATTGATTCTGTTCTTTAAGTTTTCAGTTATCTGCTGCTTCCTATTCCCTCCATCCTTCCCCCTGAGAGGCTGAAAAGCCTTCTCAGGACCTGTCCTCTGTCCATCCTCCTCTCACATTGTCCCACTCTTCATACCAATCCTAGACAACTCCCTCATCCCCCTTTTGCCAACAAAGACCCTGTACAGGGCAAGATCACTCCACAGTCCATTCAGACCCGTCCCCAAACTCTGTCTCGACCCTCTTAGCATCCCGGACCTGTCCACAGTCCAGAACACATCCCAGACTCGACCACAGGCCATTACCCCGACCGACGCCAGTCACTTCCCCAACCGACGTCGGCAGACCTCATAATCGACGCCAGCAGCATTTTCGACCTCGGCGACTGTCATCAGCCCGACTACTCCTTTCAGGTAATCATTGGTGTTTTCTTTCATTTCTAATCTGTTTATCACTTCTATATTCTGGCATCTTATATTTTCTTAGTCTTTATCTGTCTGTTATCTGTGGGTTGACCTCCCTTAAGGAAGTTCTTATACTTCTGGGAACAAGCTTTCGCTTGGCAACCCACTGCCTATCTATCTAACATCCTCTTGTCCAAGTTTCTTTTCGTTGCAGGTGTCATTCCTCCACAGCCAAAGAAGGGTGCTCACAAGCGTCTGGATTACGGTGTGCAATCTTTAGCCTAGGTATTCTTTGCCTCGTCCATTTTCTTTAGTTTTTTTATTCAACTTTTGAATGTAGAAAGCGAATTAGCTCAAGGAATGTTTCTATTCAAAATTCGCTTTTAGATCTAAGAGAAAGAAGAAACTAGAAAAGTAATAGACAAGGCATGGGAAGTACCTGGACTAAAGATTGCGCACTGTAAATCTAGACGCTTGTGAGTACTCTTTGGCTGTGGAGGAATGACACCTGCAAGAAAAAGAAACTTGGACAAGAGGATGTTAGATAGATAGGCAGTGGGTTGCCAAGCGAAAGCCTGTTCTCAGAAGTATAAGAACTTCCTTAAGGGAGGTCAACCCACTATTTGATAAAGAGATAAATGACTGATAAAAAGACAGAATGCTAAAATAGACTGAAATGATAGCAAACTGAAAGAGAAAAGGAAGCAAAAGCTTACCTGGAAGAAGCTGTCGGCCTGGTCACAGTCGCCGGCGTCGATGGTCCTACCGGCATCGGTTGTCGGGTCTGCCGATGTCGGTTAGTCTGCCGACGTCGGTGGGGGTAATGATCGGCGTCGGTCGGGGCAATGGCCTGTGGTTGGGTCTGGGATGTGTTCTGGACTGTGGACAGGTTCGGGATGCTAAGAGGGTCGAGACAGAGTTTGGGGACGGGTCTGAATGGACTGTGGAGTGATTTTGCCCTGTACAGGGTCTTTGTTGGCAAAAGGGGGATGAGGGAGTTGTCTAGGATTGGTATGAAGAGTGGGACAATGTGAGAGGAGGATGGACAGAAGACAGGTCCTGAGAAGGCTTTTCAGCCTCTCAGGGGGAAGGATGGAGGGAATATGAATAGCAGATAACTGAAAACTTAAAGAACAGAATCAATTAACAGACTTGCTTACTTTTTTGCTTGCTGGATGAAGAGTTGAAGAAGCTGTTGTTGAAGCCACAGAGGATTCTGCAAGAAGAGAACTCTGATGAAGAACCTTTGCACCTGTTGCTGTTGTTGCACGAGGTCCAAACGGAGACAAGACGAATGCCAAAACACCAAGAGAGATCTGTTTGCGAGCTCAAGGGTCCAGGGGGCTGCAACGGATGCAGAAAGGGGTAATGAAGGATGCCGACGCTGGCAGTTTCGCCGACGTCGGCCGAAGGGTCGCCGACGTCGGCGGTCGCAGAATGGGGACAGAGGCTAAAAATAGCTTCTGCCCATTCTTGTTCCCCCCTCAAAGCGATAGTCGAGAGAAGGGAACCGAAAATCGAGTGTCGATTTGACAGAGAAATGGATGAGAAAGATGAAAAGTGAGTGAAAACGCTGCAAAAGTCGTGATTGCGCGTATACTACGTCACGGGATGGTCGGGTCAAATTGTCGCATGTTGAGGGTCAAGGAGTGCCAAAATTGAAGTAACCGGGCCCCAGCATTTAGTCGTCTGCTGATCGGGTCATTCAATTTAAGCTGAAGCTCCAAATGGTCGTCGTGTTCCAGGTATCCAGGGCTCAAGAAGTGCTCCCAGAAACACGAAAAAGCCACAAGTAGTAGGGATCAACTGGCTCGCGATCCTATACTTGCGAAGGGTCAAAAATAGTCTGCGGACAATTCTGCTAACCAGTCGTGAGGTAGCACACACGCAAAAACAACCAAGACAACATTGTCTTGGAAGTGGCCGAAGGTCGAAGGATGGTCGTTGGTCAAGGGGATGGATGGAGGAAAGGACGCGGCCGAGCTAACCCTAGAAGACCCCATGTCAACTGAGTGCTGCCTACATAGCCCCTGTCGTAAGAGGCCTCAGGCCGATGTAGTTCTCCCTAAAAGGGAGGGAGGGTCAGAGGGATTGATTGGTCTTGGTCAAAGAAAATGATTGGTCTTGGTCAAAGAGAATGATTGGTCTTGGTCAAAGAGAATGATTGGTCTTAGTCAAAGTGAATGATTGGTCTTGGTCAAAGAGAATGATTGGTCTTGGTCAAAGTCAAGGTCGCAGAAGAGAAGGTTTGTTCATCAAAGAGACGAACAAACGGAGGTGGTCGAGCTAACCTCAGAGGATGTGTTATCTGAGTGCTGCCTACATAGCCCTGGTCATAGGGCCTCAGACCAATGTAGTTCAGACAAATTGAGAAGATTGGTCAATGATGAGATTGGTCATGTGTTGAAATGACGAGGGTAAGATGAGGATAAAATGATGCTACAGATGGTGTATTCTGCAGAATTGATCGAGAGTCTTTCATCCCTAGCAAGTTTTCATAGTCGCGATGGATATATGCTAAAAATGAATAGAAGCCTATTTATGCTTCAGCAAGTATTGGTTTATGCTTAACATAAATTGGGTCTAGTCGGTAGTTTCCATGTGTACTGGTGTCCATAGAAACTATGATGATGTCAGCTGAAGATGATGAAAATGGCTGGGTTTGAGATGAGTCGCCGATTGATGCGGTTAAATGTGACCAAAGCGAAGAGAAAAGATGAAAGGCAAATCGCTCTTTCATTGACAAGGACCAGAAAGGAAGCATAGATAGGGGTTATTAGAACAAAACTCCCGTTCATGCATTACGTCGTTAACCAGTATTGAGTTAGAACGGTAATCGAATCACTTTGACATTAAAGTGAGCTGAGCTCGAAGTCCCTTGAGCAGGGGATAGGAGGAGGATAGGGTAACCCAGTTTAAGAGCAGGAATAACCTTGCCCCTTTTATAGGAGACCCTGAGACAACTACAAGCCAAGTCCATGACCCGTTTTTTTTTTTTTTTTGTTGTGCAGGCTGATCGATGCGAAAAGCCTACATAGAGATGTCTTTTGCTGTAGTGGTCATGTTGCGAAGCTGATCAATGCGAGAAGCTTCTAAGAAAGGTGCTGTTTGTAGCAAGATTAGTCATAGCCATCCTTCGAGGGAGTGGTCTATATTTTTGCTTTATAATGTTTGATAAGTTGGCCTAGCTGTCCTTCGAGGGATCAGTGTAGTAATACAGCAATGATAGTACAGCTGTCCTTCGAGGGAGCAGTCTGTCTTTTTGAATTGATTTGATTTTGTGACCATGGATATGTTTTGACATCTTGATATATTTTTTGATTTTTTGATTAGAGTCATGGACAAGGCTGTAAAAGTTCAAGGACGCCCCTTTTATTAGGACAAAGCATCCATGTATCATAAAAGGGTCATAGAGGACTTGTTTAAAGGGGAATAGGGTTGAAAGGGATGAGGGTTAAGAGGATGAGGATTGCTCAAGGGACGAGCTGAAGTTACGTGTCAAGTAGACGAGTACTCGACTAGCAGAAGAATGGTCGAAGATGCAACGCATTAAGAGGCTCAGGTTCTGGCCGTCTGTCGAGGGAAGACAGACGATAAGTCCCTGACCCATACTTGTGCGTGATGATAAAAGGTCCAAGCCAATTGGGGGCGAACTTGCCTCGTTTACTTCGTTCCATATTGGTCACGTGCTGATTCTCTTTGAGGACGAGGTCTCCGATGTTGGAGTCTTGTTCTCGCAGATTTTTGTCATAGGCCCGCTTTATGCGACTTTGGTAGACATGGAGATGATTAAGGGCAGCAAGACGACGCTCGTCGAGTAACTCAAGTTGAGCTAAGCGATCTTGACGAAAGTCGTCGTTGGAGAGAATGTCATGCAGGGAGATGCGGAGAGACGGGATCTGTACTTCGAGAGATAAGACAGCCTCTGTTCCGTACACGAGAGAGAAGGGAGTAGCACCCGTAGAGGTTCGAATGCTAGTGCGGTAGGCCCACAAAGCGAAGGGAATATGAATGTGCCAGTCCCTACCTGTATCGTCGACCACCTTCATGAGAATTTTGGTGAGAATTTTGTTGGAAGCCTCTGCCTGCCCATTTGCTTGTGGGTAGTAAGGCGAAGAAAAGCTGAGTTTGATGCCAAATGAGTCGCATAGTTTTTGGACAGTCTTGTTTTTGAAGGACTTGCCGTTGTCGGTAATGATTTTGTGAGGGACACCGAAACGACAGATGATGTGGCTGCTGATGAAGTCGACAATCTTGTCGGCTTTTGTGGAGACAAGAGGAATGGCTTCCACCCACTTGGTGAAATACTTAGTGGCAGTGATGATGGACTGATGACGGAGAGACGAGTGAGGGTTGATCTCACCGATGAGATCCAAGCCCCACTAGAGAAAGGCCAAAAATCCTGAGCGACTTGCAAGGCGTGGCTGGGGAGATGAAGGAGGTTAGAGTGCTGCTGACACTTGATGCAACGTCGAACATAGTCGCTACAGTCTTGATGAAGGGTGGGCCAATAATAACCCAGGCGAAGGATGCGCTTGGCAACCGAGTTTCCACTGAAGTGTCCACCACAAATCCCATCGTGGACTTGCTTTATGGCTTGAGGAGCTTCAGTGGAGGTTAGACAGCGAAGAAGGAGGCTGTCGAAGCCTCGTTTATAGAGAAGACCCCCTAGCATGGTATAACGAGCTGTGCGCTTGATGAAGGCTCGCCGCGCATTGCTAGAGAGGTTGGGAGGAGTGACAGAAAGAGACAAGTAGTCCACGAGTTGCTTATACCAGTCATCTTGTGGGCTAGAATTGACAGTGTTGATATGGTCGATGTGAGGAGAGATATATGAAGGCAAGGGTACACGATGCACTGTGACAAAAAGGCGAGATGATGATGATGATGAAGACGGGATATGCGAAGCAAGAGAAGCCATGGTGTCGGCAAACTTGTTCGTAGAGCGTGGAACAGTCTGGAAGAGGTAATGGTCGAAAGATGCTAAAAGAAGGTCAACACGATTCTTATACCTCTATAAGACTTCGTTTTTACAGAGATATGAACCGTTAACTTGATTAACGACGAGCTGCGAGTCGCCGAAGATGTTGATAGACTTGATGTGGAGAGAAAGAGCAGTCTGAAGTCCCAAAATTAAGGCCTCATATTCGGTCATATTGTTGGTACAATCAAAGTCAAGCTTGAAAGATAGAGGCATGGGCTCCCCTTCGAGTGGGATGAGGATGACCCCCGCACCCCCGCCGAATTGACATTTGGAGCCGTCAAAGAACATGGTCATTTGGTAGACGGTGTCATCGGTGGAAAGGGTAGCGATAGACTCGTCAGGGAACTCACAGTGGGAAGGTTGGTTGTCGGGAAGAGGGGCATCTGCCAGTTGGTCAACGATGGTTTGCCCCTTGATAGATTTCTGCTGGATGAATTCGAAGTCAAACTCAGCAAGCAGCATGAGCCACCGAGCCATACGTTGATTCTGATATGGCTTGGAGTGCATGTACTTGAGAGGGTCGGTGTGAGTGACGACAAAGGTTTTGTGGTTGAGCAAATAGTGGCGGAGCTTGGTAGCGGAAAAGACTAATGCCAAACAGAGTTTCTCGGTATGAGTATACCGAGTTTCATAGTCGACCAGTGTTCGGCTGATGTAGTAAACCGCTTGCTCACGATGATGCTCGTCTCGGTGCGCGATCATGGCACCTAACGAATGGTTGGTAGCAGAGATATAAAGGTAGAAGGGTTGGTCGTCCTTAGGTGGAATGAGGACTGGTGGGGAGACTAGATAGCTTTTGAGGGCCTCAAAAGCCTCTTGACAGTCCTTATCCCATTTAAAGGAGACGTCTTTCTTAAGGAGGTGATGGAAAGGTTGGCAGCGGTCTGAAAGTTGCGAGATGAAACGGCGAATGGACTGGAGCTTCCCTTGTAGACTGCGAAGCTGCTTGAGATTGGTCGGGGGTGGCATTTCGAGGATAGCGCGGATCTTGGCGGGATCTATCTCGATACCACGGAAGGAAACGATGAAGCCGAGAAGTTTGCCTGAGAGGACCCCAAAGACACACTTCTTGGGGTTGAGGCGGACATTGTATTGAAGAAGGCGAGAGAAGATGATTGTGAGAATGGTCAAGTGGTCGCGGCGAAGTTTGGACTTGCCGAGAAGGTCATCCACATAATCCTCCATGATTTTGTGGAGAAGATCGTGGAAAATGTAGGTCATGGCGCGCTGACAGGTGGCACCAGCATTTTTCAAGCCGAAAGGCATGACTCGATAGCAAAAGTCTCCCATGGGGTGATAAAGGTAGTCTTGTGCTGATCTTCCGGTGCGATCAGGATTTGATTGTATCCTGAAAACCCGTCCATGAGAGATAGCATCTCATGGCCAGCCGTGAGATCAACAAGATGGTCAATGTTAGGAAGAGGAAAGTCGTCTTTGGGACAGGCTAGGTTAAGGTCGCGATAGTCCGTGCAGATCCGAATCCCCCCAGTTGCTTTAGTAACTGGGACGATGTTAGAGACCCACTGTGGATAATCGATGGGTTGGATGAAGGAGACAGAAAGAAGGCATTGAAGCTCCTCTTTGACAAGGAGCGCAACGCGAGGATGCATCTTTCGAAGCTTCTACCTAACAGGCTTAGCCTCTGGTTTGGTGACAATGTTATGGGTAGCAATGGTGGGGTCGATGCCAGGCATGTCGCTGTAAGTCCAAGCAAAGGCCTTGCTATGGTTGGAAAGGAACTAGACATAGTCAAGCTGCTCCTGAGCGTCTAAAGATTGGCCAATCTTTAAGACGTGAGGAACATCGAAAGAAGAAGGGAGGTTGATGTCAATGGTGGATTCATTTAACATAACCTGGGTCTCGGAAGGGAGGAAACGCTGGATGAAAGAGTCATCGGCACCCATATAGAAAAGGATGGCGTCATCGTCAACGCAGTGGACAGTGTGAATGGTTGCCGACTCATCTTCTACCATGCTAGGAAAAATGAGAGGGAGAGACCTGGACACCCCATTGAGCTGATAGGTCAGGGGTTCCAGGCGGACGGTGTTTATGGAAAAAAAAAAACTAGGAGGGATGGAAACCACCGACTCCGTAGGTGACGAAGGAGAAATGGGCGAGTCTGGAGGAGATTGGTCGATGGTCGGCTCGGGACAGAGATCGGAAGGAGCCTGAGTGGGGTCATGATATCCCAGGCCATACCGTTTCTTGACATCGTGATCATTGAGCGGCTCGATGGGCTGATGGAAGCCCTGCTCATAACGTCCGAAATCGAAACCCTTCCATGCACACCTGTGAAGGTAAGTGTGTGCAAAGGCGGGGTTGCCAAGAAACGAGAAATCAGATGTGAAAGGTTGGGGTGAAGAAAGGGAATTGGCGTCGGTAGGAGCTTGATTAAGCCCCCCATAGACAAAGTTGGTTTGGAAGTGAGGAGGACCATAAGGTACGACCGTCCCGATCCGATGGTCGTAATTGGGACTGAGGTGAAGGCGTCCATACTCTTGCGGAGTTTGGAACATGTCGAGGGTCAACAAGCGATATTCCCCAAGTGATAGTCGTTGGAAGATGTCTTCCATGGGGTCTTTGGTCGGCGCTTGAAGAGGAGGGGTGAGGGCAACCACCGATTGCGAATTGGTCGAAGCTTCCGCAGATGGAGGCAATGCCGGAGTTGACAGTTTGATGGGAATGAGGACATCGTTGGGACGGTAGGTGGTGTTGCAAGTCTTGAAGGGTGAAGGGTCAGCGGGAATGGTATGGACTTGCCCGTCATGCTCAAACTTCACACAATGGTGCAGGGTGGAGGGTATACAGGCCATGGCACGGATCCAAGGTCGGCCTAGTAGAAGGTTGTATTGAAACTCTCCTTCGATGATATAGAAGAGCTCCGGGACTGTGCGTGGGCCAACGCGGATGTGAAGGATGACTGTGCCAATGGTCGTGGCGGTGGTGTCATTGAAAGAGCGTAAGATCGCATCAGTTTTGGAGACGCAATTCTTGGGAAGAGACAGCTGATCAAAGGCATGGGTAGAGATAATGTTGATGCTAGCGCCGCCGTCGATCATAACGCGTTTGATGCGTGTCCGATCGACATAGGCAGTGATGAAGAGGGCGGCGTCCTGATCTTCCGTGTTAGATGTGGGAATCTCTGAATCACTGAATGTGATGGAGTTGACAGGAGATAAAGAATGGACGAGGGCAGCGAGTGGTTGGGGGTCCTCGGGTTGGACCTCCGCTACTTGCAAGGCTTGGACAAGGGCTTGACGGTGCTGAGGCGAGGTTTGGATAAGGTCATAAAGAGACATCTTCACAGGTGTCTGATGAAGCTGCTTCAGCATGGAGTCGTGAATTGGCCCAGAAGAGGAAGATGAAGAAGGTTGGGATGCACCAAGGATAGAAATTTTAGGCTTGGGCGCAAGGGGTGGCTTGACGAAGGGATAGGTCCAAGGAATGGCAGCTTTAATACAAATAGGTATAGCTTCACAATCTTTGACTTTACCTAGAACATTGATTATTCACTCTAAAGTCTTCTCTAGTGAGGCTAATGTATTTTTGAGTTGGTATCCTTCAAGGAATCCCTGACCTAGTCAAATTAAGTACATTGGTAGAACATCTTACCGAGAGATATCTTAAAGTGAAGGAATATATAAATTTCAAATCATAGGTTAAAGTATAAATCACTTTTTACATAGTTAAATTAGGAGCTTCAACAAGAAATCATAAATTCAAATAAAAATAAGACAAATGTAAAGGCTCAAGAGCAAGAATATGAAAAGACAAGAAGGCCATTTTATATTTGGGTTTTACCCCACTTGGCATAGTAGTATGACATTGACACTCTCTGGTAAATAATTTAGATTTCCAATGACCAGTTCTGGAATACAAAAGCAAAACAAAGTTATTTAAACATGAAAAATTAACTAAGATTTGAAGTTCTAAAATCTATTGATAAAGCAATTGGTTGAAGGAGGGAAAAAAGGTGCCAGGATTGATGACCAAACACCATCAAGATAGGGATTATAACCATTTATATATTGTTTATTTCATAGTGTAACAAGCTTAAAATCACTTGAAATCATCAATGTACTCACAATTAAGGAAGTGAAAAATGTTTTGTCTAAAGTAAGGATTATAAATAGTTGTATAGATGATGCTCTTGAAGATAGGAAGGTTGATAAGGGAGATGTATTATTTATATCCTATCCATTTATTCCATAGTAACTATAATTATAAATTATAAATGTAAGCACCACATTGTAAAAATCAATATAATTGTAATTTCATGTTTATTTCAAAAGGTAAGGAGAATAATTTCCACTTCCAACATTCAATCCATTAGATTTGGATTCCCAAAGTTAGATTTAATTTCCAATCCTTCTAATGATTCAGACTCAATCTCATTCAATTAGATGTCTTTAAATAGAGGAATTTCATTTTCATCATCATTGATAATTTCAATCATTAAATTATAATTTATCTCATTCTAAGTTTCATTATGTATGTTATCATCATTCCCTAATAATGATAGAGACAAATTAGCTAACATTAGCTAACAAATTAGCTAAAATGACTTCTATACGGACTGTATTGTCTTTAGTTGCTATTGAGGATTTGCATCTTGAGCAGCTTGATGTTAAGGCAACATTTCTTCATAGAAATTTGGATGAAGAAATATATATGGATCAGCCACAAGGATTTGAAGTCAAAGGTAAGGAGAAGCTAGTGTGTAGATTGAATAAAAGCTTGTATGGTCTCAAGCAAGCTCCTAGACAATGGTATTTGAGATTTGACAGGTTTATGACTGAGCATGGCTATAGTAGATGTCAATCTGACCATTGTGTGTATTTTAAGAGATTGGATAATGGTAGATATATTATTCTATTGTATGTAGATGATATGCTGGTTGCAGGATCACACATGCAGGATATCTCTGAGCTTAAGGTGAAATTAGCTCACACATTTGCCATGAAGGATTTAGGAGCAGCAAAGAAAATCCTTGGCATGAATATTAAGAGAGACAGGAAAATTCACAGGTTGATTTTATCTCAAGAGGATTATGTGAACAAAGTGTTGAAATGGTTCAATATGCAGGATGTAAAATCAGTAAGCACACCTTTGGCTGGACACTTTAAGTTGAGTAAATAATAGTGTCCTAATTCACATGATGAGGTAGAGTACATGAGGAAAGTTCCATATGCTATCTAAAAATAAGATGCAATAATTTATACCTTGAAAGGTGTTGCACTTGTTTACTTTATTATTTTTTACATATTACCTATAATTTTATTGTAATTAAATATTTTGTGTTACTATTATATTTGAATTATTAGATCAACATCACATGTTTGTAAAAAAAATTAATGCTTGTAAAAGCATTGCTTGCATATAACAATATTGCATGCCTTAAAAATCATTGTTCCTCTGTAAAAGCATTGGAAAAATATAGCAATATTAGAGAATAATCATAGGCTTAGATAAGCATCACAAGTTTATAAAATTATCATACTGATGGAAATCATTGTGGTGATGAAAAAACATTTAAGGGTTAGACAAGTATCACAAGTTTAGAAAAGCATTACAAACTTAGAAATGCATCACATTGATGTAAATACATAATAAGCTTATAAAATCATTATGATTACTTCAAAAAACATAGCATAAAAAAACCAAAATTACCTTAAATAAATTCCAAACTATTATTTTTAAGAGGACAAGAATTTACTCTCAATTATGGTTACAAAACAAAGAAATCCAAATTTACATGACATGCATTTGTAGGTGTTTGAATGGTGGTTGAGATTTAGTGGTATAAAATGAATGGAAGGGTAATATAAGTGTTAAATATAAAATCATAAAGGTGAATAAAAAATATAAGGGAGGTGGTGTGCAAAAAATCACTATAAAAAAGTGGAGAGTAAATGCATCAACACATAGATATCATTAGTACTAGATTCATAACATTTATACATATTTGTGAGGCCCCAATGCCCATCACAGGATTCCAATGTTAAAACTATCTATTTAGTAGTAATTGTGATGTGATCAGTAATGGTGGCAAATAAACCCCAGTAGATGGGGTCCAACCCATCTTTTTGAGGATTGATGCAATCATAAAAAACAAATACAAATCTAAAGATGGTTTGTTATCATAATTAAATTGGTGAAATATGAGTACATAGTATTATATTATTAATTATAATATTAATATCATATCAAATGATTATATTTTTATAAATTATATCATATTAATAATATTATACATAATGAATGATGGAGTGGAGCAGAGTGCATAGAGAATTTGTTTGAATTCAATTAGAATGCAATATTTTGTAGGTGGAAGGTGGGATTTTGCAAGTGGGTACCTAAGTGAGGGCAAGGATAATGAGGAGGATCTGAATGAGGAGGATAGTGAGGAGGTTCTATTTGGTGCCTCTTATTTACTAGAAATTATTATTTCAAGTCTTTCATATGTTTGCCCCTAGTTGATCTATATAGGTGGAGCCTTGCATAACTTTTGAGGGCTTAATTTGGGTCCTTCAATTTTATTTTTCCTACCTTGACTAGGTCTTTTTTATTCTTAAGTCACTCGGTGATGGGTGACCATTTGGTCCTTATTTTTTCTTAAGGTCTCTAGATGTCGTGTTTGGCCTAATGGGCCTTTGGTTGATGGGTTATGATAGTGGATATTTTGAGAGCCCACTACAAATTTAATTTTTCCTAGGTGGATGTTGGAGTATTTCATCTTATTGTTACCCTGGCCTATGTGGAAGATAGAGGAATCCATGAGGTGGTTGTTAGGGGAACTCACTCCCTTGTTTTAATAGATGTTATGGATAGTAGAGGATTCTATACTATTTTATCTTATGATTTTATGGATAATAAAGGTGTCCATGTGCTTTCTATGATCACTGGGAGTGAGTTATTTTATCTCATTGAACCAAGCTTTATTAGATGTTGGGTTCCATGGAGGTCCATGTATTGTGACAGAAATGCTAAAAATCCGATGGACAATCTATGCCTGGTGAAATATTTATAGAAGACAACCCATTCACAATAGGGTTGTTCAATAAAAATCCATAGGGGATGGCTTGGGGAAGTACCAAATTTCCATTTTGGATACTTGATCCTCCCCTTGGTGTTTTTACTATTGATTGGCAGAATGGGTGTGTATACCC
This sequence comes from Torreya grandis, assembly GCA_037957365.1. NCBI lineage: Eukaryota > Viridiplantae > Streptophyta > Pinopsida > Cupressales > Taxaceae > Torreya > Torreya grandis. The sequence goes on along the minus strand of JARHVA010000015.1, from coordinate 3,761,855 downwards.
ATTGGTTGTGCTAAAATCATGTAGAAGCTATTTGTATGCCTTAAAGAGATAGAATATTAGTGGAATACCATCATAAATTTGATTTTTTATGGTTATGGGATCCTCAAAACCCTCTTGATGTCCCTCTTATGGCTATAGGATCCTCAAAACCCTCTTGTTGCATCTAGTTAAGGTTGTGAGACCCTCCAAACCTTCTTGCAATGTTTTGTCATGGTTGTGGGATCCTTCAAGCCCTATTGTTTTTCCCAATTAAGGTTGTGAGACCCTTCAAACCCTTTGGTTCTTATTTTAAGGTCTAGTAATCAAAACCCTCACTTCTTTGTGGTTTACTTGTGATTTGTGGTGTTTTTTAGATGGTTTGGGCGGCTAACATTATTGTTAACTATTGTGTCCTATTAGTGTTATGTATGTGATCAGTTGGTGATGTTGTTATTTTTTATTCTTTTTGGTGTTTACTTTTAGTATACATGGGCCTCCTATTTATTCCCAAACTGGTCCTCACCCTAGTCAATGGTGTTGTTGACCCTATCAAATAAAAAATAATAATATACATAATATATTAAAATAATTATATTTATAATTATATATTTGATTATATTATATTACTTTCTTATGAGTGAATGTCTAAGAGACTTTAAAATACCATAAACACATATTAAGGGAGATTTTGGAATCTTCTATCCCAAATAAATAATGTGTACGCTGTCGACTTCCTCTTATAGTCATTATACGTAATTTTATTTTAGTTAAGCTATAATCAATAATATGAAGTATTTATATATTATTCTTACCATAATCCATTAATATAATAAGGGGAGAAATTTCCCACAAATTATTTAATCTTTGAGTATTCTCTCAATTTAAAATTTTAGTTTATTTTATAAATGTCAAATTTTTTATAGTGCAAATGAGTATTTATTTATAACCAATAAGAAGTGTATTTGTCTGTGTGAGATTTTTAGAGGGATTTTACGGAATATTCCTTCATTATATATTATCTTTATTTTTATTTGTATTCCAATCCCACAACTTCTTACAAATTTTAACCATTCTCATCCTTAACTCAAAATTGCTAATTAATATTTTGGGTATTATATATAGGGAAATGTAGACCCATGTGAATGCAGTTATTGAAGTTACAAGTTATTGAAATTACATCATAGGATAGTTTAAATTAAATAAATGAAAACCCTAATAAAATGGAAAAGAAATAATTGGAGGTTATATTGTAGTAGGTTGAGCAATGATGTCTAGCTACAAAGGAAGCATGACCCTATAAGAAAATGAGTTATGATAAACACATAAAATGAATATATATTGCCAATTTGGTAGCTTCCAACTATACCTATCTCAATCAATTAATTAAATTATTTCTTACCTCATTTTTTCCCTCCTTTTTACCCTCTTATTTTGCTTCCTTTATGCCTTTTTTGTTTAATTCACAGAAGTTACAATTTTATAACTATAGTAATGTCTCCTAAAATATTATAATATTATTAAAATGAATATTAAATTATTATTTATTAAGAATTCATCAAAAATGTTGGGATGGGGTTGGTAGTCATGGGTTTCGAGTGTGATACAATTATTGCTTTACACTTATGCTTTACAAAACCCTGCTTTACTAAAATAGAACATTTACATCCCTTCAACATAACTTGCACACTTTAGCATGTTAGTTTTAGCCTCCATAAATGAAGATATGATAGTCAGGGTATTGGGGTGGTGTGTAGCACCCTCAATTTCTACTCAAAACTTACTAATGTTTTCTTTCTTTTAATAAAAATAAAACATGCTAATAATATGTTGCAAAGTTAAGGACATAAACAAACTATATTTTGGTTACAAGAATGAAATACAAAAACAACCATAATTAATCCTCTCATATTAATATAGGTAGGATAGACAAGATATGATAAAACTAACATGTGTTAAGTTATGATTATGGTCCTATGGATTATGCACTTATGAGGTAACAAATCATCTAGGTTCCTTTAGAGATAAAATGGACCCCTTTAATTCAAAACATATGAAATCCTTGAAAACGCATATAAGTGTATATTTATATGTTTCTTTTTTAGGTTTATTTTTTATTATTTTCATGTTGACCATTAAAAGTGTACACACTCATGAAGATTACAACATTCTAGATGCTACTTTAGGACTACCTCTTGGAAAAATTATAATATTATCAAAATAAATAGTAGATTTTGCTTCTTAAGACTTCACACAAAAAAGGTGAGATAGGGATAGGGTCAGTGGCATGAGTTTTGAATGATGTACAATAACTAATTTACACCCGTAATCTTTATAATACTTTGTATAACTTACACTCTTCATAATGGTAGTTTTAGCCTACAAAAAAGAAGGTATAATAATCGAGGTACTAGGATGGTGTGTAGCACCCTCAAGGGATACTAAAAATAACTATTTTTTTTTTAAATTTTAACAACAATAAAACATGATAATAACATGTTATAAGGGTATGCATGTACATAAACATGATTTATTTTAAATAATTAAATAAGAAAACAAACATAATTAATCCTCTTAGATTAAAATGGGTAGGATAAATGATTTACAATGACACCATCATGTGTAAGGTTACAATTTTGAAACTTATGGGTTATAGGCCCATGAGGTAACAAATAATATATATTATTTTGGGGATAAAATATACCCCGACCATTTGATTCAAAACATCTAAAAACCTATAAGATTCATATAAGTTTCCCACATATAACATTGGATAAAAACAATCCTTATGTGGTAATTCATTATTATATAAGGGCATATTTGATCACCGAAACTAATAATATAATCTAATCCTTACATTTAAAACTTTTCCATAAAAACATGGCTTGATCAAACCCTAATTTTATTTAATTTACTTATGTACAATTGGGTAGCTAAGTTGGCATCCTTTTAAACTTATGGTCTTAAAAGTATGTGACTCATAGTTTACTCACTATCTTATTTGTCACTTGTCATTTGTCGTGCTCTCAAAACATTTAGTCTAGCCACATGTTTTTCTTGGATATCTAAGGGCACATGGTACATTCTCATACTCTTTATAACTCACAAACTAAGTGAATCCTAAGCCCTTCACTTAGTTTTACACAATTCATTTTCATGTGCTCACACTTTCACAGTGCAAAGGGGCATTGATGTGACATCCTATGTAGAGAGAGGTATTGATCAAACCTTAATGCACCATGCATCACATTGGTATTCACTCACACTCTCATAGTGAAAAATGGAGTTAGTAAAGTGATTGAGGTTTGTGAGGTTGCAAGCCAATTATAGCATACCATGCATCACAATTTTGCTCACTCACACTTCATATCTACTCTCTAAGATAAGTCAATGGGCCATGATTGTGAGACTATGAGTCAGATTTATCTTTCCATGTGTCTAAGAATTATTAGCCATGTAGTTCTTAGTTCAATTTTACTTCTTTATAACCCAAGGCCATGAGGTTGTGAGCCTATAAAAGCAATAGGTACATCAAGGCAATTAAGAAAAGGAAACACTTTCCAACTCAAGGAAGGAAACCGTGTGATAAATAATTGACCAGGTCTAAGTCAATAGCCTAAGGCTTTATTAAATTTTATTTCATAAGAAATTTATACAAGATGAAACTTTCCAAAAATTAAGAAGTAAAACATCTAAAATACTTAGTTAAACATTCTCTTTAAATCAACATCTCACCCTTTTTACCCAACACAATATAATCCAATAAGGGAAGTTTTCCAATGGATGAATGACTTAATTAGGGCAGACAATAAATATCATCAAAAGCCAATCCAAACATACATAATTTCATAGACACAAAAATTTCATAATATTTGGTGAGTTTAAAGACAATAAACAACATACATTTTACATAGATGATTTTAAAAGAACACTCATTATAGAGATTATATAGTATTTTTCCATGATTTGTATGCAATTTAATCTTCATATATATATATATATATATATATATATATATATATATATATATATATATAAAGTTTATTGCACATTGAAGACTCTTCAAATTGGTTAAAACTTATCAAATCCCAAATCCAATTCAATATGGTAACCACTTTCTTCACAGAGACAAGTTAACTAGATCTGTATATAGAATATAGGTTGGGCCAATATAATTTCTATAAGGAAAACAACAATGCCTCATGTTCCTTTTTATAATTATCCCTTAAGGAAGAATGATTTATATATTAAGTAGACAACAAGTAGTTAAGCTATAATTTTATTTCTAATAGCCACAAATTATAATAGTCCATTTAATAGTTTAAAGGAATCATAATTTCATTTATAATTAGAAATCTATTGATATATTAATCATTCAACAAGAGGTTTTTGAAAGGAAAACAAAGATGCTATTTTCTTGTTTATTATTATCTTATCCAAAGAAGAGTCTGTCTCTTATTTCTCATAAGCATTTAAACTATCCCCACACTATTTTAATCATGTAATCACAACCTTATACATGATAAAATTTAATTCAAACATTATATCAACAACATATGATTTCTATAATGAAATCACAACACTATATCTAAAACATATATTTGCCTTACAACTAAAATGGAAACAAAACATGATTTATATTCTTTCATTAATGTAATAAAATAGAAATGTAAGTAAGAATGTGTGAACTATTTTACTAAATTAGGTTTCTCATTGGTTGTGTTTCCAACACATAAATGGATATCAAATTAAGAGATGATTTGCTATGATGTTCCACCTAGCCACCATCATATTGAGTGTATAATGTCTATAAATGGGTATTCAAAAATCCTATGTCTATAAATGGAATAATTCACTATATTCCAACCCAAATTTCTTCTCCCAACTAACACCAACTCATCCTTTCTCTCAATTATAAAACTAACTTATCCAATTCATAAGTAAAGGGAGAAGGGTCTTATATGGGTTTAACACTTAAAAACATTGGTTAATGAGTAAGAGCATATAAAGAGGGATCACAACTCTAATCAATAAATCAATAACAATGTCAATATAGGTAAGATCAAAATAAGATTGTATAATGTCACATCAATATAGGGTCCACAAACCCATAGTAGCTTGAGATCCAAGTGCTACCAAGGCATGTAACACATGAAAAATAAGAAGTCAATTGTGATTTATGGATATAAATCACCCCATGAAAGACAATTCCCCTTAAAAAAAATAGTTTGAGACCTAACAACCTCTACCACACCCTGGCATAGGACTCTATGCAACGTATCAAAGAATATTAATGAACTCAAAATAACCACCAAATACAAGACCTATATTTATTCTTTTCCAATCCACCCAAAAAAATCATACAAGATGTTAAAAAAAAGAAAAAAAAAAGAATAATCATATAATTTAAAAGCAATCTAATAACTTTTTTACAACATAATGGTTCTACCAAGGAGATTGCCATTTATAAAATATTAGATCGAAGATCATAAAACAAAATTCATCCTTCAACAAGGCAAATGAATAATGAATACTCATAAGTCTCAATAATAAAAAAACATTGGTTTTGCATGTATCCAAACCATAAACAAGATTAAGGCCAATTGAAACACTACTTGGGACATTAGTTTTTTTTTCATGACAGTATGTTATCTCATTTCTCATTCCCAACTCCACTGCCTTTTTCCAATATATTTCTATTAATGACTCCCGATCTTCAATGGTTGTATTTTTATTTTAGTATCCTTCCTAAAAGGGATCATTAGTTTTGGCATTATCCTATTTTATCAAAGATTTTCCTAAATTTAACAATGCATGTGTAGTGTTTCTTAATGCCTTTACTTTTGTCAACTACCTCAAAATTTGAAGCTACATGTTACATTATAAGGATGATTTGGAGTGGGAATACTTAATGTCTTCACCCACTTGTGGATTTTTACTATTTTTTTGGATATTCATTTCTTATTATTTATTTTTTTGACCATTGGTTATTGATTTTAGCCTCCTCACTGATAGTTTATATTTCTTATTTAAAGCCACATCATCATGTAGAATATAAAAATGAACAAGGTGTTGATACTAAATTATGATCTCATTATCACATAAACATATGTGAATCCATATGCATGTCTCAACATTTGATAATCAATGGTTTAATATTTAGTGTTTCATTAATCAAAAAATAAAAAATTCATAAGTCCATAATATAATAATAAACATGAGATTGACTCCCATGATAAAAAAATAGGGGTGTTATGGTGGAGTATTACATACTCACCCTCCCCCACCCAAATAAAATTCATCCTGAAGTTTATGAAAAAATATCTGAATCATAAATTTGGTTTATTTCAAAAGTATCTTACCAAGTATCATAACTTGGATTTTATTGGTCCCATTGGACCTTCAATTGATCATTTTTTTGGTTCCTTAGTTGAAATGACCACCAGTCCAAATTACTCATGGGCTCTATCTTGAATGAATATGCATCCTTAAATATAGAATACCCATCAAGCACATGTGATGGGTCAGACACATACTTTATTTACACATAAACATGAAAAACATCATACATATTATAAATACTTCATGGCAAGGAAAGTCGATAATCCACTGGGCCAAGTCACATCAAAATCTCAAATGGTCCTATGAATCGTGGTGAAAAATTATTTCTACCACAAATCTAATTTGCACTTTTGCATGGTTTCACTCTCATGAAGATCGAGTCTCCAACCAAAAACCTTTTATCATTCCTATGTGAATATGAATATTTATTTTATCAATATTTTTCCTCCTAGAGATGGACCTAAATATATGTAGCCTTTTATTCCATCTCTGTTACATATTGGTACAAATCAAAACATGGTCCTTGAGTTTATTCCAACTCAATTAAATATTGAAATAATATCCATCAAATGCTACATAGGAAGCCACACCAATGGAGTTGTGGTAACTATTATTGTATGAAAATTATACCAAGGGTATATACTTATCCCATTGAGATTGTTGGTCCATGACATATGTTTTTATCATGTATTATAAGACTTGATTAACCCTCTTAGTCTACCCATCCCTCTAAGGATGGTATGTTGTAACAAATTTTATAATTGTACCCAATGCGGTCTAAATGTAGGATGTAAACAAAAACTATATAAAATTATTTTGAGTGGAACATCATGTAACTAAAAAAATTGGTCTGCATACGACTTGGTAATATCCTCTACCTCATAGGTGTCCTTTGTTGGTAGGAAATGTGCAAAATTGGATAGTTTCTCAATAACTACAAAAATTATGTTGTGTCTCCAATGATTAAATGGTAACCTAATAATAAATTCCATAGACACCACATCAAATTTCCATGCAGAGATGTCTTTAGGGTACGATAATATAGATGAATATTTATGTTTAATTTTCACTTATTGACATTCTAAGCATTGAGAAACATACTTAGCCACTTCTCTCTTCATTATCGACCAATAATACAAATTAAAATTACCTAAAAACATTTTTTTTTTGGATGAGAGAAATATAAGGTCTTATGTGATTTAAACAAGATCTAACTCTTCACTTATCCACCAATAGGCACATAGGTGTGCTACTAGTAGAGTAATAGTCCATCATCTACCATTGAACAATCATTATACTTGGGTCAAAACATGGATTCATTTTCTGTAAGTGATGTAGTGACTTATTGATACCAAGCATATTGACTTTGAAACTTTAAAATATGACCTATTAGGATGTCTTGTACAACTAACATGGAATTCAAATGTCATATTACATTGAGTGCATCCACCACTTTATTATTTTTCCATTTTATATAGGAAAAATCAAAATCATGTTTATCTAAATATTATATCCAATTCCTCTATCTAGCATTCAAATTGGGTTGAGTGAATATTTGTGTCAATCAGAGGTTGTCAGTTTTGAGCACAAACATTGTGCCTACAAGATAGTGGCACCACATTTTCAATGTGTGCACTACTGAAACAAGATCTAAATCATCAGTCTTACAATTAAACTCATGATATTTGATCTTCCTTGATTCATAAGCAATGACTCAAACTCCCTGAAGGTGTGTACACAAAGTTGGGGGACAAAAAAGGGACTACCCATGGACATGATTTTCTTAAATTTTAATAAATCTGAACTTCTATAGAAAATTTGAGATCCCTACACTCAAAATTTTGAGATGGTATAAGAACATGAATTCTATAATTTTGAGTCTAGTTTTCAAAACACTAAGTTTTTAAAAAAATGGTTAGGTATCAATAGGTGAAAAATATAAAATTTGAAAAGGAACTTCTAATTTTTTTTAAGAAAAAAGAATAGATAGATGTCTATGTGGCCCACCATTTTTTAGCATCAATTAATATTTTTTTAAATCATTTGGTTAATATTTGGATAAGATATTGTAGTTTGTGACCTATATTTTTTAATATTTTTTTATGAATAATTTTATTTATTAATTTTACAAGTAAATAGATCCTGAAAACTTACAAAAATGTATAGTCAGTCATGTGGCTCCCATTAAATACCTCAAAAAAATGAAAACTATTTTTTTCTTCTTCAGATGCATGTAGAATTAGGTCTATTTTTTGACTCTATAATTTGATTTATACTTGGATCAATGGAAAAATCATATATAGGCATGTACATTTGTGGCATGTAGTGGCCTACAAAAGATATAGTTAGAAATCAACATGGATTGAAACCATAAAATAGTCCAAAAATTATAAAAATAATATATTTGGAAAGAGGAGAGCATGCTCATTAACTTGATAATTATTTTATGAATTCAATAATTGAAATTCATTGTGTATTTGGTGATGGAAGTTAAATTTTTATATTTTCTCTCAGTACTCTTGGATTCAACTGTGTATTAATAGGTTCAAGCCTTTGGCTTGGGAATCTAAGCCATTTTCGAGCCAAAAGGCCTAGTTTTTTTAATTCAAATTTCAATAACATATCCAAGTTATAATGTGTATGTGTTATTATGACATTGCATTGTGTATTTTGACATTGTGACCTTAGCAATTATTTTACACAATGTAAAGAATACGTACATGTTATAATATGTATGCATTCCTATGTCTTAGCATAGAAACTAGATTAAATTGGTATTAGTTGTATATGGTTTATCAATAGATGGTTTACTAAAATAAATGTTAAGTATAAAGAATATAAATGTAAAATTATAGAGTTTATCCCACTATTACATACCTTACAATGTGGAAAATAGTTTTTCAAAATCCAATCTAGTTAGTACTTAGACATTTTCAGGGTATCATTATTAAACCTATAGATTTTAAGGCATAATTTTTGTAATCGATGTCCATTTTTCATAAACATATAGTCATTTTTTAGGATTTGTTCCTTCTAAATTTCTTCTTAGTATTTTTAGGAGTCCTAGGTTTGCCAAAATAGAATTTTACAAACCAATCACTTTTAAATTGATCCAAAGTGGTGTGATTGGGGAAACATAGGTCACATTGATGACCTACACACATTAAACAACCATTATGTGTTATTTTCACTTTCTCATAATCTCTCCCTCATCCCTAATCACTTCCTACTCATCCCTCATCATCCCTATTCACTCTCCTCATTTCTCATTGTTCCCAATCACTCCATGATTGACCCTCATTATCCCTCATCATCTATAATCACTCCCTCATCATCCATAATTACTCCCTCACTGAACCTCACTATCCCTCATCATCCCTAATCAATCCATCCTCATATCTCATCATCTATAATCACTCCCTCATCATTTATAATCACTACTTCATTAACTCTCACCATCCCTCATCATCCCTAATGATTCCCTTATCATTCCTAATCATCACTTCATCATTGATTATCATCCCTAATCACTCCCTCATCATCTCTAATCATTCCATTATTGATCCTCACCATTCATCATCATTTATAATCACTCCCTTGTCATCTTTAATCTCTCTATAATTAACCCTCACCATTCCTCATCATCCCTAATCACTACTTCATCATCCCTCATCATCTATAATCACTCCTTCCTTATCCCTCATCACCCCTAGTCCCTCAATCATTAACCCCCACCATCCATCATCATCCATAATCAGTCCCTCATTCTCCCTAATTTCCTCCTCATTGACACTAACCATCCCTCGTTATCACTAATTACTCCCTCATTATCTCCAATTAATCCTTCCTAATCCCTCCTCATAATTAATCAATACATCCAATACCTTAACGGTGGGTAAAATATCTTATTATTTGTGTTGGATTGGTTTATTTTCCAATTCCAAATTTTACTTACTTAAATAAGACCTAAATAAACTCTTATTTCACTCATCCTCATTCACTCAAATAAGGAACTTAAAGATATCATTTGATTGTCTAGTGGGACTCAAAGATCTATATAGTTATCCATGCCCATATTGTACAGTGTATCCAAATCCATAGACTATAATAAATATGAAATAAATAGATAAAAATGTGGTATGAAATTGTATTAATTATATATATATATATATATATATATATATATATATATATATATATATATATATATGGGGATTTGTCCATCTAAGAATACCAATCCCATAATTAAGAATCCAAATTTATATCTATATATATAGGGGTGATTGGAGACTAGTTGAGAATTAAAATCCCAACCTTGTATTTGAACATATATCCATAGTATATCCATAGTGATTCCATGAAGGATCTTATTGAATTCAATCTTCTTAGAAATGTCTACAACTTTTGTAGGATTGTCACTTTGGATCTTGTCAAAGACAACTTTTAATTTTGAATCTTGTTTTTTTAATTTAACCTACTCACAAACATCATTAAATACTTAATTAAATGATATAGGGATTGTAGGGGTTGTTTTTCATAAGTTCAATCACCACTTGGATCACTTAATGACCAAAAATTGCACCTCAATCCCAATTCTACTAAAAGAATGTGTGTAGATATTTAGGTCTTAAAAAAAAGTGTTATAGGTTGATATTCCTATAAATATTCTATTTTATGACCTATTTATAAATTATATACCACCTATGATAGTGATAAACCAATCTCTCTATTAGTTTCTTAAGCGAATAAAATCAAAAACAAATATTACTCTCTTTATGATTGTTCAAGCATAATTCTACATATTAAATGATATTTCCTTATTTCAATCAAGAAATGAATTTTAATACTTTAATAAAGTGTTTAAAATGATCATATAATGACAAAAAACCTTCATATGAAATTTGGGCTCCAAATACATAACAAAATAATCAAAATCTATCTTTTTGACCTTAAACCCCTTTATAGGCCTAATATGCCTTCCTTAAAATGATTAGACTCAATTAAATCACAAAATGGGTTGTATAATATTCTAAATTAGTTTAAAATTACCTCAGAATAATGAAAAATATTATTAAGAAGTTTGGATTAACATAATAGGTCAAAACCATCAATTTTTTTCTTTTCCAATCTATTTCAGTGATTACGTATAGGTGGTCGTGGACATAGTCAATTATAAAGGGATTATTAGAGTAAATTTGACCTTGAAATTAGTTATAAAACCTTATAAAACTCCTTAAGTAACTTACCTCAATGTTTAATAATGTTTCACTAGTTATGAATTGAGTTGTGAGGCTTTTTGTATTAAAAATATTATTTTAAGATTTCTAAGGTAACATAGAAGCTAAGAGATTCTTAATGATGCTTCATCAACCCAGAGAATTTATATCCATTATAACACCTATATTAGGATCTTAAGGATCTTTTTCAACTTTTCCAACCCTTAAATCAAGTTCATGCAAACTTTCACATGTGCTACAAATGATTTCATGTACAAAAAATAGGACTTTGAGGGTTTTAATAAGAAAAACTTCAAACTAAGAGAAAAATCATTTCAAATTTGAATGGATCATATGCATTCATACACAAAAAACATGAATACACTTTATTAAAGTGAAAATGTACCTTTATTTTCAAGAGAATTACACTTCAATAGTATGTAAACCCTTGTTTTAAACTAGTAGAATGTAATTAGATGTTATAGTCATAGAAACTTGTCTTTTTTATGATTTCTAATGATATTGAATGCCTCCTCCTTGACATATTCAATGCATACCATATATTTTGGTCTTTACCAAGTTTATAATTAACAATCTTTGGTTGAGATTCTCCTTCAACCACTCAAACTTAAGATAACAAAATGACTTGTTATGGATAATCTTTTATCACATTTGCCTTGTTTTGGATTTTTAGGATGAATATGACTTAAAAAAGGTCTATGTTGGGAGAATAAATTGGACTCTAAAGATACATAGGATATTTTTCTAATATCTATGTATTATATACTCATTTTATCTTGTATATGTTTGTTTTGTCCTATCTCCACGACTTGTAATAGGATTAAAATATGAATAGACTCCACTTTTGGCACTAATTATGAGAAGAATATAAACAATCATAGACTAAAAATGTATATATAAACCTTATGTTTGTAATAATAATAGAGTTCCACCTTTTGAAGAGATCAATAAAGACTATTTGGTTATGGTTACCTATGTGATTTCTTAATTTATTTCTTATGCACATTCTCTTATATAATGTTTGCTTAATTTATATCTAAATTAATGTAAATACTATGTTAATGTTAATGATTCACTATTTGTTCTTATTTCCTACATATGCAAGATAATTCAAACTTTCTATGTTTTTATATTCCAACCTCTTTTTTTAATATGATGCACTATCCTATGCACTGAAATAAAACCTAGCTATCCTTATCCTTAGCATGTTATGATGCTTCAAGAACCTTTGCTAACAATGGTATGGTGAGTATGGAGACACACCTTCTGGAGGAAACTATGCTAAGATGGTTATCATAGAAGAGAGATATTGAGACATGGTTAGACCAAAAAGTGTGTAATTTTACAGAAGAATAATCAAAATGGACTGGTTTTACCATATAGGAAATCATTCGATAACATATTTATGGAGATATTTATGAAATATTTTGGTGTGATTTGCCTAAATTACTAGCTAATTGGCTAGCATGATTGGAATATTATTGTAAAAAAAAATAATCTTCTGGACTGAAGAAAAGATAGACCGATTCATAAATTAGAAATTGATTAGACAAAAGTAATAGATTATTGGGTTGCTACTACTATAAATGGATACATAACCAATTTTATTATACAAGGATACATAACTTTCAAAGCTGCACAAGACTTGTTTGTTACAAAAATTAGAGGGAAATGTTAGTAATAACTACCTCTCTTGGTAAAGATGTTGGTTGTGGGCAAGGCCATGGTATTGACTCCAACCAATATGGAGTAATTTATTTAGGCATATGGGGGTGTGTTCAACATGATAGAGAATGATGATTAGATGAGTAGATAAGGCTTGAAAATGAATCTAGAATGTAGACACGAGGAAATAAGAATCAGAGTAAATGTCTAGATTTAGAATCTGAGCTATGACAATAGAATAGATGGAATAAACAAAATAATACTTAGGTAGCTACAAGTAGAGGTAAGAGTAGTAGAAAAATAAGTTATGAATGAGTAAGAAGATGTGATGAGCAAGATGAAAGAGATGAATAACAAAGGATGAATAAATAATATGATGAATGTTGGAAGTGAGAAAGAAGTGATGAAAAAAGATATGAAAAAGAGATGTTTGAAGAAGAAGGTAAGAATAACATAGAACTAGAGCAGATAGATGATAGATGTAGTGTAAAACTATAAAAATGAGTATTATCAGAAGAAGGATATCAAGAATTAAGAATAGAAATAGAACATAGTCACAAAGTAAATGTAGGTTCAAGCATAAAAGAATAAAAATTCATAGGAAAGAATCATTCACCAGAAGAGTACATGTCCCCATAGCCCAATTTCTTATATTCTAATAGAAGTTTTTAACTAGGCAAATGGGAGGATAGTAGTTGAGAAGGACCATTTTTATAACAAGTACATCATTAGGGTACTAAAATTAAAACAACATTGATTCTAAAGGCTTTAAAGAGTATAGGTATTTTTGAAACAAAGCAAAGGAAAGAAGGAAACACAAAAAAATAGAGTGTACAAGTTAACTCTCCTAGTGTGCAAATAAATCTTCATAATACACAAGTAGGATCACATAAAATGAATCCTCCTCTTTTAATAACTTCATAGTAGATCCCCTTGATACCATTTTACATAATGGATGCTTTATGAGGATTTATAAACCTAGCAATGTATGATGGGTCTATAGACCTTGAATAATACTTGCTAACTTATGAAATGAGATGGCAAGTTAGGGAATTACTAATGAATATATCAAAAAGTGTGAATTAATAAAGGCACTAATTAGAAAATCATTTATTTTTTATACCATAGATAAATTCAATATAGAATTCTAAAATAGGTTAAGGAATGGCTCATTGTAGAATTCAAGATAAAGAAATGTATGAGTCAGACAATTCAAGACTTGAAGGAGATAAGGTAGAATTCAAGAGAATCACTTTGGGAATATAATAATAGGTTATCCAATGTTATGAATAAGGTGAAATGTGATTTAGAAAATAAATATAAAGTTATGTGGTTTATTGAAGGACTAAACTCTAAAATCATATTTGTTACTACATAGACTCAATATGCTACCAAAGCAGATGCTAGAGCTATTGTCTTGTGAGTGGAGTAAATTGAAGACTATGGGGAAGCTCCTATCATAAATTTTAAAATTAAAAATGAATTTCAAGCCTTTTTGAAGAGGATGCAGTAATATCATGAGGTAGATAAACCTAAGTTGAATCTATGATGCATGAAGTGCAGAAAAAAGCACATCACAAGAATGATTATCCTAAGATCAAGATAGAATTCTATGAAATTTATTTAGTAGTAGGGCATGTAACAACACAATACCATATTATACAGTAGTATTTTAATAAATTATAGAATTTATATTATAATTTTTGTAAGTTACATAATCACAATGATAAGAAGTATAGGGCTTTGCAGGAGATCAAAGAAGACATCACTAAAAATTTATTCTCCATCAATACATAACAAGTGTCCTCACTGAAGAAAATGATTCCAAGCCCAAAGGTTGATAAAGGTTGTATAACCCAAGGAGGTCCATAATGGATTCCTATTTCACCATAGTATTAGCCTTAAGGTCTAACTAGATAGACCCCTCCTTCACTGGGTTTGACACCACCATCACCACAATATCAATATACAACACCATGGAGTTTAATAATGATGTATTAGTAGTAAAATAGTTAGAACCCACCATTTATGCAATAGAAATTTGGAATTGGTGATAATAATTAGCAACATTGACATTAGAATACAACATAACAACAAGGAGGATATAAAAGAGGTTATTATTCCAATAGAGGAGGTTTTAGGGGTGGATATAGAGGAGGCTATCAAGGTGGTAGAGAAAATAACTATTAGTGTCCTCCTTTGCAATGTTCTCTATGTGGAGAGTATAATCATGTACAATTTAATTACCCTTTAAATCCTCAAAGATAGTCATACTACACATATTGTATAATATATGATCAGCATGAGATAAAATACTATCCTATCTTACAAAAGAAAATAAAGGATAAGGCTATTAGGAATGTGAATATGGTGAATGTGTAGCCTAATGAGGATGCCTTATTGAATTTTGTTACATGACATCAGCATAAAGAAAGAGGTTGGCCTCCTCTTGAAATGCTTCAAGATCATGGAATCCAAAAATAAAAGTAAGATAAATACCCAGACCCTATTATAGAAAGGGGCTCATGTATGAAGCTACATAGATGTTAAATAACATTCAACATGAAGACACTACTAAAAGAGATGTTATATCAATAGATTCTCAAATGTATGTCCATATCATATGCATTATGCATCAAGATGGATTTATCACTATGTTGATTGATCTACTAAAAAATTTAAGCACACTGCACAATAAAGACATATCTCAGAACATCACAAACTTGCTACATAATCTACTAGAGTGTATGCATTGAGGGAAAAATATGATATAAAATAGTATATGGTATGTTGAAATAAAGAATCATTTGGATGTAGATGCATGCATCGACATTGAAGTTGTGAGTTATGAAATTTCAAATGGTGTCTTTGATTTTGGTAGCATAGTCAACATGATTCCTAGGTCTACATGGGAGGATATTATATGGTTGGTTCTAAGTTATAACCTGGTAACATTGAGTTTATTAGAATATTTAAGAATTTATCCCATTGGTATATTAGAAGATGTTGAGATTAAAGTCACAAAACTGACCTTGTATGGTGACTTTAAAGTTATCAACATGCAGATAATCGCAACACATTACCCTATACTGATTGGTAACAAATGAGCATATGATGCTCAAATGGCTATCAACACTATGAAAAATCAACTAGAGGTGTACCAGGTAGATAATTTTGTCATCATTCCTCTGAATAGGGTGCACAAATGTTATGTCATTCTAGCTGAACCAGATTCTCTATATGTCATGCAAGAAACTCACTAGATGAAGGTAAATTCTGAAGAGAACCCAAAATATCTACACAAATCCAAGTGTAACTTCTTGTACAAGCATACTAACCTCAAGTAAAATATTTGATCACTCAACAATTGAATACATATGAATAATAGAGGCCTAAACCAGTAGTTACTCAGTGATTGAAAACCTAGTTTTTCATAGAGGATTATGTGTCCATGTTTGTTAAATCACCTACTTGTCTAGAAGTTGAATTTCTATATCAAGTGGATGATCATATGCAATATTATATAGATCGAACTAGAGAAGGAACTATGCCTTGGGAAATATATTCATCTATCAGTGGAGACTCAAATATGTACCTACTCAATTGGGCTTGTGGTGATCATGATCTTTGACCTATCAGAATGATCTTTGCACATGAGAGGTAACTTCCTTTGTACTATATAACTAAGGATATCAATAAATTCATTATATGACTATAATTTCATGTACCTAACATCATTTAGTGGGATAGTTCTTTGAATTATACTTTGAAGGGAGTTGCCATGACATGGTGGGTAATTCATAGAAATGATCAATTCAAGTGGGATGATGCATGCAAACTCCTAATTAGAAGGTTCCAAATACCATAGTTTATCATAAGAAATTGGACTTTATTTCAAGAAGGTGAGTGTTTTGAAATCCATATTCACAAATGTGTTGAAGTCTAAACTAATAAATGCATGGCCCTGAAATATTGGGTTCACATCTTTCATTATACACTAGCTCCTTTTCCATCACATTGGTATATGCATCAAGAAAATAGGAGGGAGACAAAGGATTGGGTGTAGGTGAAAAGATAATTTATATAAAAATTTGTTTTTCAAATATGATAACCCTTTGGTTCATAACACACTACTAAAATTCAAATATTTCCTATGCCATGGGTGCACATAAGATATAAACACCATGATAGAATCCACTATGTAGAAGAACATATCTTGTGATATGAATATGGCATTACAAAGATATAAATCTACATGAAAGAATAATAATATCTTACAAATCCATTCCACTACATAAAATATGAATAAGAAGACATTAAAGATTTGGATATTAATGGTGGTATCGATTTGAATCATTTGTTTGAACCTAAATGGCCAATAGAACTAGTAAAGGATCCTAGTGTAGAACCTACTGAAGAAGGCAAGTTGTGTAGCATATAAATTCTAGAATAGGAGGGAAAAAATGATAAAATAATAAATTAATGAGGGAAATAATAAGATTTACCAATATCCCATTAAAAATCATGTAGAAAACATCGAAACTAAGGAGGTTCCCAAATTGGTGCACATGGGTGATTACTGGATAGAAGTTGAAGTTTTGAACCTATAAAACTCTTGAAAGATTATCAAGATGTATTTCCCACTAAATTTTAAGAGGTATAAGGAGTTTATCAATCTCTAGTTAAAATTATTATCAAACTAAAGGATTGTGCATGACCCACAAAGAAATCATTGTACAAGTTGAATCCAAACATGAAATTGAAAGTGAAGGCTGAACTTGATAGAATGCAAGATGTAGGTATAATTTATCTCATAGAAAAGGAAGATTGGGTTAAGTCTATGGTAGTGTAAACTAATAAAACATGGAATATTAGATTATGTTGGGATTATCTCATTTTGAATGATGCATACATGAATGACCTATTTCTAATTACCTTCACAGATAAAGTTTTGAAATTTATCACAAGACATGAAGTTTACTCTTTTACAAATGGCTTCAGTGGCTATCATAAAATACCTATCATAGAAGCAAACAAAGCTAAAAGAACTTTTCCCATGGAATAGGGATCCTTTTCATACAAGGTAATGCCTTTTAGCCTCAAGAACACACCTACAATTTTCTCTCATATAGTGGTGACTGCATTCAAAGATTTCATTCATGACTTTATGGAATTTGATATCGATGATTGGTCCGTCTTTTCTTTATTTAAAGAACATTTATCTAAATTTCTCCTCATGTTAGAATGTTACCAAGCTCTACACATTACTTTAAATTTTAAAAAAAATGTTTATTTTTTACACCTTTTGGTGTCTTGCTAGGTCATGTAGTGTGTAGTGAAGCCATTTTGGTAGACCAGGCTAAAATTATAGTCATTTATATGCCTCCACCAGTCAGATCCATGAAAGTGTGATATTTTCTTGGAAATACAAGGTACTACCATAAGTTTATCAAAGGATATGCATCCATTTCATCTCCATTAGAATATTTTTTATGAAAAGGTGGAAAGTTTTTCTATGCTTTTGAATGCCAAGAAACCTTCATAAAACTCAGGTAGAGAATAGTTACTGCACCTATCCTCAAATTATAGATTGAAGCAAGCCCTTTCATGTGCACATTGATGATTCAAGTATCAAAATTAGTGCTTTACCTAAACATCCTAGAGGTGGTAGACTTGACCATCCCATTCATTTTACAATCTAAAAGTTATCTGACATAAGAAAAGAACTACATGACAACTAAAAGAGAAGCCCTAGCTATAGTGTTTACACTACAAATTTTTTGATATTATCTTCTTATGATACCATTTTATGTTTTCATGGATCATTAGGTTTTGCATTACCTTGTCAATATACCAATTCTTGGAAGATGCATTTCTAGATGGTTGATGTCATTTCAAGAATTCTAAGTTCTCATTAACATCAAGCTAGGCAAAGAGGACATGGGGTTGGATCATCTTAGTCACATTCCCAATGGTGAAGATCTAGAAGAAGTATAGGAAGATTCTCCTAATTTTCATCTCTTTCAAGTTTTTATGATCCTTAAATTTTTTGAAGCAATCACTAACTTCCTTGAATAAAGAGTATTCCCTATACACTACCAATAAAGTGAAAAGAAGTAGTTTATCATCAAATCTTTGTCATAGACCACGACCAATGGGCTTTTATATCAGTTGGGGAGGGATGAAAGTACTATGCAGGGTAGTTATAAAATATGAATGACCATAGCTCTTGTAGGAGACACACCAAGGAAAAGCAAGAGGACATTTTGCTAGAGAAGATACTACTAGGAACTTGTTACAAAGTGGGTAAACCACTACAAAGAGATGAATGTCAATGCATGGGTAAACCACTACAAAGAGATGAAATTCCCTTATATCCTTTATTAGTTGAACAACATTTTGAATAATGGGTAATTGACTTTATCAAACCCATCAATATACCATGTAAATATAGTAGGCCAAGGTATATTATCACTATGACCAACTACTTTACGAAATGGGTTGAAGCTATTGCAACACCCAACTGTGGTGTGAAGAATGCAAAAAAGTTTCTCAATAGGAAAAGTATTATAAGGTTTGGAGGCCCCATCAAGTTTGTTAGTGATTGAGGGATGCACTTCCTAAATAACACCATCAAGGCTCTTACTGAGGAATTCATGATTTCCCATCATAAAATTATTACGTACCATCCATAAGCTAATGGTCAAGCTGAAGCTTCCAACAAAGTGTTGGGAAAAATGTTGACAAAAATGATGTCAAAAGGGATGATTGGGAATATTTCATTCCTAAAATTCTATTCTTATATCACAGTATAAGAGAGTTACAAGTTTTACTCTATTCTAGTTGGTGTATGGGATTGAAGCAGTTATGACAATGGAATATTTGATACCCAATATATGCATTGTAATGGTAATGAGACTAGGAGATTATGAGTCTGTCACTCACAGACTTATCAAACTAAATAACATGGATGAGTATAGATGTAGATAATCTTAGATGTAGGAAGCTCATGAGCAAAGCCAAAAAACATGGCATGATAATAATCTACACCACAAGGAATTTCATAAATACCAACTAATATTATTATATGATACTCATTTTAAAGCATTTCTAGGTAAATTATAGATGCAATGGAAAGGGCCCTATGTTATACATGAAATATCACAGTAAGGAACCATTGTTTTAAGAGATCTATATGGAATTATTTTGCTAGGTCAGGTAAATGGTTTTAGTCTTAATCCCTATCATTAATAGTCTAATTGATCTCATTTTGCTAAGTGAGTGGGTACTGATTAGCACCAATTAGATTAGGATTTCGCATTTTTGCATGTTTTTGTTTATTTTTTCTATTTATGTGTGTTTATAGATGATTTCTTCACTACTAGTAGAGAACCAAGATACCAAGTATAGCATGCATCAATAGTGCATAGGAGAATTCACATGCAATAATCATGGATGTTAGTAGGAATGAATGAAATAAATTAAGTCCAAGAAAGATACAGACAAGTTGCATCAATAAGATCTTTACCATATAATGGTCATCCACCTAAAGTTAATGCCCAATTCAAGGTTTCATTGACTTAAATCTTTAATAAATTGGTGACCTATCGACATCATCTGATCATACCCCTATATGGACATCCAAGTGTATAATGGTGTATCTCTATGCATTTGCCAACAACTAACTATCTTAATTACCAAATCAGATAAGATTTTCCATGTCAAAAATTACATTCATGTCAAATAGATAGCTAAATGTAGCATTTATGTAGAAACCATTAGGTGTGAAATCTATAAAGGCCTAAGCTCATGAACCAAGTTAGAATTTAATTCATTCACATATTTTCATAACTTTAAAATTCAAAAATATGAGCTAGTTTTATTATGTAGAGAGCCAATGACATTAGAATTTCATCAATCCAACAAACATAAATACATCACAAAACATCAAGGGTCTAATAGATACATAAAATGAAGAAATGGGCATTGATATAGATCTTAGACAAATAAAGTTTAATGATTTAGAGCCATTTGACTTCTTTTGAGTAGAATATCAAAATCTATTTCACCCAGACCCTATTGATGTTATGTAACCACTAGCTCTCATAGCTCCCCATTGCTTCCATAACATAGATGTCAAGTGCTTACTTCGAATGCCTATTTTTGGTGACTTGTGGATGATTATACAATTTTTTATTGGTTGATACAATGAAAAAAATGTCTACCTTGGCCTAAACACCAACATAATCATCATAATAGAAGAAATGACCTGATCCTTGGGTATGTCTGTCTGAGGGGACTCCCTTGCTCCATATAAAATGAGAATGTCACCCATTCTATAAGAGGTCTAAGATTTGTATGTTCAGGGATCAAAAAGGATACTAATTGAGGAAATTCACAATGATCCAATGTGCATTCTCATTGAATTCATCACAAGAAGGTTTTGGAAAATGACCAAGTCTATGAAATAAATTTTAAAAGGGGTCATGGAAATTGCCCACCGTATGATCATTAGAATGAGAAATTCAACTAGATAAATTAATTTGTTCTGAAACTACTCATAAATAATGATAAGTGTCATACATTGGCCAAACAAATATTCTATTATTATTTCTTCATATTGCTACTATGTTTCACACAATAGAAGTCCTCAAAGGGAGAGGTGCATCTTAACAAAGATTATTAGCTAGTGCAACAATTCCTCAACCTCATCTAGACACCTAAACATATATCCCTAGCACATGATGGAAAATTCAAAGCATGGTGGGATAATTACCTAGAGTTGATCTCCATAAACCCTTGAGTGCCTCTAGATGCAATGTAATATTTGGGCCAGCACACTCTAGTCACCTTGATATCAAAAGGCATATTCCTACACATCCATGAGTTTCCAAGGTCACTCTTTAGACATTTAACCTTATTTGTAATGATGGATATGGCACAACCTAAAGTCACTAAATAAAAAAAATTCACAGTTAGGCATGCAACACCACTTCAGGCCATACCACTATGCATAGTCATCCCTCAAACTTAGCAACTTGAGTAATCCACCAGTTCACAACCATAGAAGGGAAAGTGAAATTTTTCATTGAGTATAAATCTAAATATCATCCATTGAAGTAAAAAACATGGATCATGATGACCTAGTTAAATGATACCAAGGTTCCCTTGATCTCAAGATCATGTAACTTTCCACACATGGGCATGGATGAAAAAGAAGTCTACTAAGTAAATTGTAGATAGGGTCAATAACTTATATGATAAAGAGGATAAGGAATTATTTTTATAGAATTTTGTGTGCATGGTCCATGTACATAAATAGGTTCTTCCAAGTATGTGGGTGGATCTACCATCGTACCCGACTTTCATTATTATTGATACTATACAAGAAGAAGTGGAAGAACTACTATAAATGACTAAAATTTTCCTTTAAAAACCTATTCCTACCTTCATAGTTAAAGATGTATTTTTAAACCTTCTAAAAATCCCATTATATTCACTTATGCATAGACCATGAACTAGGTGTGAAGCTAGTGTCTCACCTATACTTAAATAGCATACCTCTGATCGACTAGCCACCACATAAGAATCACAACCTACTCCATCCTCTACTTCACCACCACTAAAATATAGGTTGGTCACCCTAAAACATAAGAAGGCAAAGTTTTATAGCTCAGTTTTCTAACCAAGTGATTCATCACTACCATCATAGGCCCAAGAGATCAAAGAGCTCACACCTGAGTAACCCACAATAGAAGGATAGTAGGCCTCAAGGGAAGAAACAACTTGCATAGTAGAATGATGAGTAAGTAAGGAGGAGAAGAAGAACCACAAGGATAAATTCAATAACAATAAGTAAGTCACCAAGCTTAAAAAGCTAAGGCCACATAAAAAGCCAAGGACGTAGAGGTTGATCAATAAAAATCCATAGACATGGCTAAGAAGGCTTGGGAAGCTGCTAATGTAGCCAATAAAGCATAATAGGTGCAAGCACATAAAGATAAATAATCTAAGATCACTACCAAGGCTAAGGTAGAATAATAAAAACAAAAATAGGACACTATGGGATAGGCAAGACAAGCCACTGAGGATGCTACACGTGCACAACAACAAGTAGAGGAAATTGCGAATAAGAATAAGGAAAAAGAAGATGAATCACTACATCAATAATATGCCCAAGTGAAAGCACATGAAAAAACATAAGTATAAGCATATGAACAATCATAGGCATAGGCTTTAGAGGAACAAGCCAAGACTACCACCCTGATAGAATAAAAGAAAGAAGAAAAACATGTTCAAAAGTTACAAGCAAAGCAAGAAAAATCCAAATAATAAGCTACACAAGAAGAACTAAATAAAAGAGTAAAGGAGGAATAAGTCAAAAGAAAATAGGTTAAATACACTACACAAAACTTAGGATAGAAATAGAGGCCATGGCATAACAACATTATAGACCTGAGCAATAACAAGTCAAAGTAGAGCAGCCTGAATAGGAAGAAGAACTAGTTGTAGCTAAAATAGGTCCTCAACTCCCAAAATTACCATTGGGAGGAGTTTGGATTTGGGATGTCCTGACTATTAGTGATCATCACACCACTTTTTCTCTCCTAATTGCCATAATGCCACAATCATACCCCTTGGAAATTTAAAGCACACTAACAACACTCCTTAAGCAAAAAGCATCACTAGATGTCTCTAGGCTCCCACTAAAGACATAACTCAAGGGTGGAGCTAAATTTTAGGAATCCATTATCCAAAAGAATGCCTCTTAAAAGCTAGAGATGGATCAATCCAAGGAAAATAACATTGATCTGAAGGCTTACCTCCATGAAGCTTCAAAATGCATTTAAGATGCCTACCCTGAGTTGGTCACTTGAGAAATTAGGGACCAAGTCATGTTCGACCAGTGCAGACTCAAGACTCTAGTTTTAGAGTTCACTAAAGATTGGTTCATATCTTAGAAAGTACATGTAGTCAACACATTGGGCTAAGATGTGAAGATCAATGTTACAACACTCATCACTTTACTGGAAGAGTATTAAGGAATGCTAGACACTACTACCCTATAGGCACAATAGGTTATGCATAACTTTCTAGACTAGAAGCAACAACTGGATAATTCTTTAACTAGCTATAGTGGAGAATTCACTATGGACACAACCTAGAAGGAAACTATGGCTAGCCATAATACCTGTATGGATGAGAATGATAGATTACTTAATGAGTTTTTCACTATCAGGGACAATGTACATGACAACATCCTCAATTGGTAGAGTGAGCTTCTATGTAGTTCTTTTTCCAGTCTCCAAGATTAACAACACACAAACAAACTGGAGTAGCTTAGTGGTGAGATTTAGACTAGGGTCACTAACACCAAGGCAAATTTTTTTTAGGTATGTGTTGAGATAGGGGAGTGAATCAGTTGCATAACAATAACCATTAATTCTATTCATCATTCCATGAAACATACATTCACATAAGAGATCAAAACATAAGTAAACAAATAAATAATAATATCACAAGATAACATAAAATATATGTGGGAAACCCTCTTGGTGGACAAAACCTAGTGAACCATGCACATGGACTACTATCTTATAATGTCAAGATTTAAAGTTTATTGAATTACTAACTCACAAGGATCTCTAACCCCCACCTAGTTGAATACCCACCCAACTAGTCTTCTACAAGATATATCTTACAAGGAGGCTCTAACCCCATAGAAAACCAAGAAAAACTCATCTACCTTCAACTATGATCATCTTATAATGCCTATTTCTAACTAAACTTATGACGACCTATTTTTTTTGCACTCTTCACCTTTCAATCTTACTCAAATAGTGTATTAGGACTTCTCACTCAAATAGCCATCTCCTTGGTAGAATTAGGTCAAATGACCTTGTTCAACACCTATAAAATCAAAATTAAATATTGATTACATATTAGAAATACCTATCTAATGGTCTTCAACACCTTCACCTAGTTTCCAAACACCTATCTCATTTTCTCATATGCTTGAACTCTCAAATAATCAATTTAGGCCTATTAAGCCTTCTTAAGAGCTTGACTCTTGATTTAAGCCATAATTATAAGATTTTTAAGATGTTAATCATGGTTTATATATTAATATTATGGTCCTAAATGACCTAATTTTTCTCATTCAAGATATCTTCTCTTCACGTAAGTCTACATACACTCAACTAACACAAATAGGCCAATTAGGCCTTGCTTTTATACCACACACTTGGTCATACCCATCTTGGTCAAATAAGATCCTTAAAACACTTGGATTAAACTTGGAATATGTCATAATATATGTCTCACACAAGAAAAAATCACTCATTTTATTTTAAAATACCTTATTATCCTCCAACTTCAATTAGGCCTTAATGAGACCTAAAGCAATTAGGCCTATCCATGCACATGTTTCTAATTAGATCTCTTGGAAAATCTTGGGGATAATAAAATGATTGATAAAATTATATTGTAACTTTAATATAAAATTTATTACTCTCACATAGGTCCATATCATCTGTAACTCCAAGTCACCACTTGAACCAAACCATTTAGCCTACTCACAATTAGGCCTTAAAACATATACAAGTCTATCTCATGAAAATGAATCCCATATTTAATTTTTACCAAATAAAAATATGAAAAAATCATATTTATATATAATTTATGACCTATAAAAAATCACCATATCCATTTTACATCATCATATAGGCTCCAAGCATGCAAAACCACCTTTATAATAGGACCACTCAGACTGGTCAAACACAATCAAAGCACAGTCAAGAACTCTTGAATCTCCAAACTTGAACAAGGAAAAAATATGAATTACAATGCATTTTATTAAACCTTTTATACTTATATAATATCTTAAAACTCTTTATATTCTTAAACTCTGAGGAAAACACCCCAAACTCACCTTTGCAAAGTGACAAACTGCATGTAGCCTCCAAAAACATAGTGATGAACAATTTTGTCATTTGCACTTAAAATAATAATTTAATGACATAATTATCATTAATAATTTATTTAAGTATTATAAATCACTCCAAAATGTAGATATATCAATTTTTAGTGACAACCATTAGTCTTACAGACCAATGTTTCAAGTCGTTCTCTCATAGTCTCAACATAGCTAGACAAGACTTTTTGGATTTCATGATTCAATCACTTTACCTGTCTCTCTAGATTACAAAAGGATTATATATTTAATTTAGGTATCAAAATAAAATAATATATTTATTATATGAGATTACTCTTTTCATAGTCTCAAACCCTTCACTTCTCTTAGCATAATTAGAACAGTCATCTTGGCTCAAAACATAGTCATGGTGAACATGACTTATAACACTTGTACAAACACTTATTATAACTTAAAAATAATTCATGAGATACTTTTAAACCTTCATACCAACTACAATCACAAATTTATGGAGGTCTAATATCAAATAATGAACATATAGATCATTCTATGAGACATACACCTTCATTGTCTTGACTTACATAGACAAATCACTTTGTGATCACATTATAGATTATATGTGAGCATCATCACCACATATAAAACAAGGGAATAAAATCTATATGTATTAAAAAAAAACCTCAAACCATTTTATCCAACCCTAAATAGATATAAATCATCCCTATATGGATTCTCACATTGCCTGGTTATTTCTCACTATTTGTACTCTTTTGTAGTTTAACTATAGGTCATCATGATTGACCAAAATGATTGACATAGAGTATAAATTTATAAAATAACACCATTTACCTAAATAACAACTCTTTACCTTCAACCTCCATTGATTTGTATGTGTTGACCTAGTCAACCCTTCTTATAACATCAAATTATTTAGAAATAAGCCTTTTTCATACCTTATGCTTACTACCTTGAAAAAATAATACCACTTGGGGATGCCTAGAGGATTCCACTACATGATACAAATATCAAACTTGACTTTCTAATCCATTCTGGGCACTTTCTAGCAAGTTATTCACCATCAGGTCAATATGAGGGTTTAGAGGGGGTTTAAAACTAGTTTAAATTCTTAAAGAATGTTCATAAATATTTGACCCTTAATCTAATTCATAATTCTTATAAATATTTATAATTACACTTCTCCATCCCTCCCAAAAGTATAAACTTCCCATGAAACTATCACACATGATAATGAGCATCAAAAGTTCCTTCTTAGACTTGGAAACCTTTAATTTGGATGCATAGAAGACCTTCTAACATGATTTATTGCCTTCACACTGAATACATGACATCATAATTGGTAATCATGATTAAATAAACTCATTACATGCTCACATAGTTTATATCACCTTTAAATCTTGACTTGACCCTCCATTTAGACCTCATTAGATCTATATGCATGTTAGGTCTAAAGCCACCAGTTATAATTGGATATTGAAATCAATTGAAAACCTATTGTATTAATATAAATACATCATAAACATTTCAAATACCTTCATTCCATTCTCATACAATCACTCCTACCTTGTAATCTTATCCTCGTCCTCCATTTGGCCTCATAAGGTGTCTTGGCATACTAGGCCTTTAACTACAAGTTACTTTAGGTCTAGAGTATGACCATCTGACCATTTTAGATGATCTAAATGCCTCATACACATCTTAAATATAATCATATCATGCTCTCAATATACCATCCATGTTCACATAGGTCTCATACTTCTAATCTTAACCAGCTACTTGGCATGTTTCATCGTACTAGGTCTCTCACGCAAGGGTTATGCCTCAATACCTAACCTTAATTTCATTATAGGTTCATTTTCACCTTATTCTAATGTTAAACACACATTTAAATATGTTCTAAAACTTCAATACACAACTTCAATATCATACAACATTGTATCACCATCATTAGGCCTTTACAAGCCATGTCCATGCTCAAGGAACTAGACCATCATCTAGTCTTGTTATACACCATCACCATACCACTTTGAGATCATTAATAAACATATTGTAGATCATAACACACTTTTAGATATCTGATATAGGTTCATAATCATCTCCCATAATCTACCTTTGACCAAGTCTCCTACAACCATCATGCTCCTACTTGTACCAAATTAGATAACCCATGCTCAAGCCTTCTCATTTCATGATTCCTCATTATGCATCACAAGATCACCATACGTCATTATTATTTTGACTTAAATGACTTGAAATACAAATATAATATTGACATCAATGATAAATTTTAACAATTTACCCCTTTGTCATTGATGTCAAACCATATTGATCACACACCTTAAATAAACTAATGTTAGACAGATTCTCCATCAATATAATCTTTCTCCCCCTTTGACATTAATGATAAAGTTTCTTTGAAGCTACCACCTTGTCTCTTCACTCCAACTTCAACAATACTACTAGAAAAATGGATCAAATTCTTACCTTTAGTTTGATTGAACTATTGTCTCTCAACTTGCCTTTGTGACACCATAAATACCCATCATCTCTTACTTTATAGCTCATCATCTGCTCAAGATTTAGCCTAGAACTATTCATACCTTGCCACTTGATATGTGGACCTATTTATTCATATATCTCATAAGTTTCCCTTATGTCCATGCATACTTGTTTTCAATATTTTTAATCCATCTGAGTTAGCTCCCCCTAACTCCATGCTCCACCTAGATCACATTATATGAAACCATAAATCAACTATTTAAATAGATACCAAACTCATTTGTTTACCTCATAAAATATCCACTATCCTTAATTGCACTCCTCAAGTCATTATAGATTGACTTAGTAAATGGTACCTTTAACAGGTCACCTTAAATACTTAGCTCTATAGACAACTCCATATACTTCTCATATCATTAAACAACCTTCCTTTGTATGGCATCATAAACCATACTTTCTCAAACCATTATAATACACCTTCTTAGAAATATACAATCAATATCTTATTTATTATTCTCAGACCTATGAACATCTTCACATCATGCTACATGAATGATCATCTTTAGAATTATTTTCTCTCCTTTAGGGATCACCCTATTATCATGTTTCCTTTATGACCTTATGATGTCACCAACACATCAAGACCATGCCTCATTGAATAACTCAATCATTTATTCTATATAC